>CM068837.1:21954515-22329515 GCA_028554795.2 Sinohyriopsis cumingii
AAAGAGGGCGAAACAAAACTTTGCTGAAACGTCATTTTGTAAACTAAGACCTCATGGGAAACAAATATAAAAAATAAGGTCACTTGCGCTAAAAAAGGCCTGTAACTTTATCGAGATTTTCTCTCTCTCTGCTGCTATAATTAGACCGTTATAATATCAGTAAAGGCACCTGATGCTTAATCTTAGACTGCTAGATTAGCTAGATATGGATTGAAAGCAAGTAAAGCTTTTTAGCCTGTTTGTGATTCCCTTAGATTTTTTTTTTCAAGAACGTTAAAAATCAGAGGTTGAATAAGCAGAAGGTACAGCAAAAACAATTTAAGCCTATTAGAAGGCTACTGATTGAGTAGCAGAAGTTACCGAACGTCTTCTTCAAACATTACAACAAAAAACTTCTGAAGACACTGAAAAGATAGCGAGAAGAACTAAACAAACAAAACAGATTTGAAGAGATCTTCCATCTGATATAGCTGCTGTTCGAGCCCGTCCTGTAAGTGAAGAAATACTTAAAGGTCTTAGTGAAATATAAAAAGATCTTCCACCTAAACCAAAATGAATAAAATAAATTACTGAACTAATTAAAAGATTTAGAGAATATGTTGTTCAAGAAATTGAAAATATTAAAGAGAAAGATTTACCTCGTGTTAGATTGGAAGCTATTTTTAAAATGACTGAATATTTATAAACAGATCAGGATACTGTGAGTAACGATAATTTGATCTGGTGGGTATATCTCATATATTATAACAAAAAACAAGCCAAATATAATGATTCAAAATATGAAAGTTTTGTATGCGAAATTAAAGGAAATTATAATGAGGAAACGACACAATCAAAACAACAACCACCCGAGCAGGAGCCTTCAGATCAAATTTCCTCCTCCGCAATATCAAATAGAAGAACAACAACTTTCTACACTGCATAAAAAGACATTGATGGAACTTGAAAAGTTTAGAGAACCACTTAGAAGTGCAAAAGTAGAAAGACCAACTTTACCACTATTTAAGAAAAAAGCGGAAACAACAAGTGAGGAGGAAGGAGCAACTGGAAGTGGTTTTTCTAATCAATAAAGTCGTCTCATTACTTGTCATAACATTATTCTTTCTGACGTAGATATATTAGAAATTCTGATTGGATGGAAACGACCAGGAAATAATTCGCCGGAAATCACTAATGAAATATCTGATATATGTCGAACTATATATAATGGCTGTATTATGGATATCAATGTGTATCATTCTCTCATTGGTGAACTTGGTGATGATGATCACAGTGGTTAGATAAATAAGTAATAAATACAATGTTTATCCATCATGCTCAACGTGGACCAATCATGGTTAGAGTAGTAGATTCGCGATTACCAAGTTACAGCGCGATTAATGGAGATGGACTCGGTGATGTTGTTCATGGTTTATGTAGAAGGGTACCCCCAAAAGCAATACCGATTATAAAACAATTAGAGATGAAGGGTATTGAGGTTTTCGTGATAAAGGTATTGCCGCTATTGGCAATCTTGCCGGTAAAGCGTTATCGACAATCAAGGATAGACTAGCACGATTAATTAGACGAAAACCACAACCAGTAAAATTACCTAGCACTGAAGTTATCCATAAAAATGCCAGTAAAATAATACATAAAGCTGCAAATGAGAAATTAGCAAGATGTGCTGTTAACGAAGTTGTTCCTGCAAGGAAATACAATTATGCCGGTAAATTCAAATTTGATTTCAGGAAGTGGTCTTCGTTTTTAGATGATACCAATTACAATAAGATATTTAGGCGTATGTCCGATCCAGCGTTCCATATGGATTCGCCAATTCTTAAAGATGAATCCGTACGCAGTTTTATTCTTATGATGTAAGTTCAACAAATCAGCGTGGTCGAATAGAATTACAATTTCAAGATACAAGCTGAGCATTTATTGAAGAAGACGGTGAAGTTATTAAAACAGATATTACTGTGTACTATGCTGATTACAACATCGGTTTTGTCAACAATGGTGTTATGGCGTTATTTGACAGAGCTACGTATATTATTGACAAAAACATATTCAAACGATTCAGAAAGACGTTGATGTTGCTTCGACGATAATAGGTTAGCAAGATATTCAGATGATCATACAATGATGTTTGCGAATGATGATTATAATGATCCTGATTATAATCAATTTATAATAGCACGACCAAGAAACTTCGCTAGAAGCGCGCCGAATGATGTAGAAACTATGAGAATTTACCTTAACCCGGATCTTAATGTAGGATTTGCAAAACTTCGATTTGCGTTGTAGGGTCATCGTGGACGATTTTCATGCTCGAGTCTACTGTCTTACATCTTTAGATTTTGCAGAAATGTTAGAAAAGTTATCTTCGGGGCTAAACATAAAGTTGTACTTGTTCGAAATTGTGATGATAATGATGCTATCTGGCTAGCGCCAGGCGATGCTGGTAAAGTAATACTGACAAAACTTTCACTGCCATTAATTACTTCATCAATTGCTGAAGAACAAAAAGTACTTTCTTTTATGGACTAAAGAGGTAAATCTTTGTCATTATGGTTGACAACGGCCACCGAAAGTTTTCGGAGCAATATTGCTGGTTTATTTATATGGCATAGAGCATCACAGCAGATTGTTTCTGCAGCACGATATATTTGTATTACTTTTCAGAATTCTGAGCAATTAAATACACAGAATCAGTCGTTTTATAATTGACGATCTTATTGAGTTTTTTTTAGGACAAATGAACATCAAGAACCAGCTGAATATATATTATTCAATTTCGGAAAAATTCATGTAGCACGTGCATATCATCGTTTGACGACATTCATGGGGCGTGAACAAACTATAGATAACGGTTGCAAACATCATATATAGATTTTATATATCGGAATCCGGTCTATTACTTCTCTTTGGAAAATCTTTATTTAAGCAGACGTGACATACATATACTGGTATTTGCTACAGAGCAGTCGCTGTTAATCTCATGTACACATCAAGGTGTTAGTGGAAAAATGAGAGTTGTTGACACACCAGTAGACAAAATGAAATTAAATCACTCATCATATTATACAAATATTGTAAAATCACGTTGATGTCACTCTGACTCCCTGTCAAGTGAAACAATTACAATTAAAACTTGCTATTAAATCCGAAACAAAAATATAACTAAAAAGGATCAAATTTATGGTGTTGGTCGAAACAAATTATCATTAACCAAGACACGTCTTAAACACTTTAATAAGGCTTTAGAATCAAAAACCGGAGTTCAACTTCATCTTTCTCGTAGCGCTATTAAATATATGGCTAAAGATGGTGGAATATTTCCACATTTTGCAGCTGCAATTGGTATTCTAAGCAGTACTGCCGGAAAGGTTGGAAGTATGTTTTTGATAAAATAACAGGCAAAAGATATAAAAAAGGGAAGGGGTCTAATATCACCAGGAACCGTTCATCGGTATGGAAATGGTGTGAGACTATCATGAACACTTCGCTAATTTTGCCTCTGTTAAATATTGATTTACTCGATGCTGCCTTTAGCGGTGTTTGTATGCGTGACCAATTACCAAAACATCGAAACAATTTTGAAACAGGTATTATTAATATCGATAATAGTTTTGGTCCAGGAACTCACTGGGTTGCATACGTAATTGATCCACGTGGATTTGTTTATTTTGAATCGTATGGATGGGCACAACCACCTGAACTTTTTAAAGTATACAAAAATAATAAAGATTATTCCAGTCTGCAATTCAACATTACCAACACAAACAATAACCGATTCGTCAATAGGTATACGTGAGGCAATTTCTGTACTCATTGATATTTCTTAATCAACATTAATACCTCATAAAGAAGTAAACGATTATAAAAGTAACCGCGTCGTTTTAAACTGATCGTAAAATATAATGGTTGACATTTACGGAAGATCTTCTCTTTGAGGTACCACTAAGTCAAGAAAAAGGATGATATTGATTTGTCAAATTACGCAACTAAAGATGAACTTGCCGATATATGATCCTCTATGAAGTCGATCGATAAGAGGGAGTTATGTTTCAGGATAAGCACGGTGTTCTAAAGACTAGTAACATTAATTGGAATGACATAGTTCGTAGAGTTATTCCTGCTACAGTGGATAACATTCCGGTATTTACTAATGACGGGTAAAATTGGATACTCAAGTAACTAAAGATGAAATCGCAACTGTTACAAATGAAATTATAAAAATTGTTGCTAATCGTTTAGAATAAACCGTTGATACATTGACGCGCGAACTCAGTATGAAGGGAAATTAAATAGTTGTTTTAAGAGATCCAACATCTGAGGAAGATGCTGCAACAACAAATATGTAGACGTTGGCTATGATAGAGTATATAATAAATTATATACGCTACGTGCTGTGTATGACGTTCACGTACATATGTTTTTAAGTACACGTAGAAATTTTCAAAAACTTATGATGATTTCTTTGGCACCCCGTTGACTGCTGACGTAAAACTCGGCGATATTAAAACGGCTATATCAGAAATTAAAACGATTAGAAAAAAATAAACTAGAAGATGTTATAAGTGGGATTCCTAAAAATTGAACTGAGTAAAATCCCTCATGGGCATTTTACCAACATATTATATAAAGTAGCGCCTGACCAAGCATTATGGTCACCAGTCAATAAATCAATTAAACATGGCGCTTTTGTTACCGGTATATACAGGTTCACGGTACTTGGTGTTGCAACATTTACAATATCTACCACGATTTCACAGCGTTATCCACTGACTGGATATCCTGGATCTATGATAGTTCTGTTTGATCAAAGCGACGAGGTATTATTTACAGTGGAACCTCAGGGAATATAACCACGTCTTTGTATATTTTTGTTGCCTCGAATTATATGCTAAATTCCCGCCTAATTAAAATACAATGAATGTTCCAATAAACATTTAACGCGATTCTGCAGCGCAATATTATAGATATAATCAAACACGTGAATCGCAAACAAAATGACAAAATATCTTTGACGAGAATATGGTAAATATAAATATCACAGAGGTGTAGCTAATGTTGATATAATTGTTTATTCAGCTTCTGCTTGTATTGCTGGAACCGGCGTGTTATTATCAACAAAATCAATGATGTCACCAGTATTTGTAACAATTTGTGTTTCAACTGCAACAGCGATTGCCGGTATTCTTGATATCATTGTTAAAAATGTATCATCGTGCACAAATGCAAACTTACATGATTATATAATAAAATGGCACACAGCGCCCTTAGCATACTCCAAATTATCCTCGTTATTAACAGCAAGTCTTAGTGATATCAGATTGTAAGTTGACGGAGATGAGCACAATCTACGAAGATGCAATGACCGTGATTGATTTAGAAAATTAGGTTTTAAATAATAATGTCAACTCCACTGACATCGCCAAGCGTGTTACTTCTACAAATCGTAACGGACACAACTCTGTCAAAAACTACGATGACATCAGTGAGTTCAACTAACCAAGACTATAGTGTTAACTTTCCAACTGCAATTCCAGTGAACGAAATAGCGCTTGCACAATTACGAGTATATTACATTTGGCCAAATATCAGATCAAAATCATTTGATGTATTGCAAGTGAATATTTCGCTTGTGTGTTTAAATAAAATAAACCAGATGGAACACCTAAATAGGAAGGTTGTTGCTATTCCTACAGAAAATTATCATATCGAACAAAAAGATGATCAATTTCAATACAGAATCAAATCTAAAATCGAAAAGGTTGCAAAACACTTCATGAACAAAGTTATCAGCTGCAACTGAAATATATTCTCCAGATTACATTGTAGATATTTATCAGTCATCAAATAGATCTGTTTTAGATTGGCCAGAACTTTCGCCAGGTATCATGGACCATCAGAACCAAAACGAGATGATTTTTCCACTAACGAAATTTATTTTATAACAACTCCAAAATATCGAAATATTTTCCGTGGAATGGAAGTAAGGGTTTGTATAATATGTATGCTTTTAGTGGCAAATACGATACTTGAACTTTTATAAAATGTATTCCGACCCCATTAATTTTGAAGTCAATCAATCGACACAATACAAAATCTGTTTTTGTCGTTATCACAACAATATATTGATGATATAAAACAACAGATCATTTAAACAATACATGTAAATCAATTATAATCATATTATAATCATGTTAATGACACTTTCATTAAGGAATTATTTAACCATGCTATTTTGTCCCCTCGCTCTAGAAAACCATTTATCAGTCATTATAAAATAACAAAAAGAATATGAAGGACCAGGTGATTTTACATTTGCAGTAATGAAATGTAATAAGGAGGATCTAAAAACAAAAATCAACGATAACTTTCTTGAAATTATTGTCATGGAGAAAAAAAAGAGCCACCAGCATCTCTTTTTAAACATGACAATGATCCATACGTAAGCGGGCGTTATTTTAAACCAGGAATCGTTAATATAACTTCAACTATTGCATTCAATCTTATATGCGTTGTAATTGATGGCAGCTCAGCAAGGATATATGTTTTATGCATTTACTCAGCAAGTACCTCCTGGATATTTGATTTTACAAGAACCTATTAATCATGTTTATCTACGTTGTCATAATCCGTTATTATCAGGAATACATTGAAACTTACTGACCAATCCGGACACTTAATTGACTTGCGCCAGATTTTCTTAATATAAATGTATACGTAAGAACCTAATGATAAGAAATTTTGACCAAAATTCAGAAGAAAAATATTTTTGAAGAAAAAATCATTATATAAATAGTGTCCTTAAATTGTTTGATCATAAATATATTTTACAATCAATCAAGAGGCTTAATATATAATGTTCAAACATGTTAGGGTTTTTGTACACGACAAAGACAAATACTTGAAAACGCAATCGAAACAATAATGGCACAGTCTCTAGTGAACACATAATAATTTGTATTAATATAGTTATTGATGAATACGGCAACGAAGATTTCTTGTTGACGCAGAACACTTAAATCAACTGTGGCGAGAACATATTTATATAATCACGTGTGATAGAGATCAGATTTTGAATTCTTCACAATCCTGTATTAAAATTGATCAGCTTAAAAAAAATTGTCTGATTCTGAATAAAAAGTAATTTCATTAACTTGAGTGATAAAAATATGTAAAATATATTATAACATAATTTTAGTTGTTACTAATATACAAAATGTATTATAACATAATACTTTTATTTAATGATTCTTGCTCAGATTTCAGATAAATCAGTCAAATTGTATACATTGATTGGATATGTGATACTAAAAAAATAACGGAAATCAATCAGATTTTATAATATGATTGGGTGAAAACCTGGGCAATTCTCTAAATAATTTATCGCTAAATCGTTACATTTTCCTTTTTCTGCTCAAAAAGCAATCAAACTAAAATATATTTCAGTAAAAGACCAATTACGTTTCACTGTTTCATAATAATGTTTACGATTTATCGATAAATCATTTAGAGAACCGGTTGGGTTTTCGCTCTTTAAAATTCTGCAACTTAACTGAATTGTTACTAACAAATCTACAAAAATCGCTGAAAAGCGATGAATTTTGAATAAATTTCACCAAATTCTCGGAAAACATCGTTTTCAGTTATCTTACGCGTCTATTCATTTTTTGTTTGTTTGATATTCGTTCGATAATTATTATCTAATGTTCTCAATTTCAAACGAAAGAGGGGCGCATTTTTAAACTTCCATATCATTCACTGTTGGTAAAGATTGTAACCTAATTTGATGAATGGTTTAAGTCAATCGATTTCGGCAGATAGTGTATATCGACCTTCAAAATTTACTATTTTGTAATGATTCAAAATCAGAAATATTTTTCTCTGGATTAATTTTAACTTTAACCCGATCGTGTTTAAATAATACAATTAGTATTTTCAAAATTCATTTTTTGTATTTTCTAAAATATATATTGAAAATAAAATGTATTAGGTCATCGTTGACCGTTTTTGAGGAGGACACAACCGCCATGTGAATTCCTAGATTGCCAGACGACATTCTAGCAAGCTCAGAAGGCAATATAGTTACAAATCACATCATCTGTTCATATAATCTTAATTCCAAGGACAGCACACTATATAATGTTTGGTTTGAGGATTGCACAAATAAATATAGATGCATATTTACAGCATTGTAAAAGCATATTCACAGCATTGTATAAGCATTTTGACAGCTTATATATTCAATCTTAATTTTAAGATGATACAACATATAATCTTAATTCTAAGGACGTTCGCCACATTGTTTCACATTCACCCACAATCCTTCGAGCTTGGGTTTTTGGACGCTATCTTATATAGAAAAATCGCGAAATATCGTCAGTTGTCAGTAACGGTTCTCGATCGCCAGACCTCGAGTATCAGGGATCTATGCATTAGCAATGAGCTAATGATACATTTTACAGATATACGTTTCAGAAACTATTATAAAGTTACCTATGCTGGATTGCTACAGTAAGGAGTAAAATTACAGCGTGGACCGTCTTCGATTAATCCATTGTAATAGTCAAATATGAACCTATGGTAAAGATATATTTTATTTCTCCTGATGCTGACTAAGAAATAACCAGTATTAGTGACATTACCGACTGGCATTTTTAGTCGACAGTTCACGATTACACCATCACGATATGCTTCGTAATAATGCTTGGATGCTTTACAAACGTGTTTTGCTACATATATATGATTATTTGTCTAAATCATTACTTTGAAAATCTAGATGGATTATCTTCAGCATTTTTTATAACCTTGTCACTGTCATTATATTTTTATCATAGTATATTTTGAGTTTTCTGTGTTTATTACTATAACATTGCACACACAACTGTGTGTTTCCTCTCACTCCAACCCCGCATTTCAAACTTGGATTTGGCCAGATACTTCCATCACGCACACTTTGCAAATGATGGCAGGCAAAATTCGGTTACGCACGATTCATTACGAGGTGTCAAAGAACCTATCAATAACCACTTGATTTAGTCCTTTGTTTGAATCAGAATATATATATATATATATATATATATATATATATATATATATATATATATATATATATCTATATATATATATGTGTGTGTGTGTGTATATATATATATTATATATATGTATATATATATGTATGTACGTATATATATATATATATATATATATATATATATATATATATATATATATATATATATATATATATATATATATATATATATATATATACATATATGTAATATTTAAATTTAAATAGTTGTCTTAATTATAATTGGTTGAATTTGAATGATTGTCTATGATTAAACCTTCCTAAGATAAATTTAATCTTCACTGATTATCCCCTGACATACCGATTAAAACTCTGGTTGATCCGAATAATTAAACATTAATTAGTAAAATTCATGACGTCAAGAAAGAATTTAGCAAAGATGGCACATTTCATGTGTGGTCAACATTCAAAATCATACGCAATGACAAAGGTGTCGTTGCTACGATGAACGACAAACGAGAGGCAACCATCATTAATTATCTCGACATTAGAAAATATTTTTCTAAGAGTAAAGTTAGTTGTATTAGCAGAAACAAACAATAATACCTGGATTATCCGTGACAAAAATGATCATATTATTCATAATGACAAAATTGCCATACTGAGTAAAAACTCCAAAACAGGAATGCTGACTGGTATTGATAAACCGTATTATGAACGAGCGTATCCTATAACAGCAGTAATATACGCGTTATATCCGATAAATGATAAACAATGTTACAATAATTTAAAACCATTACAATTTTCAATTTTAAATTGCGTAGTCGAAATAATAACGAAACATTTTACCGTTTCGACTCATGGAAACGGTCTAACGGATAAAAGACGTAAACTAATAAAAGAGTGCAAAGAAATAGTCAATGATTCCGGAGAGTCTGTTAGGGATGTTGCTGAACTAGGAAAGAAACTAAAATATCCAATAAAGTACAAATGATAACCGGATAGATTTTATACGAAGAAAAATATAAATCAAAAGGTGCTTCGATTGAAATTATTGACCATAATGCGCATGCGTGGATTAATTCATTAACACTATTTCCACGAAATCGAACAGTTAAATATTATAATGATGATATATTCGATTTTATTATCGAAATAAGTAAAAACGATCCTGTATCAGCATGATTATTTCAAAGTTCTGATGATGGAAACTATGATCAGTTTGTATGACCTAATGGCGTTATTTATCGCACAGAATCTCTCCACGAAGAAATTAAACCTCTTGTGATAAAATATACCAATGATGTTGAACAATTACTCAGTAATTGTTTTACAATTCCGTCACTTGCGGCTGATTGTGCTAGAGAGAATTATTCGTGAACAACAACTCGGTTTCCTTTTCTCAATGATATAATATCGAGTTGTGTCGAATACGGACACGGTGGATTATGGAATAGTAAATACGATCATAAAGATGTTATCTCAATTGATACGGTTGCATATTATCCTGGAGGTTTTCTTGGTATGAGAGAGTGTTCTAAGTATTTTGAGCGATTTTGTCATCCCACTCACGAAATGACCAGAGTGTCGACACACGGACAATTGCCAGAGTTTCACTTGACTGGATTCGCTTGTATCGAGTCATTTAAGTTTGCCGAAGGTCTTCATCCAATTTGTTATGTGTGGGTTGGCATACATTTTTAAGAAACAAATGTGGGTACCAACAGTATTATTACGGTATATGTTCGATGTAAGGCTACTGAAAAATTCTGACAGTAGATGAAGCCATTATATTATATCTTCCGCAGAAAGAAGTTTGTTTACCACGACAAAAACTATTGTGATGATGAAAATCCTGATATACTCGATTACCAAAAGAAAACCGCAAAAGTTCTCGGCAGAAAAATAATCGGTAAATATATCCAGGCAGGATCACATGATCATAAGTGACATTGTACAAGATATATTATAGACGATGCTATGTTAGATTTTATAATTGTTGATACAACGAAAAAAAATACATTGATAAGTCGAAGTAATGCTTATTTATCGGACGGAACTAAATTAGGTACAAGTGTAGGTTATATTGATGGCGAGTCACCGCAGTTTACTCATGTAAGATCTTCAATGCTCGTGTACGATTCTATAAATCTATTATCGAGGATAAATAGAGTTTATACATTTGCTGTCAGAGTTGCGAAGGATTCGTTTTATATCAAAAAAAAGTATTCAGGACTGTTGAAACAATTCAATATCGGCACTTAAGCATCATCGGGCAAATGGTTAAAAAAAGGAAAAAAAAAAACTATACATGATTATAGCGAATCCGCCGACCTTGAAATCAGAGATTATTATTACAAAAATAATCAAATATCAAGATTGTCATTAGCACCATCGATGCAAGATCCTGTAGCTAGACATAAAACAGGTTATCTCAATTGCCCCGGCGGTACTGGTGAAACAACTCGTGTGACTGACATATTTCGGAATTTTGATATGATCGTTTTAACCCCCTCACACACACTTGAAAGAGAAATGAGGCATCGAAATATTAAATCATGCACTTATAACAAAGTCTTTCGATGGAAAGGATATAAATGGTCTCCATGTCAAAATGGGCGAAAAATACATTCCAAAGTTTATCGTTTTGGATGAAATATGTACAGTGTCGTTAGAAATATTTATAAAAATATTTATTGATTGGCTGTTGACAAAAACTACAGCTGTAATGATGTGATGCGATCATGGTCAACCGCTGACTTTTGTTGGATTGTCTCAACATAAATGGGTGAGGAATTTAGTTAATTATTATGATGATCATAGAGCACTTGATCCATAATAAAAGAGTTTAAAATAGTAATCAAACTACAACCGAATGAAGATCAGTGTGAAATAATGCGTGAAATAATTTCAGAAACTCCTTTGAGGAACCTTTGGAATTTATGGAGACCTAATGATTTGATAGTGGCAAGTAGAAAGAAATTTTGTGATACACTTCAACAAAAAGTATTTATGCTACATAAATAAAATGTTTCAGATCTAACCGTACCATTATGTTATCGACCAGTTGATACGCGACGGCAGAATATCGACGTTGATATACCAGGATCGTCTGGAAAAGCAAATATTGTATTAAATTATATTGTTATAATTCCGGTCAATGTTGTTGAGGTTGTGCTAAAAATGGACAAATCTCCGTGGACGCTAGGATACGCGATGACGATTCATTCATCTCTGTAGTTAAGTATTTCTGATTCTCGAGTTTGGATCGTAGATGATCGTATCGAATGGTCAAATTTAGTTTTTAGCGCAGTGTCAAGAGTTAGAAAAATATCTCAGATGCGAAGAATTGTTATGGACTTCCGAAAAACCAATGGTAATAGCGATGTCAATGAAAATGATATAATAAGAAAAAAATTGCTATTTATAAACAATGTGAAAAACAAAATTAACGCGACTTTGATCTTGATGCTGAATTTATAATGACGCTGAAACAACAACATAATAATCATTGTGCGAGCTGTAATACAGTAATGTTGTGGAACAATATTATTAATGATCCAAGATAATTTGACGTTGACAGAAATAATAATAAGTTTGGTCACACACACGAAAATGTGATGCTGACCTGTCTCGAATGTAATCGACGCCGAGGTTCTAGTTTACAAAAATGAATGCAGTGGTAACTGTGTGTCTTCATGAATTACTTTTAATTGTTCACGTACAAATGCACGTTGAGGAGCAGTTGAATCTGATCTGAAGATTGCAGGTCTACCCGTGGATCTTACCACGCTAGATAATTGGATGTGACGTTACACTCCAAATAGGATCCGTCGCTCTTTTTTTTACCGCCTTCAAGTTCACCGGGTTCATATAAATACCTGACATAAATTTTACCTAATACTGGTTGTTTTGAAAATTCATGTCGTTATATTGGTATACGTTTTTTTGGTAATTGCATTAATCGGTTTCATAGAAGTTGAACGAGCAATTTCATCATTAACGCAGCTGTCACGCTTGGTACTCTTGCAACTCATTCACTAGATATCGTATCTTAAATTATGTCCTATGCATATTGATATCCAAATAACCACTCAGCAAGTGTTCGATTAAATCGTTGAACAATTGCCTGATCACGATGAACTGCGATATGTCCTCGTCTGATTTCAACATTATGGATTTTCATCAGAGATGATACTACACCATGATATTCTTTACCAGGATCAACCTGTAATAGTTGTGGCCATCGCATGGGTCTTCGTTGATAAATTCGCTCAAAAGCAGATACAACTTGAGCAGCTGTTTTAGTTGATAGTGGCTCTGCTTCTTTATGCCTACTAACAACGTAAACAACAATCAACGCGTATTTGCATGTTAATTGACGTCCACAAATTTTGATGGTGACGTTTGTTAAAAATTAAATATCAGCCTGATGAACGTCATTAGGAGTGCTGACGTCAAACTGTGCATGCTGCTTCGTTTTAGGTGATGATATATACATTTGCCATCTTGCCTGTCGTGCTAACTATTTTTTTCAGCTCAGAACGTGCAACCTTTTGATGCATCAGCGACTTTACTAATTGCTGCTCTACCTTTGCAATATCCTCTCGGGCTATAATAAATCGATTCCACTATTTCAATAATTGGTTGATTATTTATCGGCTCCGAACAATAATTTACCATTCATCGCAGATTTTGCTACCAATCTAGCTATTTTTTCTTTGAAAGATAAATATTGTATGGTATTTAATGCACGAATTAATTCCACATCTGCAATATGTCCTTTTTGCAGATCTTTACTTTTATAAGCTACATCATGAGTGTGCCATGCTTTATCAGTATGATTTATAGGATACTCTCCAGGTCTTGGTTGATCTTGCTTATCTAGTCGGATATCAAGTCGGGTACCAGAACAACAATGATTATACCCAGGAAGAAATATGTTTTCCTCCTGGATATTTAGCCCATGGAGTTCCTGGAAATTTTGACATTAATATACCAATATCACCACCATCCATATGCTGAATTTTAAATAAAAACGAAAAACACAATTCTGTGACATATTGAACATTTTCCACCATATGATATTCTTCTATTTTTTGTTGCAAACGTTGTTAAATGAGTGGTTGGACTTTTAACTCTACAACGTAAGCAATATATGTTCATGCATATTTATAATATGAATGTAATTGATTTCGAAGCTACACGTAAGGAAGAGCCAGTAACACATATTTCAGCACTGCGGAATTATATCAGAATGATCATAATGGGTCCATCTGGGTCCGGTAATACGCAATTACTGCTTAATTTGATAATGAGATGGTGAAAGTGGGACAAGTAATATTTAGTTGCACCATCAGTTGATGATCAGAGATGTTACAATGTACTTAAAGATTTTAATGAATATGCAAGAAGGTTGAATGAAGATGGTGACAACTTTAGAAGTTTTATAACTGATACGGATGAAACAAATTGCGTATATGAAGTAGATGGATTTATTACTAAGTTCGATTATACGACGACGCAATGTCGGATAAACAAACCAATCCAGCAATGATATTTCCTCGAGGTAGGCATAAATTTACTGATGTGATTTATGTTACCCAGATATACTAACAAATATATAAAGTGATCAGAGATAACTGTACTATTTTAGTTGTGTTTTATGGAGTTGATATACCTGCGCTGGGAAATAGTCACTAGACTTGGTGTAGCGGATATATATACCTTTTTAAGTTCAAAAACTTCTTTTCAAAAGCACAATCTACTCCACATGGATTTATAACAATACATTTGCACGATCCTAGAACAAGATGTCGTGTAGGACATGATACAATATTTGGTTGATCTAATTATAGCAGCAGAGTGGGCGCGACCTCAATAAGAACGTCAAGTGGGTAAACAAAATCACACATACAAATTAAGAAAAACACAAATTTCGACAAAAAAGTAACAAAAAGACTAATCAAATTAGAGAAACTCTCGGTAAAAGTAGAGTTGTTTTCAGCACAACAAATCATATCTGTGGTAGTGTGGGAACCATATATATATTGCCATACGTCACTTAGCTGAGTGCGCATACATATATGCATGACACAGGACATTGACATCTAAGGAGGTCCAATCTAGCCCAATCGTTAATTGTGTGCTACCAATAACAGGGATATAATACATGTAATAATCCATCAGATCACTGCTCTGCAGCATTGTAAAAGAATATCAGTAAAAGAAAAATTACAATTACAACAATATTTTGTCCCAGGAAAGCTGTTGTTAGCACTCTGCGTTGATGTAAACAATATGGTGACTGTTAATCATTGATACAGTCTCTCAGCTGTCTCAAGGCCAGTTTTCATTGATTATCGTACATATGTATGGGATAGTTCTAATTAGAATAAACTTTATTAGGGCTTTGGATGGAAGTGAATAGGTTAAATATACACGTGAAAGTGCTCTATAACTATCACGTTTCGACATGCACATGTTATGACACGACCATCCCATTACTTCGAGTTCCACTATATCATGCTTTAACTAGTAACCAAGTTTGTTCATTAACGTAACTTTTGTGTATAAAGCCTTTTCTTTTATTGGGGATACGTCGTATAAACAAGAGTTCGAACTATACAAGTTTATAAGGAACCAACTGTTAAGTTTTCGGGGGTGTCAGGTATTGACACCGTGGTATTTCATTTTTCTTTCCTTGCCTGCCTATTTGTGATAAAACAAACTTTGTTTTTCAAAAGACAAAGAAAACCCCAATACTCTTCATGTACTATAAAGCTTATTTAGCTCTGCTTCACGCTGACGCTCTCAACAATATGTTGAAAAGGAAATGGACGAGAGAGTGAGTTCATTTCGTTTTTAAACCCGTTTTTGATATCAATGTGCACGAGCCTAGGAGGGTGGCCTAAAATATGATCTCATCTTCTAATTATGACATCAGTGATATTTCCACAGGGCTGCGTGGTGAATTGTGTACGTTATGTAAAAAAAAAAAAAATCAAATTTAATGTCTTTCGGAATTCAAATGAGATGTTCTATATCTTTATAACGTAAACAAGTACTCACTTTACATCTTGAGAAAACGCAATACAAATATGCTCAGAGGTAAATGAAATTTTGTAAAACTATATCAATGCTACGATGCACCAACCGGATAAAATGTGAATATGTATTATTCACCATATATACGGTCGTTGTTGTTACTTATATCTACGTAAATTACTTAAATGTAGACAATGTAATGTAAGTGGTAATTGCTAAGATATACATATGTATGTATGTATGTATGTATGTATGTATGTATGTATGTATGTATGTATGTATGTATGTATGTATGTTTGCATGTAGGTAAAGTAATTTTTCAGCACGCGATATACTATGCTTGGCGGCCAGAATTAATGGTGAAGAACGAACCCGAGAACCACCGACTCACGAGAAGCTACTAGCAAGTTTTCTTACATAAACATATTGGCTGAATCCAAGACTCAAAGCCACGCAGACAGGGGTAACAGAGAGCGCTTTCGACCACCCGGCCACTCGGGACTCCATGTATGTATGTATGCATGTATGTATGTATGTATGTATGTGTGTGGGGGGGTGGGTGGGTAGGTGGGTGGGTGCGTGCGTGCGTGCGTGCGTGCGTGTATGTATGTATGTATGTATGTATGACACCGCCTCGGATGCGGGAGGTCGTGGGTTCGATCCCCGACAGAGTCAAACCAAAGACTTACAAAAATGGTACGAACAGCTGCCCCGCTTGGCTCTCAGCATTAGGAGGTTAGTGTTCGGAATGGTTGTTAGAATAATGTGTCTGGGCGGAACATCATGCTACATGTCTGCGGCATGATGCCCCAGTACAAGACATCACTATAAACTGCCACATTGCAGACATCGTAACGATATGACTGAAAAATTGTTAAAGCTACGTTAAAAATCTAAATCACATCACAACACATGTATGTATGTATGTATGTATGTATGTATGTATGTATGTATGTATGTAATGATGTATGTATGTATGTAGGGATGGATGGATGGACGGATGGATGGATGGATGTGGATGGAGGGATGGATGGGTGGATGGATGGAAGGATGATGGCTGTATGTATATATGTATGTGTGTGTGCTTTTGGTGTACTTGCAAGGACCTGATATTGGTTGCATTCCAACATCTCGAGGATGTGATTACATTGTCTGGACTTAAACAGCTTCCGAGGTGGTTGAGTATTATCATACGATATGAACCAAGTATTATTATACAAGTCTTCACAAATTCGGTAATGTGTGAGAGAGTTACACTCCGTCTTTATAGAACACAGTAGTTGCCGTCTTCTTCTGGTACCGGACTCGTGTGCAAACACTTGGTCGATCAATAGACGCGTCACTTATGATTGTCATTCAAACCTGACTTCTCTTCTCTGCAGTGTCGCTGTAAATGTCATATACCAATAAATACGACTCATACAGATTATTATAAGTATTAATAGTAATTTTCAAAACAAATACTTTTGTAACAATGGCAGCCCTAGTATGTCATCAAAAACTGCGATATTGTATGCCCTGTGCGAGTGATTTAGTGCGGTGCATGTGGCGCGTGAATTGTTGTGTACCTTATATTGAAAAATTTCCAGTTTAAAGCTTTTGTAAATGTTTCACTGTAATTATTATATCATCAGAGGTCAAAAATATATATATGTTTATCTAATGTCTTTTTTCAATGTCCCACTTCCTTTAGTAAATGGTCTGAGCTTATTTTATGTCATGCAGATAATACACAATTTAATAAAGTTAACCAGATCAGCCAGGAATATTTAAAACGATATTTGAACATACATACATGATTAAACCGACACGCATACTTATATGTTTCTAATTTGCTTCTACATACCTCATTTGATATACAAATTACATAGCGTAGATTGAGTAGAAGGTAATCATTCAGAAAAGTCGATATATTTTACTTTCAACTGTGTAGTTTTCAATCGGAGTGCTTATTTCATATTAAAAGGCGCATATTGCATTTGTTGGTAATTACTGAACCTCTGTAGAATCATTTCTCCACCTTAAAACTTTAAAACTGAAGAATCAATATATTCCATTGTTCTGGTTTTCTTTAAATTGTTAAGTTTCACAAGGCTACTGCAAAGCTCATTATCCAAGTTTTTTGGAGTTTGCGAAGGTTAATCTGCATATGCCACTAGTTTACCTTTCTATTGGATTTGTCATTGCATTTTGCAAACTGATCGATTTAAATATGATTAATGATATATTTGTACAATGGCAACATAACATGTGTTGCTTTGAACACTTTAGTATGATAGTTTGGGTCAAGATGACGGGTTTATATGTCAACGTTTCTCATGTTTCTGGTTTTGTGACATCAACGTTGAAAATAATGAATAAGGCTCGCAAAAAATATTTTACTGCCTTATGAAATTCGCTACACTCCAAGATTTTATTTTTAATGTTCAGGATAAAGAATATGGGTTAATTTACATATATCTGTTCTTTAAAATGTGTAATTAGTTAGCATTTGCAACAAAAAAAAAACAACAACAAAAAAAACAAACGATCGATTTATATCAGATAGTTAGACGTTTCTTGTGTGTTCATGCAAAGAAGGAGATTATTTTTTTGTTGTGGCCTGTAAAACATTATGGTCTTCACAAGAAATTGAGGTGGCCCAGTTTGATTTAACTTTAGTTAGCTTTACAATTTATGTTTGGAATATCCGATTCCTATATGATAATTCTGTGTTATATGTGATACTTTATGGACTTGCACATTTTCATCTAAAGAGCTATGTAAATTATTAATGTATTATGTATAAGTTATTATATTTATACTACCGCGTTAATTTTTGCATATTTTCTATGTTGCTTCGCTTCAGGATATATTACGCAAATTTGTTATATTCTTATTTGTGACTTATAAGATTTATATTAGCAATATCTAAATTTGCATTTTTAAGAAACGTTTGGCAGCTTAGGATTCTTATTGGACACGGTTAGGCTCACTTCTGAACTTGTGTATTGTTTTGTAGTTATTGTGCATATAGTGTAATCTGTGTAGCTTACCGTTTATAACGTTATTACCCATTATCATATCTTCCCATCTCATGCATATTACATGGTGTTAGAAGTATTTTAAGCTGACCAGAGTGACCAGGGTGACCGGAATGATCAAAGTTATCGGAGTGATCGGAGTCGACGGGGTACTAGCTGCAGAGCTAACAATATAAGTTGACCATAGCAGTTGTGAAGCTAAAATATAGCAGACGTATAACTTAATAAATAGTGTCGCTGGTTGAGAGCAGGTAATTGGACGTTGATGACCGATACTTGTCGACAGTGATTGCTTGATGAACCAGCCTGGAATATTCAGTCCTTGACTGACCAATGTGACTGGTAGTCACGTGTGTTGGTTACGGTGTGTATTTCTTCATAGATGTAATCCTTTAGCCGCGGGCTCCTATTTGGGACTTGCAATGCCCAGTGTGTTTATGGGACGGTACATATATTTTGTACAGTTGTCCCTTTGTTTTCATCATTTTCACTATTTGATTGAATGCATTTTAACAATATGAAATAATAGGTTTATTAACACATCATTCCTTTTTTGTGAGATCATTGTGAATCATTCACTCCTTGTTATTGTACTGTGTAAGGTCGTTTTTTTTTGTTGTTTCTTCATTTTTTAGTTCCTGTGGATTAGGTTAACTGATCCAATATTTGAATAGTATACGCACTTATTGATCATACTTCGTTTCTCATTCAAGTCATTTGTTATTAAACATTGTATGTTTTCACCGTCAAATGTGTTCTGTTGTAAATTCGAAATTCCACCCGGTTATCCTGTTACATGCGTCTCCTCAAATTTTGTTATCTAGATTGTTTCTAGCACTACCGTGTATAATTGATAATAGGCATAACACATTTTTCCACTATTTATCCTCTATTGAACCTTTTAAGTTCCTATCAAGGTCCTTATTCACTATTTCGATGAGGCAAATCATTCTCTGACTAAAACAATCAGCTACTAAACATTTGATTGTAATGCGAGAGACAGCGAACACATTCATTAGTTAACACTCTTAGAATAATGTAATGCTTTCTAAAGCAATTTTGATTTTACTAATAATTAATCAGTTTTCTTATAATATTATCATTATTCTCCCTACATTCTATTTTTGTTTACTTATGAAACAAAAGATCTCCCCAAATGAAAATTACGATAAGAATAAGAAAAGATTTATGGATGGAGAAGTAAGGTGCTGGTCTCACATTACCAGAACACTTGAGTTTTCTACGTACTATTGATGTTACTCTATTGGAGCATATATTATGATAGTAGCATGGGGAGTAGTAGACTTGTTTTAAGTACAACGAATCATAACTGTGCTAGTGTGCGAGCCGTATATTCATGGCCAAACGTCACAAACCTGTGTTCGCATACATATATGCACTTCATAGGACAAAGACGTCTAAGGATGTCCAATCTAGCCCAATCGTTAATTGTGTCCTAATAATAACAGGGATATAGTACATGTAATAATCCATCAGATCCCGGCTCTGCAGCATAGTAAAAGAAGATCAGTGAAAGAAATATTACAAATACAACAATCTACCTTTCCCAGGAAAGCTGTTGCCAACACTCTGCGTTGATGAACACAATATGATGACTGTTAATTATTGATACAGACTCTCATCTGTCTCACAACCATTTTTCGCTGATTATCGTATATTTGTATGGGATAGTCGTACTTATGATAACGTTCATTTAATGCTTTGTGTGGAATTATATAGATATATATAGAAGTGGGATGTGCTTTCAAGATTGAGAATTAATTTTCTTCAGGAATATACACGTTGATGTGAACGTGCTCTGACACTGCCACGTTTTGACATACACATATTATGACATGGCCATCCCATTACTTCGAGTTCCACTATATCATGCTTTAATTAGTAACCAAGTTTGTTTATTAACGACACTGTCACGTATAAAGCCATTTCTTTTATTGGGGGGCGGATACGTAGTATAATCAAAGAAATATCCATGTATGTATGTATGTATGTATGTATGCATGAATTAATGTAATCATGTATATATTTACGTATGTATGTATGTATGTATGTATGTAATCATGTATGTATGTACGCATGTAATCATGTATGTATATACGCATGCATGTATGTATATATGTATGTATGTATGTTTGCAAGTATGTATGTATGTATGTATGGTCGGATGGATGGATGGATACATGGTTGCATGGAAGGATGATGGCTGTATTTATGTATGTATGTTTGTGTGCTTTTGGTATAATTGCGAGGACCTGACATTGGTTGCATTCCACCATCTAGAGGACGTGATGACATTGTCTGGACTTACACAACTTCCGAACTGAGTATGATCATACGATATGAACCAAGTAATATTATATGTTTTCACAAATTCGGTAACGTGCGAAAAAGCTATACTCCGTTTTTATAGTACACAGTATTTGGGGTCTTCCTCTCGTACTGGACTCGTGTGTGCAAACACTTTGCCGATGATTAGACGCGTGACTTATGATAGTCATTCAATCCGAACTGCGCATCTTTGCAGTGCCAATATAAATTCCAAATACCGATAAATACGACTCATACAAATTATTTTAAGCATTGATAGTAATTTTGAAAACAAATAATTTAGCTAAAAGTGTTACCTAAAGATGCCATCATAATGTGCGATATGTTATGCCCTGTGCGAGTGATTTAGAGCGATGCGTTTGGCGCGTGATTTGGTATGTACCTTATATTGACCAGTTTCCATTTTAAAGCTTTCATACATGTTTCACTCTAATTATTTTATCATCATCGGTCAAAAATATAAATATGTTTATCTACTGTCTTTTTCAATGTCCTACTCCCTTTAATAAATGGCCTGAGTATAATGTATGTCACACCAAGAATACAAATTAAAAAAACCAGATCAGTCAGGAATATTTAAAACAATATTTGTACATACATACAGAATTAAACCAACATTTATAATTATATGTATTTAATTAGCTTCCAAATACATCGTCTGTTTTCTAAATTACATCGCGTAGATTCAGTAGAGAGTAATCATTCAGAAAATATGCCATCTATTACTTTCATTGGTGTAGTTTTGACTCAGAGGCTTTTATTTAATGGTTCGTGCTTATTTCATATTATAAGGCTCATGTTGCATTTGGCGGTAATTACTGAACCTCTGTAGAATCATTTCTCCACATTAAAGCTTTAAAACTGAAGAATCAATATATTCCATTGTTCTGGTTTTCTTTAAATTGTTAAGTTTCACAAGGCTACTGCAAAGCTCATTATCCAAGTTTTTTGGAGTTTGCGAAGGTTAATCTGCATATGCCACTATTTTACCTTTCTATTGGATTTGTCATTGCATTTTGCAAACTGATCGACTTAAATATGATTAATGATATATTTGTACAATGGCAACATAACATGTGTTGCTTTGAACACTTTAGTATGATAGTTTGGGTCAAGATGACGGGTTTATATGTCAACGTTTCTCATGTTTCTGGTTTTGTGCCATCATCGTTGAAAATAATGAATACGGCTCGCAAGAAATATTTTTCTGCCGTATGAAATTCGCTACACTCCAAGATTTTATTTTTAATGTTCAGGATAAAGAATATGGGTTAATTTACATATATCTATTCTTTCAAATATGTGATTAGTTAGAATTTGCAAGAAAACCAATCGATTTATATCCGATAGTTCCCTATTTCGTGTGTATTCATGCAGTGAAGGAGATTATGTTTTTTGTTATGGCCTGTCAAACATTATCGTCTTTACCAGAAATTGAGGTGGCTCAATTTTTCTATAGCTTTAGTTAGTTTTGAAATTTATGTTTGAAAATATCTGAATCCTATATGATAATTCTGTGTTATATGCGATATTTGTAATTACAACCTTTTGTTACATTGTCCAACTTGGAAAATGTATTACGAAAAACAATTATCCAGTCGATGGGGCCAAACTTATACATTTCTGTCACTTTCTCTTCTACGGCTCCCTTGGATCTTTTTTAGCTGAAAATGCTAAGATAATTGTCTACCTGAAACATTGATTTAAATAAACCATATAATTTAAAACAAGCTGTCATGCGAACAAACTGTTGCATTTCTGACTTGCGGTTCTGTTTATGATACATATTTATACAGGAACCAGGTTAGTAAGTAATTTTGTATATTTTAACTGCCGCATGCTTGTGAGAGAAATACTATTTTCCTTTCTATAACATGCTCCTCCTGTTGTTTTCCATGCGGATTGTATCATAGGTATTGAAACTAATTTATTTGGTGTTGCAATAAATGTATGGTCAGTCAACAAATAAATTGTGCCAATACGAAATAGAAACAACACTCAATAAAAATTGTTTGATAACACATTCATAGCTTTGTGTTTTTAACGAGTCTAGACTATTCCCGCAGGATACGTTAACTCATTTAATTTATAGGAATCATATTATCTGACCTGATGATTTATAAGCTTAATGCAGGCTTGCTTAAAATTATGCACGATGTTCTGAATTGCCAATAATCAAAGTCACACGTTGTGTTCCGCATTGAATAGTTAAAATGTAGTAGTTTCCATGGTTTTCTCTTGATTTATTTTCGGACCGCGGATAATGACAACATTCTTCACTCCACAATTAATTGTTTTAAGATAAACATGCTTCGTTTAGTTATTCTAAAATACAGTACATTTTTAGTCGATACATCTATTTAAATCCTTGTAGAACATGGTTGTTACCCTACCTGACTTAATATATTTACGAAAATGTTTTGGAATGTTTCGAACTCCAGTACACTAGAACACGTATCATTGAAGAGTACTGAGATGTAAAATGATCCTTTTACCTTGAGACAGAGATGATGAAGATGATCATAATGATCATGACGATGATGAGCGGAAAAAATATTGTCCAAAATGTTGACGATATGAATTTGACTTATCATTGCCGCTTTAAAGATCAGTGTAATGAAGTCTTTCTTGTAGCTTGTTTGCCCATGTGTGAGAATGAATTCAATGTCTTTTAGTGCGATATTACCTCTCAGAAAATCACTTTGAAGCTTGCATGCATTATCACAAGATTCCTTAACAATCTGTGATAATGAAAAAGAGAAAATATGTGTATGTCATGCACAGTAATTGAGAAAGACACCCAGCCTAGGGAAGTTGGTGGGCATACTGCTCAAAATACATAAAGGTAAATTATTAACATGCTAATTCATTTTGTATGAGTTTGTCAGCGTTTTACTGTAAACAATGTGGGTTAAAATGACAAAACTAAGGGTACGAAATGACTTGTGTTATCGGTAATTCTCTGCATCTTGTATAGTTCGCCGTTACGCTGCATTAAGCACATAAAACCACACGGTCTAATAATACTATTGTTATAAATTGATAGACCTGACGTAGCCTTAACCGTCCAGCCTGGTTAAAACAACAATGATATGAATGTGTTATCGAAGTATCGAATCCATGTCAGATAAATTTAGCGTTGTTTTTCTTTCTAATTGCTACCTTTCCATTGTTGACCGACCATACATTTATTGCAACAACAAACTAAGTTGGGTGAAAAACCCATTCCATTGTAGTATCATTTATAAATTTGAATATAAAGTGTGGATCGGGCCTGAGCCGTAATGGTTACTTGGGATAACATTAAGTAATGAGTAATGCAATTCCTTTTCAAAGATAAAATAAACAGTGTCAAAATGGTATTATTTTCGAATTACGCAGTGTTGTGGCATATTCCATGTCAGACCTTTTCTGATGACCACGACAAATAGACAGATATATAAATGAAGGTATAAATGAAGGTTTTAATGTGATCCCTCGGTAGCTCAGACTCGAGATTGAATTTCATTTATCACGATGAAGGTCGTAGTCGGTTGTTTGCTGCTTGTATGTCTGTTGGCGGTCATATTTCCCAGAGGTATTTATTCGTTCGTTGTTTTGCCTTGTTAATATTATATGTAATTTAAACATATTGTACATCATATTTGTAATTATAGATCTGTTATATACCATTACAATTGTATTTTTCTTGGTCTACATTTCATGTATAACGTATCAAACAAAGAGATTGTAAGCTAGATATACCTTTAATGACAATGTTTCGAATGACGTTATGTAACATTAGAAAGCCTGAATTTGAGAGATTCATTGTCCAATCAATAGAACACGGACTCTCAAAGATGTGTACGATTTGTAATGTAAAACAACTCATCATTTTAATCTGGATAGAATACTTAACGTTCGTGCAGTGCATCTCAAATACAGCAACAGTGTAATATATATATATATATATATATATATATATATATATATATATATATATATATATACATATATATCAATGCTACCATTAAAAATAAATAATTTCACATAAAACACTGTTCTTCATAAGAAAGTTAGATAGCTCGTGTTCAACATTCAAGAATAAAATATAGTAGTTTCCATGGCGTTCTCTTGATGTATTGTTTGGTTCGCGGATAATGACAGCATTCAAAACTTATCAGTTACTTATTTGAAGCTAAACAAGGTAAGTTGTATTTTTTTAAAATACAATTCATTTTTGTTGGTAAATATATGTAAATCCTTATAGAACATAGTTGATACCCTGACCGCCTAAATCAATGCGTATAAAACATAACTGAGGAGACTCAAATGAAAATGATCATATGATCATTTTATTCGAGAGAGAGAGTGGGATGATGATGATGATGAGCCAAAAAAGTTATTCTAAATGTTGAGGCTATGACTTTAAATATCAATCTAATACAGTCTTTAATGAAACTGGTTTCCTAGTGTATGAGAATGCAATGAATGTCTTCTAGTAAGATTTGATCTCTCATTAATCTTTTAGAAGCTTGCATTGCATAATTGAAATATCCAATAACAATTTATAAAAATCAAAAAGGGAACATAGTTGTATGTCATGCACAATAATGTAGAATTTCACCCTACCATAGTAAGTTGATGGACATTTCACATGTCAATAAGCCTGTCTCTGCTCCTAATATATCTAGATGTTTTGATGTAGCCTTAAGTTGAATAATATTAAGTTCACGATCACTTTGAATAACATATGGAAATTGAACCGAATGATTTAAAATGGAGAAAGAATAGACATTTTAATTCATGTTAATTTTTTTTTTAACGGTCATCAGTGTTAATGTAACTATTATTTCCAGAAAATTAATAATGGTTCATCCATAGTATATTAACTGATAGTGGATAATGTTGTATAGAATTCCAACCGAAGCTTACTTTTTATTATTGAAATAAGTATAGAACAGGACAGGCGGTGAAACAAAACCATACATTATGCACGTGATAGGTTTCAAGATCGTTAATAACTGTTGAAGGCTACTGTATTTGTTTGAATCAGTTTAATGAGTAGCGAACACAATAGAGATAACAAACAATGTATAGTAAACATGGATTGATATCAACAATGCTTGGGAATAATGTATGGAACTTTGAAACAGTTTTAACCTAACACATGAATAACTAATATTAACAACTGTTGAATGTCTAAGGAAACCTGGATGAAGGATGTTTGTTAACCGTTAACCGAAATTACATAAGAAGTAAATCGATTTATATAATACATAACTGACATGAACTTTACCTTTGGCTATAAAATTAATCAGTCAGTTATTTAGTGTTTTGATGGGTTTTGTAAAGATTACCTCTTTGTAAAGAAGATAGTGTAAGTTTTGCATAGTGCATTGGACTAAACAAGGACATGGGGTGTTTTACATTTTTAATGAGCCATCAGTAATTAATGATTTACATAATGATTGCACATTATACCATGTCTTGTCACTAACCTCATTTTAACCAGTCATTCCCGATTCTAAAAATATCCAGTTTTAGATAAGAATAAAATACAATAACAAAAATGTGATATTTTGTCCTATTTTCTATTCTTCTCACTTTGTTTATAGTCCGATATGCAGTTCATAGATTATAAAAGGCATTTTGTGTCGAATCAATCACAAATAAAACATATTTACCTACAGATGTATCTGAATGGATGATGTCTGTTTCTGCTGTACTGCTTGTTAGGCCCAGTATGCGTTGAATATATACATGTTATCTTTGATCTCAAATTCGTTAAATTATAGTTTGATGCAGAAGATGTTTGAGCTAGTATAGTGTGGTTTCAGGAAGACATTAATAATATGGATTATCCAGCGTACTAACGGTCTAAAAATATATTAATGCACGAGAGAAATGTTTCCAAAAATCGGGGAGAATTATTTAGGCTTTACTATTGACTATGCAACACTTCGAAGTAAGTATTACTTCTGCTCCTTCTCCGATTATTGAATTTAGTGATTCCAACCGCTTGCTTCCATTGAGATGACTAAACTCGGAAATAACAGTCTTTGTAGTAGGAGTTCGATATTGCAGGGACACACTGTTAACATTGTCACGTCAAGGAAAACTAATCAGTATAATAGTATTTGCACGATAACTTATTTGGACATTTTACAATGTTTCGTGTATAATTTGTGTCATCTTATGCAAATATATATCAAGTGCACATTTGACAAATAGTTAATAAAATGAAACGAAAGATTTATTGCACGAAATATTACATTTTCTTGGAGGGTGTTATGCATATTTTATTTGCGTTGTGTGTTAGCTTGAACATTCAATATATGCTATGAATAATTGTATTTGGACGTGTCATTTTCCAATATGAAGTTCGTGTTCTAGATGATCCGAACTCACGAAATACCGGAACGCCTTATTATAACTAGGGCTTTATCTTGTAAACGTTTGGAGCTTTCCAGAATGAAACATTTCCATTTGGTGTTTGTTATAACATGCAAATTGAGACCCAAGGTCGAAAAGGGGACTAAATCATTTGATGTAGCCAGACATATTTTATTCGCGCTGTACGTTCTGAGCTGAGACACTTGTATTGTTGTTTTGACTATTATTTCATTGATGTTCGAATGTATATATTCGATTCGACTCAAGTTTTTCTTACCTGGAAAACTACAGTTCTCATTGCTACTATTTTGAAGTAGATTAGGGATTTACAGTGAAATTCAAATGATGATAAATTCGTCGATTGTATCATTGTGATTCAATTGAAGACAGTTGGCTCAGCATTACGTCGAATATCATCTCAGTCACATCAATACTCCTAGGATTGAATATAGTTTGTAATACCACTAAATTTTAATCATTATATATTGTGATAGAAATGTTAGGACTCTTCATAACACATTTCGCAATGTCTTACAGTTTCCACTTTTGTATGATTGATAAACAAGCTTTTTATTTTTAAAATCTGGGAATGTCTAGTTCTTACAAATGATATTTCTCCAATTACCTAACTTACGCTGTCATTCCATATGTAAATGATTCACAATGCAATAAGTTTGATAAGGTGAAAAAGGTTTATTGATATTGATTAAGCAAAACTCAGTAATGTAGTGGTAGAGTGACTCGTGCTAGTGATGAGAATGATGTTGTACCTAGGACCTCTACATAATTATGGCATCAGCTAATTTCATTTCGATTCATGAAATAGATTTGATTCAGGTAATTTGAGCATAGCTATGTATCCTGTTTTCATTTTGACACATATTTTCACGCCAAATTACAATGTTAGTGACGTGTTTACCTTTTGCAAAAAGCTTCAATATCCATGATTTCTTTTTTCAGGCACCGATTGTTCCAACACTTTTAGGTCGACAAGGATATCACGTTCATTTTCGGACGATGAATGGGATGCATACGAAAAATCATTCCTCATTTCTGACACGAACAAAGACTTTCATCTTAACAAAGAAGAGTTCAGGTAAGAACTCATCTGACGATCTATTCTTTACAAACATATGGTATCCTACGATTTCCCTTTGATGTTATAACTATTTCTTTTGGAATGATCTATTATTATTACTATGTAAATTCGGTTTGCCTATATACGTTAACCAATATATAATATTACACTGAGTGTAACCGATTATTTCAGCCGTGGTATCAAAATGCGGGAAGATTGTTTCAACTGTTACGTTCATACTGTCGTGCTTGATACTATTGTATTAGTACCATAGGTAACAGTAGGTGTAGTTGAGGAGATAGAAAAAAAAAACAAAAAAAAAAACATTTATTTCATCAACTGTATGTAGCATATTTTACGTAAATGAACTCGAAATAATATGGATTATGAACATCATCTAATTATTCATTCATAACTATATATCATCTGTCAGTTTTGGAACCTACTAGCAACAGACGACTATGCAAATCATCATTAGTTTTACATGTGACCCGATGAAAACAATTCTAAAGATCTGTACCTTTTTTGAAGGGCTGCCGTATCGCGTAGTATTGTCGCTGAGAAAATAGAAGAGGTATTTGATCATTTTGATTTTGATGGAGATGGTCTGATATCATTTCTAGGTAATGTATTAATAGTTTCTTGTTGCATAGACCACACTATTGCTACTACTACTATTGCCTCCACTACTGCTACTGCTAATACCATTACTAATAATACTACTACTACTAATAATAATAATAACTTTTCATTAGGAGAATTGCATTGTATTGTGTTCAGGACAATAGTAACAATTTGCTCTAGTTCGTTTATCTTGTCACCAAACAAAGCACATGAATCATACCATGACCATATGTATACACAATAACCATAAAACATGCCTTCATTCTAATTCGATTGACTTATGTCACTGAAAGTCATTCTTTTTATCATTGTTGACATTTATTGTTTTGAACTGGTACTTATGATAATTATTCCTGTTTTGGTTTTTAATTCAAACCTTACATG
The DNA here is from genome assembly GCA_028554795.2 of Sinohyriopsis cumingii. Lineage (NCBI taxonomy): Eukaryota > Metazoa > Mollusca > Bivalvia > Unionida > Unionidae > Sinohyriopsis > Sinohyriopsis cumingii. The sequence goes on from CM068837.1 coordinate 21,984,424, forward strand.
TATAGTGCATATTACCAAGAAGGTCCAATTCAGAGCAAAACGCATCGCAAAGGAAATATACGCTTAAAATATGACTATCAGCAAATAGTTCCAAGGTGTTTGTCTATCGGCGGATTATAATGGCGGACGAAGAACACATACACGTTTTAGTTCTTAAAAAGAAATAAAAAAACAAAAAATACATCTCAGTTTGGGTAAGTTTCAAGACGTCATTCCTGTAGAGTAAAGCTTGGCTTGCCATGTGTCTTCGATCCATTCGTTAATTAGACCCTTGACTTATACATCATGCGAAAGCAATATTTTGTTGTGTTACAATAGTTTGATTCCGAATAATTGTTTGCTTTATCTCATACGATGCTTTAATTTAAATGTTGCACCCTCAGTTGCTACAACACAATCCTCATCTCAGCTTCTTATCGTTCTTACACGTTATTTATTTCTAGTATTAATGATCTCTAAATTGTATCTTTAACAGTTGAATATGTCTGTAACATGGAAATTTCTTTCTGTACGCGTGATGTAACACAGCTAACCTTTTTCCATGATTATAGAGTAAACCGTAAGATAATATTATTAAACATTATATTGATTCTAAATTCAGGACATTGAATGGCCTTTTCAAATTATTATGCCCACCATATGTTTATCGGTTTGGTGCGATACAATATGTTTAAAGATACCTAAACCTGTTACAGTTGAGGTACATTTCCTTTTGAGAATATAAGGTTTTCCAGACAATATTATTGTGACATAGTACAAACAAAGATGCATGTTTACAACATATTTAACGTTTCTTAGCTCCTTTATCAAGAAATCAATGTTTCAGTTTTAGTTAGGTCTACCTTGAGATAAAATGTTTTAACGATTCGTTTAAATTGTAAAGTGCTCATTCAATTTAGAACTAAATCAATATTTTGGGATTAATATGGATTCATTCGAAGTCATTTTGGATTATATCTCAGTAGTCCATCGATAGCGCTGACTCTATGGAACAATAAAATATTACCGACATATTAGTACAATCTATACTGGATTTCATTTTTAAATTTCTATACCTTTGGACATGTGACAACACTTTTCGGATAATTTGTGATTTAATTGAATACTTTTCTGTGAGGTTTTCATCTTACACTTTCAGTTCTAAGGAAATTTTTTCTAAATATTTTTATTGATATTGTAGTTTTTGGTTTTTCTCGACACTTAGTGTTAAAATAATTTTGCAAATCTAGTCGAGGTCAGAGGACATTATACAGGTCAGTATGTCAAAATCACAAAAAGCTAAGTAAAGGTCATATCTTGAGTTTGCCCGAAGTGGATAGCAACTCTCCATTTGAACAATGATACTTCTCTTGAACTTTGAGGTACTTTACAACACATGTTATTGATTGATGTGGACAAATGTATCTAATAACGTTAGAAAGCCAAAATAGAAAAAGAATGATATACTTTTGAGTGCGAGAAAAACAATAACACTTTTAAATTGTCGAAAAGAGGTTACGAGGAAACCCTGTAGCTGTTAATGTTTTGTTGTCGATATTTTTGATTTAACTGTGCTTATCGTATATGTTCTATTGACGCCGGAATAAACCATATATCTGTTATGATGAGGCTTGAGTTAAAAAATATAAAGATTTTATTTTTGTTTTGTCATAATTCATGACGATTCATTATATGTAATGCCATATAGTTCTCGTATGACAGCATATAAGCGATATTTGTAGATAAATTACCTGTATTATTATCGATGTATTGTTCTTAGACGTGCATGTATTATCAGGTGTCATATATCTATACAATTTTTTCAAACAATGAAAATAATAAATTTAATTGTATGTCCTGGATTCATGTACTTGGATGTCCAGGATAGTAACTTGTCATGATTCCATATTCTATACAATAAACATTTTTCAATTTAAACTCGAGGTTTCCTGTATAAAACAGCAAAACACGTAGGTTTGCCATTCCATCACCTGCAGTAAATTATGATCTAATAGAGAGGTTACCTAAAACTCATTGCTTTATATATACAACATCTTTTGCATCAAATGTGGAATCAAGTTTTTAGTAGTTATTCATGTCTTCAAGTTACTATTCACTGGAATTACAAACAGATCAATAATCAAGGACATGGACATTAATCTGGAATTAAATATAATTCAGACACTGACATCATGGATTATATTCATAACTCATATCAATATATATATGACACATCACTAATCTCCAAACGATTGGTACATTATCCCATACTAGCCCTCCAAATTATCATTACTATAGTGCCGGTTTTAAACACAGCTGGGATTTAATAAGAATTTAATTCATTAGGACTTGAGATTTAACTTTCTGGAATATTTTGTATTTAATTCACAATACTGTAAGTTGTTTTATATGAAACTTCAATTAGTATTATAGGCAAATATATTATTTGTTGAATGTTACAAAACTTGCTTAGTTTTTATTGTTATGTTACTTTTTAAATACTACATGCATGCAGGTATGTATGTTTGTATGTATGCATGTAAGGAAATTTTTGTATGTATGTATGTATGTATGTAAATATGTATGTATGTATGTAGTTATGTATGTATGTATCTATGCATGTATGTATGTATGTATGTATGTACGTAGTTATGTATATAGTTATGTATGTATGCATGTATGCATGCATGCATGCATGCATGTATGTATGTATGTATGTATGTATGTATGCATGTATGTATGTATGTATGTATGTATGTATGTATGTACGCATGCATGCATGTATATATGTATTTATAAGTGCGTTGGTACGTGAATACATGCATGTATGTATGTATCAATTACTATATCTGTATACGTATATATGTATGTACAATTTACATACCCCGATTCTAAAACGTTAGACTTATACTATATTGCACATTACAAGCACATATTACTACCCGTTGATAATGAACGTTTTCATATTCCATTGAAGACCAATAAATATTACATTTTCATGTGATTTACTCCTTATAAAGATGTTTTTGTGTACACTTTTATAAGTATACATGCAACGTCTACGCAACGACAATATGAAGTTATATTAAATTAGGACACCGTGAATTATCGATGCAATTATTCTATGAGCAGATTCTTTAATGTGCAAATTAACTATCCTTTATAACACAGTATTTTACTGGCATTTGACATGTCTGCTTTTCCATGAAAATGCAGGTAAATGAAGATATATGTAAATATGGGTTTCATTACCGATCATGTTATATACTTTTAGGTACAGAACTTTATTTTCACAAATAAGATTCCAATGTATTATATTTAAAATCGAAATTCCACTTCATATATGATCGTTACATGCTGATAAATTGCAAATGCTTTTATTGTCATAGATATAATTGTCAAGGCCTTTATAAAATGTATTACATTTTTGGGACACATACTTAACGGATCAATAATATTATTCATAATTATAATTCATTCATTGGATAAATTTCTATACTACTCACCAGTCATTTGCCAAGTTCTCGCCTATTCAAATATGCAGTCTTCCATGAACTGGCATTTCCTCGTATCGAAGTTTGCATCATATGAAGGTTTAATTTCTGCTAGTACAATGCGACTTTAGTTTTGTTTATTTCCATTTCGTCTAATTGCGATGAGTAATAATTGCGTGGCAAGAGGTTGTTGAAGAAGGGAATTTGTTACAGACTGAGGGTGCTCATTTATTATTTGTGAATGACCAAGTTTGAAGTTATGCTTTAGGAATATCCACATCTAGTTGACAAAGCTTGTTTGAATCTTAGGGTTCATTTCATTAACATGAATTCTCTAATTTAAAATTCTTATGCAGTTAAAAAGATTTAGAGCGAAAATGTCTTAATAATAATGCTTATTATTAAATATCTGATTTAGCTGAAATTTAAATTTTGTATTGGTCCCGCTTGTTATAAGGATAATTTGTCTATTGATTTTTACCAGGCAAGATGTAATGATCACGGTGATATACAAAATAGGTACTTCCTTGAGTTTGAAACAAACAATTTCAGTTTCAAGTGTGTCTTCCTGGGAGAAGATTCGACAACAATGCCCGTGATCATGAATTAATGTATTTTGATATTGTTCTTCAGACTTAAAAAAACTGCACCAGCCCAAAGTAAAATAGCTGTTGGAGGTTAACTCAGATTACAAGGAGTAAGTATTGACCAATATCAATGAGTTACAGAATCTAGTGTGTTTTAGCAACCGTTCTCTCTTTCAATCTCTCTCCATCTATTTTCTGTTCTCTAAAATTATGAAAGGCACAGTGTAAATCGACTTCACCAAATATACATAAATTAATTCGATGCGTGGAATGAGGTCGACAATCGAATGTATGCATCCTCGGCGACATAATCACAGGCTTGATAAACTAAAAGGATACTAACTACATGTAATTCAATGCGACCAAATCGTTTGCTCCGAAATATTGACATTGAATAAAGATATACTAGATGTAAATACGTTTTAACACCTATCTTCAAAATGAAAGGTATAATAATTGAAAATAGATAATAAATGTTGTGGGTCGTCTTTCATATGTTATGTCCTGATTTCAATATTTCAGTTCTCATTATGTTGATTCAGTTTGTTACAAGTTAATGAAACGCCATAATGATCAACGATTTGAAAAATATCTGCCGCACTGACCTCAAATCCATTCTTAAAACTGTATTATGCATATAGATCTATGAACATCAGTGTTGGAGAAGAATGAGAAATAATCTGTAAACCTCTGACTCGACAACATTGTACCAAATGTCGTCTCAAGCTCCAAAGTCTGTCAAGGAACAAATTTAAAATGTACAAGCCAAACGCAAACAACAAATAAAACAATAGGTATTGTTCTTCTTATCTTTTGTTTCAACTCGGCAGATGCTTTCTAATTACTTTGAACAATTAGTTCATTTGAAAAGGACCAGATAATGATACAACATAAAATAATATCGTACATACATACATAAGTACGTAGGTACCTACCTATCAACCTACATCAATCAATCAATCCATCAATCCGGTGTCAAATTGTTTGGAGTCGGAGGTCGCAGATTCGAACCCCGGCTGATTCGTATCAAAGATTGGCACTAATACCTGTGTTGCTAGGCGCTGCACTTTATGACATTAACATTATTTCTGGTATTACTGATGTGAAGATAATGTGGTGAGGTGTGACATCACGCGTTATATCTGCGACATGAAAAGTCAGTGATAATCATCATTATAAACTGCAACACTGCATACATCTTGGCGATATGACTAAAAATGTTAATACTTCGAAGAAACTCCAAAACAGTCACATATATACCCTCAACGATAGATGGAAAATTAGCCGTCTATGTCATTAACATTATAATCAAATAAATAGTGAAGATTCATACATAATCGTAGGTAGGATATGTTAGGCACAACTGGACAGAGCCATATGCATGTTTGGTAAGTGTTTAAATGACATAAATGCCATCAGAATGCTAGATGTGACAAGGATCACGTCAGACACGTATGCTTATCGTTGAAACAAATAGATCATAACCACAAAATACATGTTGAACAACAGTTTAGTTTCTTTCTCCTAACCCAGCAGAACCAATACACAAGCTGCAGAGATGACACAAATACAAAAAAAACACACTCGCACACGCACACACACACAGACACACACACACACATCTATATATATATATATACATATATATATATATATATATATATATATATATATATATATATATATATATATATATATATATATATACGTGTGAGTGTGTGTGTGTTTGTGTGTGTGTGTGTGTATTGTATATTGATTGTGATATCCATGTTATACATTATGTCAGTTTCTTTGTATCTGTCCAACACAGTGTTTAAAAATGTCGGGTTGCAAGATAGAAACAGACAGTCACACAGACACAGGGAGGGTAAGGACAGACAGGCATAGTGATATTCTGACATTTGACCTCATTGATTAAGGAGCAAAGTTTATTTCATTCAAACAGTACAATTTGGTGCATTCTCGGTGTCTCGAAAATACAGCCTTGGAAGAAACCGACCCACAAACAATCACTACATGCATTTATGTCTTTATTTTAGGTATTATCCAAGATCGATGGGTATAAAAAGCTGGCATTACGTCTCTTCGGCGATGCACATTTGGAAATTAAACACGTTAGGTGGATTATTTATGGATCATCGTTTCAAAGAAGTGTCATCAATTTTATTTAACAAATTACGTACCTATTTCATTGTATTCGTATTTCGTTGGGATTTCTTATTGCATCTATTACGTTCTCTTTAAAAAAACTGATTTTGTTTTCTAATCAAGATCACACACATGCCAGCAGTAAAGTATATTATTAGAAACATCTCATGTTTTGTTCATACTGTTAAATTCGTGTAAAATGTTCAGTAAAAGATTGAAATAATTGCTTGTTTTGGTTGTATTATTCCTATTGCACCATAACACATACTACGCATGTTTTGAATTATATAATGAAACGGTCCTTGTGTGTACTGCATATATAAAGGTTGTTAATATTCGCTTGCATGATCTGCATAAGGTTTATATAGATAAAATGTTTTCTATGTGATGCATGAATCGTAATGGTATGCGATATATATGTTATAATAGTTGTTATCTTCAAATACAATAAGTATTAATCTTAGCAGTTATGAATTCGAGAGTATCGTTTCAATTGACCTTTGTCGAGCACAGTGTGAAAGTAAATACTTTATTCACCTCTTACAGTGACCGATTTTAATTTCTTGGTTGATGACAGAATTGTAATCTTTGTATTGCTTGTTGCTCAGCATAAAGTCTATGATAAAGATACATATGGATAAGTAAGATCAGATATTACTTGGAATAGTTTCTGTAATAATACATATGATCAGGCATTTAGAAACAAATTCAAAGCATCACGTTTCTATTGAGAGTATACCAGGTATGCTTTCTTTCCCCAACTCAACACTTGTGTCATAAATTGGAAATAATGTGCAAGTTGTTCCATAATGCTAAAAAGTTTTAGCAATGGTAAATATTTATTACGTGTACATTTATTGGTCTGTGAAATACCTATTCACCTTGCGAACTTTGCGAACACCACACATATTCTTGCGACTGTATGTTCTTCAATTAAGTTTTCAGAAATCATTGTTTTAGCGTAATTTTACGTTTATATATTTTTATTGTTACGAGTCTAGTGTTTTACAAAGAGTAGCAGAAAAAGTGAAGAAAGCAAAGTTTGTAAAATTTCAGAAATACTTTATTATGAATCAAATCCAAAACTAAGTCAAGAGTTAGAAATTAGAAGCCATATTTATAAGTAAAAATTTTAATGAAACTGAGTTCGAACGCCCATTAAGTCCAAAACTAAAGACGATGACGTATATTATTGTTATTTCAAGAGTTTGTTGCTCCATCACATACAATACTATTCCAGTTTTGACTTCATTGTAACTTAACATAAATTACTTTATCCAATAACTTTGCATGAGACTTATATATTTATAGGGACACTAATCACTTGAAGTCAAAATAATTTGATGAAATTAAAAGAATTAGCCAAACATGACACAATATAAAACAATTAGACTTTTGAAGTGTTATGGCACTATTTACTGAATTCCTATCATAACACGACGTACAATGCTAACTAAACCGGAAATCATATGTCGGGAAGGCGGTAAATAATTCTGCTTTCTAGAACGAATAGAAGGTTGCTAGATGATAATTATATTGTCGTAAAGGCATGGCTTTGATATAACTTTCTCTGAGAACAAATACATTATTTTTATATAAATACATGTTTACCAAAACTGTCACTTGTTCTGAATCAAGGGTAGAAACTAGATAATTACTTTATATTATTAGGCATTTATGAATGAATTTATAGTAAAAATTCAAACAAATCTGAACTGAATTTCCGGACAATGTCATCTCCAGTAAGACGTATTACGTTAGAAAAACATGTGTTAGAAATAACATAGAAATAAGTAAAAAAAAAAACAATTAAATTAAATAAAATAACAATTGCATTACTTACTACGTAACATACTTTCTACGTTTTATCCTACCGTCTTTTAACAAGCCTGGTACTTATAAAGTGGAATAACTATTTTCAGGTACCATGATTACTCACCGTGCGCGTCCAATAAATATGATTTTATGACTGAACCTTTTCTCGTTTATATTCATGGAGACTTTAATAAATAGACAGTTTTCACATTTTGACATTTAAGATTGGCAAAATCTAAGAATTAGATTTGATAGCATCGAATGTTTTAAACATATAACAAATAAATATAGCTAAATCATTGCTGTTTTATTGATAATTTAAAGTAGGTATGGCAGAGTAACAGCAATGCAACACATACGCACACACAAACAAACATAGAGGAATTACCCAAAGTTATAACACCTAAAATCAACAAGAATAAGTGTCTTACAAGTTTTATGTTTTAGTATTTTACATTCCAGTTTGTTATATGTGGTGTAGGGATCTCAATCATCAGTTTAATCAGACAATTTTCATTAACTTATATGGATAGTATGCTTCCTGTATTAATCATAATATTGATAAAAGAACGTTGCATGGAGATATAATACTATTATAGGGCCTAGTACAAAATGAATGCTAAGGATAGGGTTCATCATTTAAAATAGTTATACAGTTGTGTAGAGATTACGGTGTTTCGTGTACTTACATTGTTCTTCTATATTTCCTTTTTAGCTAAACATTATTGTATTTTCTCTGGAAATGAGAGATTGATTTGAAAACTACCCTACAGCTCCACGTTTTACCTGAAAATTATGATCGGACAAAGTACAAGCTAAATGACGTTATGAGAAACATTTCATGAATTTAAGACCTGTTTCCCATTGACCTATATCTAGCTATAAAGCTCATTGAAGAAAAAGAGTGCTTCATCGATAAGACTGCGTTAAATTTGTCAGTGCATTTACATCATTCTTTACTTTATTCTCAGTTCGATAAAGGATTATTGATTGCTTTAATTGTAATTTACGTTTTGAATTTGCTTTAAAATATCTGATGAGCTTCACCTGATTTTGAAAAATCAGTCATAGAAAATCAAGGGTTTTAAATTTGTGCCACCTAAGTATTCAAACAAAATACAATTAAGAAACACAACGACAAACGAAATTCAGAATGCAAACAAGAAATCAGTCACAGGACTACACACTATGTATAAAACAGAAGCACATACTTTCAAAGAAAAGGTAAAATACATATAAACCAAAATTGGTTTGGTAGGTTTAAAACGGCGTGTTCATCGCTTTACTGAATAATAATATAGGAAATGAAAGACAAGCACGTTTCTCAAATACATAGAATATCAAATAATTCAAAGTAGACTCTTGATTATGGAATACATGACCTTTTAGTTATAAATAACAGGCTATAACATGAGAGTTACTACGTCATTATGCACACAAAACGAGTTAGATAAAAACAAGGTCATGTAAATCAGAAAGTGTCACAAATAAAACAACAGTTAAACAATGAAATAGCTGGAGATAATCGTGTTCACATGTATATAACTGGCAAGTCGAACAACTGGAGTGGTCGGTATTGTATTTTCATCAGGAAATCATTTCATACACAGACATATCGTTGACTCATTATTCCTCCATATTAAGACAAAGAGGAATGTGATGGAGAAATTTGGACTCTAGAAACTAATACTCTCCGGGTCATGTTAACTGTAGAACAATGAAAGAAAAGAAAGAAACATTGCACGGTGGTAATGAAGATAGTGAAAACTCGACATACAAAATAAGAGTAAGTCATGCATTTTTTGTTGAGCTTGTGTACCGCTTTCTTGATACTACAGCTGTCAAGAGGGTATTATTTTCCTTTGGGAAAGACATTGGAACAACACACACACACACACACACACACACACACACACACACACACACACACACACACAAATACACACACATATTTATTTATTTACCTTATAATACCATATTATATCCAGTTGTACAATATAAAAGTGAATGATTGAGCCAATATGTTTATGGTGCTGAAACCATTCATTTTGTCGCACTTACCGACCACTTACCGACCACTTTATTAGTGTGCAATGTGACGGTAAATCGACAATGTAAGCTCATTTAGCAATTGAGGTCAACTATCAATAACAGCAGAAACAACAAAGACCGTAACAATACTACTACTATTACTACTACTACTACTAATAATAATCATTATAATAATAATAATACAGATGAAGGTACTGATGATTCAAGAATAAATATATCTTCAGGTAACATCTCAATTTGAGGGAAGTTTAAACCTGTTTATCGGCGAAATATCTTCATCCTTAGATTGTAGACAAGACTATGAAGTTTGAATTCAATGTCACAAAAAATTCAGTTTATTTACAAATTATTTTTTCAGTGTGCAACTCATTCTAGTCATTTTTGTATTTGCTTGATTTGAACACTAATTAGTATGTCATAATTTAAATCAAATGTCACAAACCATCGTTTTTTGTAGGAACATGTTTTCATAATGTTACCCAAATGAAGTATTTAAATGTACATATGTCAGCAAAGTTTCACAACAATCACACAGGTTGTTTAATCCTCAAAAGTTAAACTGCAATGCTATCTCAAAAAACATTGAACATATGATAACGAGGCCATTCGCATGTACATTTTATATGAAGTGTGCAAGTATAAAGATTCTGAATGGGAGGCGTCACGACATTCCCATATAAAACTGAATGTGTATGACAATATTATGTAACCTTCCAAAAATCAAGTATGTGAGAATAAGACCTTCCAAGATGTATTGGCATGCATACTGAATAACATGATTAATGTAACCAATTTATTAGCAAATCATAAGTTTTTTCCCGATGGTATTTTCGGTTTCCTGAGAAATAAGAAACATGCTAACATGTCGTTTTCTTAATGGTGGAGCTCTGCGGTTTCGTTCCTATGCAGGGTTCGATTTTGAAAGAAAAATAGTCTCCTCACTAATTATAGTAATTTTTAATAAGGACAAGTAAATGTGTTCGATACATGTAAAATAGCGTTTATTTCGGTCTATTTTTGTGTATTGCGAGTTTTAGAGTTTCCAGCTTCTCCTTAGTTCAAATGTGCACCAAGTATAACAACTATCCGTCGTATTATATGACTTTCTGTTTAAAGTATTTGATGCAATTTATATAATAATTCTGATTTTGGTTAGGTGTGCTCGTTGTAATGGGGGTGTTAGTGAAGGCTCATTAATTGTTTAAATGTACTATTGAATCATGGCGCGGTAAAGTCTATGTGCAAATATTGTTTAGTTGCTTAGGCTGGGAGAGTCCTGTTCTCATGTTGGTGCCATGCTTTTCAAAATATAAGCTGTAGTTCGCATTGGAAAGACACATCTAGCATGCACATAACAACCATGCGAATGGGATTTAATATTTTGGTAAGTCTGAAACACCAGGACAAGTTACATCAATTACAGTTGAATAGGATACAGCAAATCATAGTCTAAGGGAGAGTATTCGTACACGAAATACACCACCTCCAACACCAGTTGTTTCAGAACAGCCGAGATTCATGCAGGGCATAATTAGTTACCTATGAAAGCCTATTGAAATAAGCACATTTAATGAAACAGCCCATCACTTTGCAAGTAAAGAAAAACAAATGTCAGTAAAACGCTTTCCAATGCCAATGATATCGTTATACGACCCAAGCAGCACCAATCTTACAAAAGAAGAATTAGTGGAAACGTGTAAAAAAGTATTGCCAACTGTCAGTCAGTGAGAGTGGAAAGGAACACTTCATGGAGTGCACCAACAAAATCAGTCAAAATCATTGGCTTGGCACGAGCAAAGAACTGGTAGAATAACAGCATATGTGACAGATAGTGTACACCATACCAATATGGGCTGTCCTGATCCTTCACTAACAATTTGCAACGTTGTTCAGCAAAAACTGAAAATTATGCCAGTTCAATATTGGGGCGGGGGCATCGTTGGTTGAAGCTACTGCTCTTCAACACTACATAGCTGCCATATCTACATAACATCAATATGTGAAAATTACAACGACATAATTAGGTTTGTGTATGGTCAAAGGGTTTATCAGTGCTTCTCCAGACGTTCGATGTTAATACTCATATTGTGGCAATGATTTTGTAGATAAAATGCCCAGATACATAACATAATGCCAATTTAGATGAAATCACCAGTATTACTAACTATTGTCTTGCGTTAAAATGTGAATTGAAGAAAGACCATATCGATTATATGCATGCCCATATTCAAATGTACGTGTTCCAAAACACATTCTGCCACTTTCTTGTTTGGACCGAGAAAGCATGTGTTATCATCATTGTGTTCAACAACAACCAACATTTCATTGATAACATGGCGAACAAACTTGAAGTTTTCTGGACTGAACACTGCCTGCCGGAATAACTGACACGACAACATAGGATGGCTGAAAACATAGCACTGGCTGAATCAGCTAGTACATCATAAGACAGTAGAGTCTTTTACTACTGACCAAAAACCTGAATAGAGACGATGGAGATGAGATGAAAGGGTGTGATTGGACAAATTGCAAGTTTAAAAGGGTGAATATCACTTATGTCAAGATTAAATGCCCTTCTAAAGGAATCTTGTACTGCAATGATTGCAAAAGGAGAAAAGGCAAAACATGAATTTTTACGATTAAAAGAAACTAATGCATCAGTATGTCAACCTGAACAGCTTTGACATAATGAACATTTAACTTTACAGGTAAGTGAAAACAGTCTTCGTATAAAGGTCACATTTCATGATCGCAATTCCCCATTTTAAAATATGGCCAACATTTACCATCTAAACAAAATCATTTTGTACAAGGAAATTAAATCTGATTGTACGTACTAAAACACAATCGTGACTTTGCCTCAAACAATGAGTCCATTAATAAAATTTTCAACTGACTACATAAACTGAATGTATCTAGGCATTTTACTCCCTTGCATCAGAAGTAGAAACAATCCTATCACATAGATTTGTAAGAATGGCATATGTTTTGACAATTTTCTCAACACTTGAAAGCATGGCAGTATGTGCTTCTGACTTTATTTAATTCATGAACAGAATAGGCAAAGTCCCTTATACAATTGTAAATATTGACTTTATGAGACCAACCACTCTCTCTCTCTCTCTCTCTCTCTCTCTCTATGTGAATTTTAAGTGATGGTATTTATCTATATTTTTTCCACTTCCTATGCAGGAAAAAAGCTGTTTTTTTTCTTTATTAAAAGCTGGCAAGATGAACTCTGTAGAACATCCATTTGCCATATCTTCTTGAAGAATAAAACACCTCTCTGCCAAAATATGATCCACATGGTGATGAATTACTCTACTGATATATTCTGATTTGCGTGAAATTGCAACATCTGAAACACGTCCACCCATGGCCTTGCACACAAACTCAACCGCTTCCAAGGGATTACATGCAACAAGAGACTTCACTGATGTGTATTTTTGTAGTTACTGTAGCAATCGGCTTCACTTTATATACTGTTCCGTTTACAACGAAGATTTCAAAGCAGTCAGTAATATTTTCCAAACGTGGAAAGTGCATCTTGAAAACATCAGGTAAAGGTGTAATGAAATGGTATCTCGGTATGGCCAGTGAATCATAAAACCGTCCTGAGATTATATTAGATTGAACCATTTCCTAAATGTATCAATCGCAATGCTCTTCACCAGATTACACTAATTACCCAAATATTTAAATTTTGAATGTTGTGTCAGTATGACTAATCAAACGAAATACTGCTTAATAACAGTTACATTTCTTTGTTTCCTTGAAGTAATTTTGGATTGCAGAAAAGAAAACGTTTTCTTAAACCCTTCCCATGACAAAAGAGTACAGAATTTGTATTTTTGCGGCATTGTCCTTTACTGTCCTTTATATATATATATATATATATATATATATATATATATATATATATATATATATATATATATATATATATATATATAAACTGAATACGAACAGTGCAAAACTATTGTTTAACGAGCTTATGCGCCTTCGACTCTTAATGAGTCTTTGTACTACGAAAATATAAATCAAAGACAGGACAAAGAAATAAACAAATTTTTACATGACTATGCCTTGTTGCTGATGCTTGATTATATTTTATTTTGACCTAGAAATCAATGAGCCTTCGCGACATCTTTAATTATAATGGAATGTATGTAGCGAAAATTGTATATTGGATGCTACATATCTTATACGTGATGAGATAAATTACATTCTCTGTAATGCACGTTTTTGTTTGGATCATGTATGTTTATTGTTTCTAGTCACTGTGTTAAAAAACATCATATGTAGGCCGGTTTTGCACCTTTTATCGCCAGAGGGGCCGGATTTACTAGTGTGGTCGTGGTTAGTGTTTGGCGCTATCTTCGCCTTGGCCATGATGTCTTTGAGGATTTTTGGTCTGCGATAGACGAATACAGGTTTGTTCAGGAAGATTGACTTTAGTGCATCACACGATTCCACGAAAAATCAGTGTTTCCCAATGACTTTACATACTTTGGTCTTGTCAGGATAAATGTTGTCCTATCTACCTTGCCCTTCTCTCTATAGTTTAGTAGGTCATTGAGGTGTGCTTGTTTCGCCTTTTTGGTTCCCACTACAATCAGGTATTTGTATTTGCCTCGGTCAGATGATAATGAACCCAAACCATTACCGTAACTTTCATATTCATCAGTGATATTGAAAATACTTTCATAATCAAAGTCCTCTTTATTATTTTCACTTCCGTCACTATTTTCACTTGCATAATCATCTTTACTATTTTCATCTTCACGACCTGATATAACCATTTTTAACTGCCACACAGGAGTGTTAATATTTTTGTCTGTTTCGTTTTCGTGAGCTAATTCTGATCTAATGTATTCTATCACGCTCGAAAGCGATACGAATTATTTTACTTCCGTATGTTTCACAGTAGCCACAGATTAGAATATAGCTTCTTGAATTAGTTTTATAAATCTGCATTCTGCTGTTAGTGGATATCTATCTTGAAACTTAGGTTTTCAATGATTCAAGATCAGAAATAATTTCCGGATGAAGATGAATTTGTATGCCTTTTTTAATTTTGTACTGCAGAAACAATATTTATGTCTGTATTCATTATCTATCTATCTATCTATCTCTATATCTATCTATCTATCTATCTATCTATATATATGTATATATATATATATATATATATATATATATATATATATATATATATATATATATATATATATATATATATATATATATATATAATTTTAAAAGTTCAACAAAAATAAACCGTAGCAAGATGAGCGGTTCTCAATCATGGTGTCTCTTCACTGGGCTTTGTGCCTTTTGTTTGGTCTCTTGGTGTAATCTGTCTCAAGATCTTCTCAGCACCGCACGAGTATTTTCTTTTCGGCTGACATTCTTTCTGAATGCTTTTGTGTGTGGTACCATTCAGTGATTTTGACAGCTCACATCACGCTACGGTCTATTTTTGAGGCTCCACCATATCTAAGACATACCCCCAGCAAAGCTTCTATCCGAAACGAAATTTTAGAATATTCAGTAGGTTGTCTATGCCTTTGTATTTTATGCATGCCCCTAATATAAATAGCTGGAGAGAGTGTAAAACGCACTCACCACGTTGATGGTCGTGGTGAGGAGGTGTACATGAATTTTCTAGTTACCTGGAACCTTCATTTTATATAGAAAACCTGCTATTATTGCCACCGTTGACATTATGTCAGTCACGAGACTCTGTCCTACCACTGCGCAATGTTCTAATCTTACTGGTATGTTTCAGAAATTATTATATATTTACCTCTGCAGGACTTTCCACATCATATTAAAATAATCGTTTATTGTATAACGTTATTAGTTTATATCTCATAAAATATGGAATAAAGCAATTCATCTCCTGATATGATACAAGCTCAAAACATTCATTTATCTGCAAAATCTAACAATTGAGAGAACATAGGAACAAATGCATCTAAAAGTAACACATCGGATATTTTACACTGCATCAAGATAATAACCATATTTGAATAACAAATGAATGGGATCATTTTAGTCGGTCCATGCTGGTCTACCATTGGAAATATCAAACATTGTTGTCAAATGTATGCTGTAACTGATTGAGGTGGCTTACATAACAGATGTATGATAAACGCGGTCTTTTCAGGAAGTGGGAAATTAGCCTCGTTAATTCCAAGATGCAAATAAATGGCAACGTCTTACGCAGTAGGAGTGGGATACCGGTGTTATCTTCTTTAATTATCATCCTAAATGCTATATTAGTCAATTATTCCAAGATTTATGTTTGACTTCTGAATCGGTAATGCAGTTGTTCCCCTAAAATTTTTTACTGACTGTTGATGTGGCCCTCAATAAAATATCTTCTTAATTCATGAACATAATTTAAGATTCAAATAAAGTTATTCGTAATAATAAATTAAATACTGCATATGGAATAAGACATCTGCACTATTCAGTTCACTTTACAAAACATGTGGATAAGGAATCCGAAAGAAGGAACAGAACAATATTGCCACTGCTATCCCAAGGTTTTCCTTCATTGAATACAGAGCCTGAGTTCTCAATAGATTTCCAAACTGCATAATCATTTGACCAATTATTAAAAACTCTCAAGTTGTTTTTCTGATAGTCGTCGACACGGAATG
Organism: Sinohyriopsis cumingii; assembly: GCA_028554795.2. Classification (NCBI taxonomy): domain Eukaryota; kingdom Metazoa; phylum Mollusca; class Bivalvia; order Unionida; family Unionidae; genus Sinohyriopsis; species Sinohyriopsis cumingii. The sequence goes on from CM068837.1 coordinate 22,001,170, forward strand.
GTATAAATTCTTTTATTTAGTGATTAAGCACTCTCGGGGTTTGTTTTTGGGTACAAAGATACCCGAGGCTGATTTATGTATATTGTACAACGATTTCAAAATAGTGCATTCGGTTCATCCAAAGCCGCTTCAACGAAGTGCTATGGATTGGAAGAAGGGAATACTTCCAGCGCTAATACAATATTGTATTGCGTCATCGTGTGTGGATAAATGTCTCAGAACAACACTAAATCTTTACACTACGGAACGTATTGTCAGTGAGCGGTTTACTTTAAGAACTTGCACATTTTCAGCTCAAGAGATTTGTGAGTTATTAATATATTATGTATAAGTTATAACATTTCTGCTACCACGTTAATTTTTGCATATTTTCTATGTTGCTTCGGCTCAAGTCATATTATGCAGATATTTTATATCCTTTTTGACGACTTATAAAATTAATATTAGCAATATCTAAATTTCCTTTGGAAAAAACGCTTGGCTTCGAAGGATTCTTATCAAACACGGTTAGGCTCACTTCCGATAGTGTAATATTTGTAGCGTACCGTATATAACGTCATTATGTTTTATGGTATCTTTCCGTCTCATGCATATTACATGGTGTTAGAAGTATTATAAGATGACCAGTGTGACCAGGGTGACCGTAATGATCAAAGTTATCGGAGTGATCGGAGTCGACGGGTTACTTGCTGCAGAGCTAACAATAGAAGTTGAACATCGTAGTTGTAAAGTTGAAAAATAGCAGCCGTATAACTTAGTAAATATTGTTACTGGTTGAGTAGCAGGTAAATGGACGTTGATGACCGATATTTGTTGACAGAGATTGCTTGATTAACCAGCCTGGAATATTCAATGCTTGATTGACCAATGTGATTGGTAGTCACATGTGTTGGTGACAGTGGGTGTAACTACATATGCTTTATTGACCAATGTGATTGGTAGTCACGTGTGTTGGTGACAGTGGGTGTAACTCCATACATGTAATCTATTAACCGTGGACTAATATTCGGGATTTGTAATACCCAGTGTGTATTTGGGACGTTACATATATTTTATACATCTGTCATTATTTTCACTATTTGATTGAATGTATTTTTACAATATGAGTAAATTGGCAGATTTATTAACACATCATTCTTTCTTCGTGAGATCATTGAGAATCATTCACCCCTTGTTCTTGTACTGTGTTAGGTTGTTCTTTTTGTATATTCGTTAGTTAGTTCCATAGGTTTAGGTTAACTAATCTAATATTTGAAGAGTACATGCACTTATTGATCATCATTTTGTTTCTCATTTAAATCATTTATCATAAAACATTGTATCTGTATCACCATCAAATGTGTTATGTTGTAGATTCGAAATCCTACTCGGTTTTCCTTTTACATGCCTCTTCTCAAATTGTGTTATCTATATTGTTTCTAGCACTACTGTGTATAATTGAAAATTGGCATTTTTAAAAAATATTCCAGTAGTATCCTCTTTTGAATCTTATAATTTCCTATCAAAGTCCTTATTAACTATTTCGATGAGAAAAATCATTATCTGACTAAAGCAATCAGCTACTAAATGTTTGATTGCAACGCGGGAGACAGTGAACACATACATTAGTTAACTCTCTTAGAATACTGTAAGGAATTCTAAAGCAATTTTGATTTTACTAGCAAGTAATCAGTTTTCTTATAATATTATCATTATTTTTCCCACATTTTATTTTTGTTTACTTCTGAAACAAGAGATCTCCCCAAAAGAAAATTACGATAAGAATAAGAAAAGATTTATGGATGGTAAAGTAAGTTGCTGGTCTCATATTACCAGAAAACGAGAATTCTACGTACTACTGATGTTGCTCTATTGGAGCATATATTATGATAGTGGCATGGGGAGCAGTAGACTTGTTTTAAGTAAAACTAATCATAACTGTGTTAGTGTGCGAGCCGTATATTTATGGCCAGACGTCACAAACCTGTGTTCGCATACATATATGCACGGCATAGGACAGTGACGTCTAAGGATGTCCAATCTAGAAATCTCTGGGAAATATACATAAACAGTAGTTAATTGTTTCTTTGTAATAACAGGGAGACAGTACATGTAATAATCCATCAGAACCCGGCTCTGCTGTTTAGTAAAAGAAGATCAGTGAAATAAATATTACAAGTACAACCATCTTTTTTTCCCCAGAAATGCTGTTGACAGCACTCTGCATTGATGTACACAAGATGGTGACTGTTAATTTTTGATACAGACTCTCATCAGTCTCACAACCAGTTGTCGCTGATTATCGTGTATTTGTATGGGATAGTCATAATTAGGATAAAGTTAATTTAATGCTTTGTGTGGAAGTCTATAGGTATAAATTGCAGTGTGATCTGCTTTCAAATTGCTTTGACTAGTAACCAAGTTTGTTTATTAACGACACTGTCATATATAAAGCATTTTCTTTTATTGGGGGATACGTAGTATAATCAAGAGTTGGACCTATACACGAATACTAGGAACGAACTGTTAAGCTTTAGTGTGCGTCAGGTATTGACACCGAGGTATCCCATTTTTCTTTCCTTGCCTGTCTATGTTTGTTAAAACTAACTTTGTTTTTGAAAAAATAAACACAAAGAAAACTTCATGTCTGTTCGTATACAATACAATTTATATTTCTCTGCTTTCCGCTAACGATCTCAACAATATGTTGAAAAGGAAATACGAGAGAGAGCGAGTTCATTCCGTTTTTAATCCCATCTTTGAGAGCAATGTGCACAAGCCTAGGAGGATGGTTTAAAATATCTCATCTTCTAATTATGACATCAGTGATATTTCCACAAGGCTGCGTGGAGAGCCGTGTGCACTTTATGTGAAAACTATTTAAATGTAATGTCTTTCGTAATTCATCTGAGATGTTCTATATTTTTTTACGTAACCACATACTCAACTTACATCTTGAGAAGAAGCAATACAAATATTTGAGGAGGTGAATGAAACTTTGTAAAACTCTCTCAATGCAACCTATATATGTATGTATGTATGTATGTATGTATGTATGTATGTATGTATGTATGTATGTATACATGTATGTATGTATGTGTGAATGTATGTATATATGTATGTATGTATGTATGCATGTAAGTATGTATGTATTTATGTATGTATGTATATATATATATATGTATGACTGTATGTATGAATACACGTATGTATGTACACATGTATATATGTATGTATGTATGTATGTATGTGTGAATGTAAGTATTAATGTATGTATGTATGTATGTATGTATGTATGTATGTATGTATGTATGTATGTATGTATGCATGTATGTATGTATGCATTTATGTATATATATATATATGCATGAATGTATTTATGAATGCATGTATGTATGTATGCATGCATGTATGTATGCATGTATGTATGCATTCATGCATGTATGTGTGTATGTATGTATGTATGCATGTATGTATGTATGTATGTATGTATGTATGTATGTATGTATGTATGTATTTCTGACTGACTGACTGACTGATTGACTTTATTTCCACTTCAACAGAGATTATATCAGATTAATCAAATTCAGGACAATACAAGATCATAAAATAGAGCAGAAAAGTGACAAAAATACAATAGTAATACTGTGTCAGCTACCGTATTGACAAATCGAAATACCTGCAATTCTGCAAATCAGCAATCATTTGGCTCAGCATGGCATTGATCCTTTCAACAGTTGCTTGATGATGATAATATTTCGAAATTTTAATACGTCTATAGTGTAATGTGCTTAACATTAAGTTCGAGATAGGAACAAAAAGGAAATGGAAAACGTATAGCAGTGTAATTATATTTGTAGTTCTTTTTATGTGACACATGTATTTATGCATATATATACTTGTTTGCGCGTATGCGTGCGTGCATGCATTTATCTATGATTGACTGTCTAAATGACTTAATTACCTCTTCATCAAAGATTATATTAAGTTAATAAGATACATATTATACGTATCATAAGATCATGAGACACAATATAGACGATAACGCAAGCATATATATATACATCGTCAACTAATGCATTTACAAAATGAGATATATAAATACAGAAAAGGATACAGAAATGTCTAGGAAATATACATAAACACAAACATAAATACACACACACACACACACATATATATATATATATATATATATATATAGATATATACATATACACACATAAAACATATATATGTATATATATATATATATATATATATATATATATATATATATATATATATATATATATATATATATATATATATACATGTATGTGTGTGTGCCTTTGGTATACTTGGAGGACCAAATATTGGTTGCATTCCACCATCTAGAGGACGTGATGACATTGTCTGGACTTACACAGCTTCCGAACTGTTTGAGTATGATCATACGATATGAACGAAGTATTATTATATGTTTTCATAAATTCGGTAACGTGTGAGAGAGTTATATTCCGTGTTCTAAGTACACATTATTTGCCGTTAATATGGGTCGATTTACATATATCTATTCCTTCAAACATGTGATTAGTTAGCATTTGCAAGAAAACCAATCGATTGCTATCAGATAGTTCCACATTTCCAATGTGTTCATGCAAGGAAGGAGATTAGGTTTTTTGTTTTGGGCTGTCAATCATTTTTGTCTTCATCAGAAACTGAAGTGGCTCAATTTTTCTTTAACTTTATTTAGCTTTATTTATGTTTGAAATATCCGAATCCTATCTGATAATTCTGTGTTATGTGTGATATTTGTAATTACAACATTTTGTTACGTAGTCCAACTTGGAAAGTGTATTACGAAAAAAATATCCATTCGATGGGCCAAACTTATACAATTTTGTCACTTTCTCTTCTACGGCTCCCTTCGATCTCTTTTAGTTGAAAATGCTAAGATTATTGTCTACCTAAAATATTGATTTAAGTTAACCATATAATTTAAAACAATCTGTCATGCGAACAAACTGTCGCTTTTCTGACTTGCGGTTCTGTTTATGATACACATTTATACCGGAATAAGGCTAGCAAGTAATTTTGTATATTTCAACTGCCACCTGCTTGTGGCAGAAATACCCTTGTCCTTTCTATAACATGTTATTTTTTATTGTTTTCCATGTTGACTGTATCATAGGTATTGAAACTAATTTGTTTGGTTTTGCAATAAATGTATGGTCGGTCAACAAATGAACTGTGACAATACGAAATAAAAACAACACTTTCTCTGATGTTTATGGGACCTGGAAAAAAATTTCTTCGATAACGCATTCATAGCTTTGTTTTTTTAACGAGTCTAGACTATGACCGCTGGATACATTAACTCATTTTATATATAGGAATCCTATTATCCCACCCAGAGGATTTATAAGCTTAAATCAGCCTTACATAAAATTATGCAAGATGGTGTGAATTGCTGATAATCAAAGTCACACGTTGTGTTCCGCATTGAACAGTTAAATATTTAGCAGTTTCCATGGTTTTCTCTTGAATTTTTTTCGGTCCGCGAATAATGACAACATTCTTCACTCATCAATTAATTATTTGAAGCTAAACATGCTTCGTTAAGTTATTCTAAAATACAGCACATTTTTAGTCGATAAATGCATGTAAATCCTTGTAAAACATGGCTGTTACTCTACCTGCCTTAATATATTTACGAAAATTTTTTGGAATGTTTAGGATCTCCAGTACACTAGAACATGTATGATTGAAGATTAATGAGATGTAAATGATTATATGATCCTTTTACGTTGAGAGAGAGAGAGAGAGAGAGATGATCATAATGATCATGACGATGATGAGTATAAAAGATGTTGAAAATGTTGACGATATGAATATAACATAGCATTGCGCTTTAAAAATCAATATAATGAAGTCTTTCTTGTAGCTGCTTTGCCCATGTGTGAGAATGAATTCAATGACTTCTAGTGCCATATGACCTCTCAGAAAACCACTTTGAAGCTTGCATGCATTATCACAATATCCCTAAACAATCTGTGCTAATGAAAAAGAGAAAATATGTGTATGTCATGCACAGTAATTGAGAAAGACACCCAACCTAAGGCTGTTGGTGGGCATACAGTTTAAAATACTTTAAGGTAAATTATTAACATGCTAATTCATTTTGTATGAGTTTGTCGGCGTTTTACTATAAACAATGTGGGTTAAAATGACAAAACCATCGGTACGAAATGACTTGTGTTATCGGTAATTATCTGCATCTTGCATAGCTTGCCGTTACGCTTCATTAAGCATATAAAACCCCAGGGTCTGATAATAATATTGTTATAAATTGATAGAGCTGACGTAGCCGTAACCGTCCAGCCTGGTTAAAACAACAATGATATGAATGTGTTATCGAAGTATTGAATCCATGTCAGTTAAGCTTAGTGTTGTTTTTCTTTCGAATTGCTACCTTTCCATTGTTGACCGACAATACATTTATTGCAACAACAAACTAAGTTGCGTGAAAAGCCCATTCCATTGTAGTATCATTTATAAATCTGAATATAAAGTGTGGATCTGGCCTGAGCCGTAATCGTTACTTGGGATAACATTAAGTAATGAGTAATGCAATTCCTTTTTAAAGATAAAATAAACAGTGTCAAAATGGTATTATTTTCGAATTACGCAGTGTTGTGGCATATACCATGTCTGACCTTTTTTGATGACCACGATAAACAGACAGATATATAAATGAAGGTATAAATGAAGTTTTTAATAAGATCCCTCGGCAGCTCAGACTCGAGATTGAATTTCATTTATCACGATGAAGGTTGTAGTCTTTTGTTTGCTGCTTGTCTTTCTGCTAGCGGTCATTTTCCCCAGAGGTATTTATTCGTTCGTTGTTTTGCCTTGTTAATATTATATGTAATTTAAACATATTGCACATCATATTTATAATTATAGATCTGTTATATACCATTACAATTATATTTCTTTCTTGGTCTACATTTCATGTATAACGTATCAAACCAAGAGATCTAAGCTAGATAAATCTTTAATGACCATGTTTCGAATGACGTTATGCAACATTAGAAAGTCTAAATTTGACAGATTCATTGTATAATCAATAGAACACGGACTCTCAAAGATGTGTACGATTTGTAATTTAAAACAACTCAATCATTTTAATATGGATAGAATACTTACGTTTGTGCAGTGCATTTCAAATACAGCAACTGTGTAATATATATATATATATATATATATATATATATATATATATATATATATATATATATATATATATATATATATATTCTACTATTAAATATAATAAATAATTTCATATAAAACAATGTTCTTCATAAGAAAGTTAGATAGCTCGTGTTCCTCATTGAACAATTAAAATGTAGTATTTCCATGGCGATCTCTTGATGTATTGTTTCATTCGCGGATAATATCAGCATTCTACACTTATCAAATGCTTATTTGAAGCTAAAGAACCTAAGTTATATTTATTTAAAATACAATTCATTTTTGTTGGTAAATATATGTAAATCCTTACAGAAAATGGTTGATACCCTGACTGCCTAAATCAATGCATATAAAACATAACTGAGGAGGACTCAAATGTAAATGATCAGATGATCATTTTATTCGAGAGAGAGAGAGTGAGATGATGATGATGATGATGATGAGCCAAAAATGTTATTCTAAATGTTGAGGATATGACTTTAAATATCAATCTAATACAGTCTTTAATGAAACTGGTTTCCTAGTGTATGAGAATGCAATGAATGTCTTCTAGTACGATTTGATTTTTCATTAATCTTTTAGAAGCTTGCCATGCATAATTGCATTATCCCATAACAATTTATAAAAATCAGAAAGGGAACATAGTTGTATGTCATGCACAATAATGTAGAATTTCACCCTACCATAGTAAGTTGATGGACATTTCACATGTCAATAAGCCTGTCTCTGCTCCTAATATATCTAGATGTTTTGATGTAGCCTTAGGTTGAATAATATTAAGTTCACGGTCACTTTGAATAACTTATGGAAATTGAACTGAATGATTTAAAACGGAGAAAGGTTACACATTTTAATTCATTTTAATTTTTTTTTAACGGTCTTCAGTCTTAATATAACTATTATTTCCAGAAAATGAATAATGGTTCATCCAAAGTATATTAACTGATAATGGATAATGTTGCATATAATTCCAATCGAAGCGAACTTTTTATTATTGAAATAAGTATAGAACCGGAATGGCGGTTAAACAAAACCATACATTATGCACGTGATACGCTTCAAGATGGTTAATAACTGTTGAAGGCTACTGTATTTGTTTGAATCAGTTTAATGAGTAGCGAACACAATAGAGATAACAAACAATATAGAGTAAACATGGATTGATATCAAATATGCTTGGGAATAATGTATGGAACTTTGAAACGGTTTTAACCTAACACATAAATAACTAATATTAACAACTGTTGAATGTCTAAGGAAACCTGGATGAAGGATGTTTGTTAACCGTTAACCGAAATCACGTAAGAAGTAAATCAATTTATATGATGCATGACTGATATGAATTTTACCTTTGGCTATAAAATTAATCAGTCAGTTATTTAGTGTTTTGATGGGTTTTGAAAAGATTGCCTTTTTGTAAAGAAGATAGTGTCAGTTTTTCATAGTGCATTAGACTAAACAAGGTTATTGGGTGTTATACATATTTAATGAACCATCAGTAATTAATGATTTACATAATGATTGTACATTATACCATGTCTTGTCACTTACCTCATTTTAACCAGTCATTCCAGATTCTAAAAATATCCAGTTTTAGATAAGAATAAAATACAACAACAAAAATGTTAAATTTTGTCCTATTTTCTATTCTTCTCACTTTGTTTATAGTCCGATATGCAGTTCATAGATTATGAAAGGTATTTTGTGTCGAATCAATCACAAATAAAACAAATTTACGTACAGATGTATCTGAATGGATGCTGTCTGTTTCTGATGTACTGCTTGTTAGGCCCAGTATGCGTTGAATATATGCATGTTATCTTTGATCTCAAATTCGTTAAATTATAGTTTGATGCAGAATATGTTTGAGCTAGTATAGTGTGGTTTCAGGAAGATATTAATGATGTGGATTATCCAGTGTACTAATTATCTAAAAATATATTAATGCACGAGAGAAATGTTTCCAAAAATCGGGAAGAATTGTTTAGGCTTTGCTATTGACTATGCAACACTTCGAAGTAAGTATTACTTCTGCTCCTTCTCCGATCATTGAATTTAGTGATTCCAACCCCTTGCTTCGACTGAGATGACTAAAGTTGAAAATAACAGTCTTTGTAGTAGGAGTTCGATATTGCAGGGACACACTGTTAACATTGTCACGTCAAGGGAAACTAATCAATATAATAGTATTTGCACGTTAACTTGGTTGGACATCTTACAATGTTTCTTGCATAATTTGGGTCATCTTATGCAAATATATATCAAGTGCACATTTGACAAATAGTGAATAAAATGAAACGAAAGCTTTATTGCGCGAAAGATTACATTTTCTTGGGGGGTGTTATGCATATGTTATTTGCGTTGTGTGTTAGCTTGAACATTCAATATATGCTATGAATAATTGTATTTGGACGTGTCATTTTCCAATATGAAGTTCGTGTTCTAGATGATCCGAACTCACGAAATACCGGATCAACCTGTTGTCTACAATATTTAATACTAAAATGTTAGAAAAGGAACGCCTTATTATAACTAGGGCTTTATCTTGTAAACGTTTGGAGCTTTCCAGAATGAAACATTTCCATTTGGTTTTTGTTCTAACATGCAAATTGAGACCCAACTGCAAAAAGGGGACTAAATCATTTCATGTAGCAAGACATATTTTATTCGCGCTGTACGTTCTGAGCTGAGACACTTGTATTGTTGTTTTGTCCATTATTTCATTGATGTTCGAATGTATGTATTCAATTTGACTCAAGTTATTCTTACCTGGAAAACTACAGTGATCATTTTGAAGTAGATTAGTGATTTCTAGTGAAATTCAAACAATGATAAATTCGTGGATTGTATCATTGTGATTCAATTGAACAAAGTTGGCTCAGCATTACGTCGAATATCATCTCAGTCACATCAATACTCCTAGGATTGAATATAGTTTGTAATACCACTAAAATGTATTCGAAATTTTAATCATTATATATTGTGGTAGAAATGTTAGGACTCTTCATAACACATTTCGCAATGTCTTACAGTTTCCACTTTGTATTATTGATAAACAAACTATTTATTTTTAAAATCTGGGAATGTCCACTTCTTACAAGTAATATTTCTCCAATTACCTAACTTACTCTGTCATTCAAAATGTAAATGATTCACAATGCAATAAGTGTAATAAGGTGAAAAAGGTTTATTGATATTGATTAAGCAAAAGACAGTAATGTAGTGGTAGAGTGACTCGTGCTAGTGATGAGAATGATGTTGTACCTAGGACTTCTACATAATTATGGCATCAGCTAATTTCATTTCGATTCATGAAATAGATTTGATTCAGGTAATTTGAGCATAGCTATGTATCCTGTTTTCATTTTGACACATATTTTCACGCCAAATTACAATGTTAGTGACGTGTTTTCCTTTTGCAAAAAGCTTCAATATCCATGATTTCTTTTTTCAGGCACCGATTGTTCCAACACTTTTAGGTCGACAAGGATATCACGTTCATTTTCGGACGATGAATGGGATGCATACGAAAAATCATTCCTCATTTCTGACACGAACAAAGACTTTCATCTTAACAAAGAAGAGTTCAGGTAAGAACTCATCTGACGATCTATTCTTTACAAACATATGGTATCCTACGATTTCCCTTTGATGTTACAACTATTTCCTTTGGAATGATCTATTATTATTACTATGTAAATTCGGTTTGCCTATATACGTTAACCAATATATAATATTACACTGAGTGTAACCGATTATTTCAGCCGTGGTATCAAAATGCGGGAAGATTGTTTCAACTGTTACGTTCATACTGTCGTGCTTGATAATATTGTCTTAGTACCATAGGTAACAGTAGGTGTAGTTGAGGAGATAGAAAAAAAAAACAAAAAAAAAAACATTTATTTCATCAACTGTATGTAGCATATTTTACGTAAATGAACTCGAAATAATATAGATTATGAACATCATCTAATTATTCATTCATAACTATATATCATCTGTCAGTTTTGGAACCTACTAGCAACAGACGACTATGCAAATCATCATTAGTTTTACATGTGACCCGATGAAAACAATTCTAAAGATCTGTACCTTTTTTGAAGGGCTGCCGTATCGGGTAGTATTGTCGCTGAGAAAATAGAAGAGGTATTTGATCATTTTGATTTTGATGGAGATGGTCTGATATCATTTCTAGGTAATGTATTAATAGTTTCTTGTTGCATAGACCACACTATTGCTACTACTACTATTGCCTCCACTACTGCTACTGCTAATACCATTACTAATACTACTACTACTACTACTACTAATAATAATAATAACTTTTCATTAGGAGAATTGCATTGTATTGTGTTCAGGACAATAGTAACAATTTGCTCTAGTTCGTTTATCTTGTCACCAAACAAAGCACATGAATCATACCATGACCATATGTATACACAATAACCATAAAACATGCCTTCATTCTAATTCGATTGACTTATGTCACTGAAAGTCATTCTTTTTATCATTGTTGACATTTATTGTTTTGAACTGGTACTTATGATAATTATTCCTGTTTTGGTTTTTAATTCAAACCTTACATGTATAGTGCATATTACCAAGAAGGTCCAATTCAGAGCAAAACGCATCGCAAAGGAAATATACGCTTAAAATATGACTATCAGCAAATAGTTCCAAGGTGTTTGTCTATCGGCGGATTATAATGGCGGACGAAGAACACATACACGTTTTAGTTCTTAAAAAGAAATAAAAAACAAAAAATACATCTCAGTTTGGGTAAGTTTCAAGACGTCATTCCTGTAGAGTAAAGCTTGGCTTGCCATGTGTCTTCGATCCATTCGTTAATTAGACCCTTGACTTATACATCATGCGAAAGCAATATTTTGTTGTGTTACAATAGTTTGATTCCGAATAATTGTTTGCTTTATCTCATACGATGCTTTAATTTAAATGTTGCACCCTCAGTTGCTACAACACAATCCTCATCTCAGCTTCTTATCGTTCTTACACGTTATTTATTTCTAGTATTAATGATCTCTAAATTGTATCTTTAACAGTTGAATATGTCTGTAACATGGAAATTTCTTTCTGTACGCGTGATGTAACACAACTAAACTTTTTCCATGATTATAGAGTAAACCGTAAGATAATATTATTAAACATTATATTGATTCTAAATTCAGGACATTGAATGGCCTTTTCAAATTATTATGCCCACCATATGTTTATCGGTTTGGTGCGATACCATATGTTTAAAGATACCTAAACCTGTTACAGTTGAGGTACATTTCCTTTTGAGAATATAAGGTTTTCCAGACAATATTATTGTGACATAGTACAAACAAAGATGCATGTTTACAACATATTTAACGTTTCTTAGCTCCTTTATCAAGAAATCAATGTTTCAGTTTTAGTTAGGTCTACCTTGAGATAAAATGTTTTAACGATTCGTTTAAATTGTAAAGTGCTCATTCAATTTAGAACTAAATCAATATTTTGGGATTAATATGGATTCATCCGAAGTCATTTTGGATTATATCTCAGTAGTCCATCGATAGCGCTGACTCTATGGCACAATAAAATAATACCGACATTTTAGTACAATCTATACTGGATTTCATTTTTAAATTTCTATACCTTTGGACATGTGACAACACTTTTCGGATAATTTGTGATTTAATTGAATACTTTTATGTGAGGTTTTCATCTTACACTTTCAGTTCTAAGGAAATTTTTTCTAAATATTTTTATTGATATTGTAGTTTTTGGTTTTTCTCGACACTTAGTGTTAAAATAATTTTGCAAATCTAGTCGAGGTCAGAGGACATTATACAGGTCAGTATGTCAAAATCACAAAAAGCTAAGTAAAGGTCATATCTTGAGTTTGCCCGAAGTGGATAGCAACTCTCCATTTGAACAATGATACTTCTCTTGAACCTTGAGGTACTTTACAAGACATGTTATTGATTGATGTGGACAAATGTATCTAATAACGTTAGAAAGCCAAAATAGAAAAAGAATGATATGCATTTGAGTGCGAGAAAAACAATAACACTTTTAAATTGTCGAAAAGAGGTTACGAGGAAATCCTGTAGCTGTTAATGTTTTGTTGTCGATATTTTTGATTTAACTGTGCTTATCGTATATGTTCTAATGACGCCGGAATAAACCATACATCTGTTATGATGAGGCTTGAGTTAAAAAATATAAAGATTTTATTTTTGTTTTGTCATAATTCATGACGATTCATTATATGTAATGCCATATAGTTCTCGTATGACAGCATATAAGCGATATTTGTAGATAAATTACCTGTATTATTATCGATGTATTGTTCTTAGACGTGCATGTATTATCATGTGTCATATATCTATACAATTTTTTCAAACAATGAAAATAATAAATTTAATTGTATGTCCTGGATTCATGTACTTGGATGTCCAGGATAGTAACTTGCTATGATTCCATATTCTATACAATAGACATTTTTCAATTTAAACTCGAGGTTTCCTGTATAAAACAGCAAAACACGTAGGTTTGCCATTCCATCACCTGCAGTAAATTATGATCTAATAGAGAGGTTACCTAAAACTCATTGCTTTATATATACAACATCTTTTGCATCAAATGTGGACTCAAGTTTTTAGTAGTTATTCATGTTTTCAAGTTACTATTCACTGGAATTACAAACAGATCAATAATCAAGGACATGGACATTAATCTGGAATTAAATATAATTCAGACACTGACATCATGGATTATATTCATAACTTCTATCAATATATATATGACACATCACTAATCTCCAAACGATTGGTACATTATCCCATACTAGCCCTCCAAATTATCATTACCATAGTGCCGGTTTAAAACACAGCTGGAATTTAATAAGAATTTAATTCATTAGGACTTGAGATTTAACTTTCTGGAATATTTTGTATTTAATTCACAATACTGTAAGTTGTTTTATATGAAACTTCAATTAGTATTATAGGCAAATATATTATTTGTTGAATGTTACAAAACTTGCTTAGCTTTTATTGTTATGCTACTTTTTAAATACTACATGCATACAGGTATGTATGTATGTATGTATGCATGTATGTATGTATGTATGTATGTATGTATGTATGTATATATGTAGTTATGTATGTATGTATCTATGCATGTATGTATGTATGTATGTATGTATGTATGTTTGTATGTATGTACGTAGTTATGTATGTAGTTATGTATGTATGCATGTATGCATGCATGCATGCATGTATGTATGTATGTATGTATGTATGTATGTATGTATGTATGTATGTATGTATGTATGTAAATATGTATGTATGTATGTAGTTATGTATGTATGTATCTATGCATGTATGTATATATGTATGTATGTACGTAGTTATGTATGTAGTTATGTATGTATGCATGCATGCATGCATGCATGTATGTATGTATGTATGTATGTATGTATGCATGTATGCATGTATGTATGTATGTACGCATGCATGCATGTATATATGTATTTATAAGTGCGTTGGTACGTGAATACATGCATGTATGTATGTATCAATTACTATATCTGTATACGTATATATGTATGTACCATTTACATACCCCGATTCTAAAACGTTAGACTTATACTATATTGCACATTACAAGCACATATTACTACCCATTGATAATGAACGTTTTCATATTCCATTGAAGACCAATAAATATTACATTTTCATTTGATTTACTCCTTATAAAGATGTTTTTGTGTACACTTTTATAAGTATACATGCAACGTCTACGCAACGACAATATGAAGTTATATTAAATTAGGACACCGTGAATTATCGATGCAATTATTCTATGAGCAGATTCTTTAATGTGCAAATTAAATATCCTTTATAACACAATATTTTACTGGCATTTGACATGTCTGCTTTTCCATGAAAATGCATTTAAATGAAGATATATGTAAATATGGGTTTCATTACCAATCATGTTATATACTTTTAGGTACAGAACTTTATTTTCACAAATAAGATTCCAATGTATTATATTTAAAATCGAAATTCCACTTCATATATGATCGTTACATGCTGATAAATTGCAAATGCTTTTATTGTCATAGATATAATTGTCAAGGCCTTTATAAAATGTATTACATTTTTGGGACACATACTTAACGGATCAATAATATTATTCATAATTATAATTCATTCATTGGATAAATTTCTATACTACTCACCAGTCATTTGCCAAGTTCTCGCCTATTCAAATATGCAGTCTTCCATGAACTGGCATTTCCTCGTATCGAAGTTTGCATCATATGAAGGTTTAATTCCTGCTAGTACAATGCGACTTTAGTTTTGTTTATTTCCATTTCGTCTAATTGCGATGAGAAATAATCGCGTGGCAAGAGGTTGTTGAAGAAGGGAATTTGTTACAGACTGAGGGTGCTCATTTATTATTTGTGAATGACCAAGTTTGAAGTTATGCTTTAGGAATATCCACATCTAGTTGACAAAGCTTGTTTGAATCTTAGGGTTCATTTCATTAACATGAATTCTCTAATTTTAAAATTCTTATGCAGTTAAAAAGATTTAGAGCGAAAAAGTCTTAATAATAATGCTTATTATTAAATATCTGATTTAGATGAAATTTAAATTTTGTATTGGTCCCGCTTGTTATAAGGATAATTTGTCTATTGATTTTTACCAGGCAAGATGTAATGATCACGGTGATATACAAAATAGGTACTTCCTTGAGTTTGAAACAAACAATTTCAGTTTCAAGTGTGTCTTGCTGGGAGAAGATTTGACAACAATGCCCGTGATCATGAATTAATGTATTTTGATATTGTTCTTCAGACTTAAAAAAACTGCACCAGCCCAAAGTAAAATAGCTGTTGGAGGTTAACTCAGATTACAAGGAGTAAGTATTGACCAATATCAATGAGTTATAGAATCTAGTATATTTTATCAACCGTTCTCTCTTTCAATCTCTCTCCATCTATTTTCTGTTCTCTAAAATTATGAAAGGCACAGTGTAAATCGACTTCACCAAATATACATAAATTAATTCGAGGCGTGGAATGAGGTCGACAATCGAATGTATGCATCCTCGGCGACATAATCACAGGCTTGATAAACTAAAAGGATACTAGCTACGTGTAATTCAAAGCGACCAAATCGTTTGCTCCGAAATATTGACATTGAATAAACATATACTAGATGTAAATACGTTTCAACACCTATCTTCAAAATGAAAGGTATAATAATTGAAAATAGATAATAAATGTTGTGGGACGTCTTTTATATGTTATGTCCTGATTTCAATATTTCAGTTCTCATTATGTTGATTCAGTTTGTTACAAGTTAATGAAACACCATAATGATCAACGATTTGAAAAATATCTGCCGCACTGACCTCAAATCCATTCTTAAAACTGTATTATGCATATAGATCTATGAACATCAGTGTTGGAGAAGAATGAGAAATAATCTGTAAACCTCTGACTCGACAACATTGTACCAAATGTCGTCTCAAGCTCCAAAGTCTGTCAAAGAACAAATTTAAAATGTACAAGCCAAACGCAAACAACAAATAAAACAATAGGTATTGTTCTTCTTATCTTTTGTTTAAACTCGGCAGATGCTTTCTAATTACTTTGAACAATTAGTTCATTTAAAAAGGACCAGATAATGATACAACATAAAATAATATCGTACATACATACATAAGTACGTAGGTACCTACCTATCAACCTACATCAATCAATCAATCCATCAATCCGGTGTCAAATTGTTTGGAGTCGGAGGTCGCAGATTCGAACCCCGGCTGATTCGTATCAAAGATTGGCACTAATACCTGTGTTGCTAGGCGCTGCACTTTATGACATTAACATTATTTCTGGTATTACTGATGTGAAGATAATGTGGTGAGGTGTGACATCACGCGTTATATCTGCGACATGAAAAGTCAGTGATAATCATCATTATAAACTGCAACACTGCATACATCTTGGCGATATGACTAAAAATGTTAATGCTTCGAAGAAACTCCAAAACAGTCACATATATACCCTCAACGATAGATGGAAAATTAGCCGTCTATGTCATTAACATTATAATCAAATAAATAGTGAAGATTCATACATAATCGTAGGTAGGATATGTTAGGCACAACTGGACAGAGCCGTATGCATGTTTGGTAAGTGTTTAAATGACATAAATGCCATCAGAATGCTAGATGTGACAAGGATCACGTCAGACACGTATGCTTATCGTTGAAACAAATAGATCATAACCACAAAATACATGTTGAACAACAGTTTAGTTTCTTTCTCCTAACCCAGCAGAACCAATACACAAGCTGCAGAGATGACACAAATACAAAAAAAAAAAACACACTCGCACACGCACACACACACAGACACACACACACACACATCTATATATATATATATATATATATATATATATATATATATATATATATATATATATATATATATATACGTGTGAGTGTGTGTGTGTTTGTGTGTGTGTGTGTGAATTGTATATTGATTGTGATATCCATGTTATACATTATGTCAGTTTCTTTGTATCTGTCCAACACAGTGTTTAAAAATGTCGGGTTGCAAGATAGAAACAGACAGTCACACAGACACAGGGAGGGTAAGGACAGACAGGCATAGTGATATTCTGACATTTGACCTCATTGATTAAGGAGCAAAGTTTATTTCATTCAAACAGTACAATTTGGTGCATTCTCGGTGTCTCGAAAATACAGCCTTGGAAGAAACCGACCCACAAACAATCACTACATGCATTTATGTCTTTATTTTAGGTATTATCCAAGATCGATGGGTATAAAAAAGCTGGCATTACGTCTCTTCGGCGATGCACATTTGGAAATTAAACACGTTAGGTGGATTATTTATGGATCATCGTTTCAAAGAAGTGTCATCAATTTTATTTAACAAATTACGTACCTATTTCATTGTATTCGTATTTCGTTGGGATTTCTTATTGCATCTATTACGTTCTCTTTAAAAAAACTGATTTTGTTTTCTAATCAAGATCACACACATGCCAGCAGTAAAGTATATTATTAGAAACATCTCATGTTTTGTTCATACTGTTAAATTCGTGTAAAATGTTCAGTAAAAGATTGAAATAATTGCTTGTTTTGGTTGTATTATTCCTATTGCACCATAACACATACTACGCATGTTTTGAATTATATAATGAAACGGTCCTTGTGTGTACTGCATATATAAAGGTTGTTAATATTCGCTTGCATGATCTGCATAAGGTTTATATAGATAAAATGTTTTCTATGTGATGCATGAATCGTAATGGTATGCGATATATATGTTATAATAGTTGTTATCTTCAAATACAATAAGTATTAATCTTAGCAGTTATGAATTCGAGAGTATCGTTTCAATTGACCTTTGTCGAGCACAGTGTGAAAGTAAATACTTTATTCACCTCTTACAGTGACCGATTTTAATTTCTTGGTTGATGACAGAATTGTAATCTTTGTATTGCTTGTTGCTCAGCATAAAGTCTATGATAAAGATACATATGGATAAGTAAGATCAGATATTACTTGGAATAGTTTCTGTAATAATACATATGATCAGGCATTTAGAAACAAATTCAAAGCATCACGTTTCTATTGAGAGTATACCAGGTATGCTTTCTTTCCCCAACTCAACACTTGTGTCATAAATTGGAAATAATGTGCAAGTTGTTCCATAATGCTAAAAATTTTTAGCAATGGTAAATATTTATTACGTGTACATTTATTGTTCTGTGAAATACCTATTCACCTTGCGAACTTTGCGAACACCACACATATTCTTGCGACTGTATGTTCTTCAATTAAGTTTTCAGAAATCATTGTTTTAGCGTAATTTTACGTTTATATATTTTTATTGTTACGAGTCTAGTGTTTTACAAAGAGTAGCATAAAAAGTGAAGAAAGCAAAGTTTGTAAAATTTCAGAAATACTTTATTATGAATCAAATCCAAAACTAAGTCAAGAGTTAGAAATTAGAAGCCATATTTATAAGTAAAAATTTTAATGAAACTGAGTTCGAACGCCCATTAAGTCCAAAACTAAAGACGATGACGTATATTATTGTTATTTCAAGAGTTTGTTGCTCCATCACATACAATACTATTCCAGTTTTGACTTCATTGTAACTTCACATAAATTACTTTATCCAATAACTTTGCATGAGACTTATATATTTACAGGGACACTAATCACTTGAAGTCAAAATAATTTGATGAAATTAAAAGAATTAGCCAAACATGACACAATATAAAACAATTAGACTTTTGAAGTGTTATGGCACTATTTACTGAATTCCTATCATAACACGACTTACAATGCTAACTAAACCGGAAATCATATGTCGGGAAGGCGGTAAATAATTCTGCTTTCTAGAACGAATAGAAGGTTGCTAGATGATAATTATATTGTCGTAAAGGCATGGCTTTGATATAACTTTCTCTGAGAACAAATACATTATTTTTATATAAATACATGTTTACCAAAACTGTCACTTGTTCTGAATCAAGGGTAGAAACTAGATAATTACTTTATATTATTAGGCATTTATGAATGAATTTATAGTAAAAATTCAAACAAATCTGAACTGAATTTCCGGACAATGTCATCTCCAGTAAGACGTATTACGTTAGAAAAACATGTGTTAGAAATAACATAGAAATAAGTAAAAAAAAAAAAACAATTAAATTAAATAAAATAACAATTGCATTACTTACTACGTAACATACTTTCTACGTTTTATCCTACCGTCTTTTAACAAGCCTGGTACTTATAAAGTGGAATAACTATTTTCAGGTACCATGATTACTCACCGTGCGCGTCCAATAAATATGGTTTTATGACTGAACCTTTTCTCGTTTATATTCATGGAGACTTTAATAAATAGACAGTTTTCACATTTTGACATTTAAGATTGGCAAAATCTAAGAATTAGATTTGATAGCATCGAATGTTTTAAACATATAACAAATAAATATAGCTAAATCATTGCTGTTTTATTGATAATTTAAAGTAGGTATGGCAGAGTAACAGCAATGCAACACATACGCACACACAAACAAACATAGAGGAATTACCCAAAGTTATAACACCTAAAATCAACAAGAATAAGTGTCTTACAAGTTTTATTTTTTAGTATTTTACATTCCAGTTTGTTATATGTGGTGTAGGGATCTCAATCATCAGTTTAATCAGACAATTTTCATTAACTTATATGGATAGTATGCTTCCTGTATTAATCATAATATTGATAAAAGAACGTTGCATGGAGATATAATACTATTATAGGGCCTAGTACAAAATGAATGCTAAGGATAGGGTTCATCATTTAAAATAGTTATACAGTTTTGTAGAGATTACGGTGTTTCGTGTACTTACATTGTTCTTCTATATTTCCTTTTTAGCTAAACATTATTGTATTTTCTCTGGAAATGAGAGATTGATTTGAAAACTACCCTACAGCTCCACGTTTTACCTGAAAATTATGATCGGACAAAGTACAAGCTAAATGACGTTATGAGAAACATTTCATGAATTTAAGACCTGTTTCCCATTGACCTATATCTAGCTATAAAGCTCATTGAAGAAAAAGAGTGCTTCATCGATAAGACTGCGTTAAATTTGTCAGTGCATTTACATCATTCTTTACTTTATTCTCAGTTCGATAAAGGATTATTGATTGCTTTAATTGTAATTTACGTTTTGAATTTGCTTTAAAATATCTGTAGATGAGCTTCACCTGATTTTGAAAAATCAGTCATAGAAAATCAAGGGTTTTAAATTTGTGCCACCGAAGTATTCAAACAAAATACAATTAAGAAACACAACGACAAACGAAATTCAGAATGCAAACAAGAAATCAGTCACAGGACTACACACTATGTATAAAACAGAAGCACATACTTTCAAAGAAAAGGTAAAATACATATAAACCAAAATTGGTTTGGTAGGTTTAAAACGGCGTGTTCATCGCTTTACTGAATAATAATATAGGAAATGAAAGACAAGCACGTTTCTCAAATACATAGAATATCAAATAATTCAAAGTAGACTCTTGATTATGGAATACATGACCTTTTAGTTATGAATAACAGGCTATAACATGAGAGTTACTACGTCATTATGCACACAAAACGAGTTAGATAAAAACAAGGTCATGTAAATCAGAAAGTGTCACAAATAAAACAACAGTTAAACAATGAAATAGCTGGAGATAATCGTGTTCACATGTATATAACTGGCAAGTCGAACAACTGGAGTGGTCGGTATTGTATTTTCATCAGGAAATCATTTCATACACAGACATATCGTTGACTCATTATTCCTCCATATTAAGACAAAGAGGAATGTGATGGAGAAATTTGGACTCTAGAAACTAATACTCTCCGGGTCATGTTAACTGTAGAACAATGAAAGAAAAGAAAGAAACATTGCACGGTGGTAATGAAGATAGTGAAAACTCGACATACAAAATAAGAGTAAGTCATGCATTTTTTGTTGAGCTTGTGTACCGCTTTCTTGATACTACAGCTGTCAAGAGGGTATTATTTTCCTTTGGGAAAGACATTGGAACAACACACACACACACACACACACACACACACACACACACACACACAAATACACACACATATTTATTTATTTACCTTATAATACCATATTATATCCAGTTGTACAATATAAAAGTGAATGATTGAGCCAATATGTTTATGGTGCTGAAACCATTCATTTTGTCGCACTTACCGACCACTTACCGACCACTTTATTAGTGTGCAATGTGACGGTAAATCGACAATGTAAGCTCATTTAGCAATTGAGGTCAACTATCAATAACAGCAGAAACAACAAAGACCGTAACAATACTACTACTATTACTACTACTACTACTAATAATAATCATTATAATAATAATAATACAGATGAAGGTACTGATGATTCAAGAATAAATATATCTTCAGGTAACATCTCAATTTGAGGGAAGTTTAAACCTGTTTATCGGCGAAATATCTTCATCCTTAGATTGTAGACAAGACTATGAAGTTTGAATTCAATGTCACAAAAAATTCAGTTTATTTACAAATTATTTTTTCAGTGTGCAACTCATTCTAGTCATTTTTGTATTTGCTTGATTTGAACACTAATTAGTATGTCATAATTTAAATCAAATGTCACAAACCATCGTTTTTTGTAGGAACATGTTTTCATAATGTTACCCAAATGAAGTATTTAAATGTACATATGTCAGCAAAGTTTCACAACAATCACACAGGTTGTTTAATCCTCAAAAGTTAAACTGCAATGCTATCTCAAAAAACATTGAACATATGATAACGAGGCCATTCGCATGTACATTTTATATGAAGTGTGCAAGTATAAAGATTCTGAATGGGAGGCGTCACGACATTCCCATATAAAACTGAATGTGTATGACAATATTATGTAACCTTCCAAAAATCAAGTATGTGAGAATAAGACCTTCCAAGATGTATTGGCATGCATACTGAATAACATGATTAATGTAACCAATTTATTAGCAAATCATAAGTTTTTTCCCGATGGTATTTTCGGTTTCCTGAGAAATAAGAAACATGCTAACATGTCGTTTTCTTAATGGTGGAGCTCTGCGGTTTCGTTCCTATGCAGGGTTCGATTTTGAAAGAAAAATAGTCTCCTCACTAATTATAGTAATTTTTAATAAGGACAAGTAAATGTGTTCGATACATGTAAAATAGCGTTTATTTCGGTCTATTTTTGTGTATTGCGAGTTTTAGAGTTTCCAGCTTCTCCTTAGTTCAAATGTGCACCAAGTATAACAACTATCCGTCGTATTATATGACTTTCTGTTTAAAGTATTTGATGCAATTTATATAATAATTCTGATTTTGGTTAGGTGTGCTCGTTGTAATGGGGGTGTTAGTGAAGGCTCATTAATTGTTTAAATGTACTATTGAATCATGGCGCGGTAAAGTCTATGTGCAAATATTGTTTAGTTGCTTAGGCTGGGAGAGTCCTGTTCTCATGTTGGTGCCATGCTTTTCAAAATATAAGCTGTAGTTCGCATTGGAAAGACACATCTAGCATGCACATAACAACCATGCGAATGGGATTTAATATTTTGGTAAGTCTGAAACACCAGGACAAGTTACATCAATTACAGTTGAATAGGATACAGCAAATCATAGTCTAAGGGAGAGTATTCGTACACGAAATACACCACCTCCAACACCAGTTGTTTCAGAACAGCCGAGATTCATGCAGGGCATAATTAGTTACCTATGAAAGCCTATTGAAATAAGCACATTTAATGAAACAGCCCATCACTTTGCAAGTAAAGAAAAACAAATGTCAGTAAAACGCTTTCCAATGCCAATGATATCGTTATACGACCCAAGCAGCACCAATCTTACAAAAGAAGAATTAGTGGAAACGTGTAAAAAAGTATTGCCAACTGTCAGTCAGTGAGAGTGGAAAGGAACACTTCATGGAGTGCACCAACAAAATCAGTCAAAATCATTGGCTTGGCACGAGCAAAGAACTGGTAGAATAACAGCATATGTGACAGATAGTGTACACCATACCAATATGGGCTGTCCTGATCCTTCACTAACAATTTGCAACGTTGTTCAGCAAAAACTGAAAATTATGCCAGTTCAATATTGGGGCGGGGGCATCGTTGGTTGAAGCTACTGCTCTTCAACACTACATAGCTGCCATATCTACATAACATCAATATGTGAAAATTACAACGACATAATTAGGTTTGTGTATGGTCAAAGGGTTTATCAGTGCTTCTCCAGACGTTCGATGTTAATACTCATATTGTGGCAATGATTTTGTAGATAAAATGCCCAGATACATAACATAATGCCAATTTAGATGAAATCACCAGTATTACTAACTATTGTCTTGCGTTAAAATGTGAATTGAAGAAAGACCATATCGATTATATGCATGCCCATATTCAAATGTACGTGTTCCAAAACACATTCTGCCACTTTCTTGTTTGGACCGAGAAAGCATGTGTTATCATCATTGTGTTCAACAACAACCAACATTTCATTGATAACATGGCGAACAAACTTGAAGTTTTCTGGACTGAACACTGCCTGCCGGAATAACTGACACGACAACATAGGATGGCTGAAAACATAGCACTGGCTGAATCAGCTAGTACATCATAAGACAGTAGAGTCTTTTACTACTGACCAAAAACCTGAATAGAGACGATGGAGATGAGATGAAAGGGTGTGATTGGACAAATTGCAAGTTTAAAAGGGTGAATATCACTTATGTCAAGATTAAATGCCCTTCTAAAGGAATCTTGTACTGCAATGATTGCAAAAGGAGAAAAGGCAAAACATGAATTTTTACGATTAAAAGAAACTAATGCATCAGTATGTCAACCTGAACAGCTTTGACATAATGAACATTTAACTTTACAGGTAAGTGAAAACAGTCTTCGTATAAAGGTCACATTTCATGATCGCAATTCCCCATTTTAAAATATGGCCAACATTTACCATCTAAACAAAATCATTTTGTACAAGGAAATTAAATCTGATTGTACGTACTAAAACACAATCGTGACTTTGCCTCAAACAATGAGTCCATTAATAAAATTTTCAACTGACTACATAAACTGAATGTATCTAGGCATTTTACTCCCTTGCATCAGAAGTAGAAACAATCCTATCACATAGATTTGTAAGAATGGCATATGTTTTGACAATTTTCTCAACACTTGAAAGCATGGCAGTATGTGCTTCTGACTTTATTTAATTCATGAACAGAATAGGCAAAGTCCCTTATACAATTGTAAATATTGACTTTATGAGACCAACCACTCTCTCTCTCTCTCTCTCTCTCTCTCTCTATGTGAATTTTAAGTGATGGTATTTATCTATATTTTTTCCACTTCCTATGCAGGAAAAAAGCTGTTTTTTTTCTTTATTAAAAGCTGGCAAGATGAACTCTGTAGAACATCCATTTGCCATATCTTCTTGAAGAATAAAACACCTCTCTGCCAAAATATGATCCACATGGTGATGAATTACTCTACTGATATATTCTGATTTGCGTGAAATTGCAACATCTGAAACACGTCCACCCATGGCCTTGCACACAAACTCAACCGCTTCCAAGGGATTACATGCAACAAGAGACTTCACTGATGTGTATTTTTGTAGTTACTGTAGCAATCGGCTTCACTTTATATACTGTTCCGTTTACAACGAAGATTTCAAAGCAGTCAGTAATATTTTCCAAACGTGGAAAGTGCATCTTGAAAACATCAGGTAAAGGTGTAATGAAATGGTATCTCGGTATGGCCAGTGAATCATAAAACCGTCCTGAGATTATATTAGATTGAACCATTTCCTAAATGTATCAATCGCAATGCTCTTCACCAGATTACACTAATTACCCAAATATTTAAATTTTGAATGTTGTGTCAGTATGACTAATCAAACGAAATACTGCTTAATAACAGTTACATTTCTTTGTTTCCTTGAAGTAATTTTGGATTGCAGAAAAGAAAACGTTTTCTTAAACCCTTCCCATGACAAAAGAGTACAGAATTTGTATTTTTGCGGCATTGTCCTTTACTGTCCTTTATATATATATATATATATATATATATATATATATATATATATATATATATATATATATATATATATATATATATAAACTGAATACGAACAGTGCAAAACTATTGTTTAACGAGCTTATGCGCCTTCGACTCTTAATGAGTCTTTGTACTACGAAAATATAAATCAAAGACAGGACAAAGAAATAAACAAATTTTTACATGACTATGCCTTGTTGCTGATGCTTGATTATATTTTATTTTGACCTAGAAATCAATGAGCCTTCGCGACATCTTTAATTATAATGGAATGTATGTAGCGAAAATTGTATATTGGATGCTACATATCTTATACGTGATGAGATAAATTACATTCTCTGTAATGCACGTTTTTGTTTGGATCATGTATGTTTATTGTTTCTAGTCACTGTGTTAAAAAACATCATATGTAGGCCGGTTTTGCACCTTTTATCGCCAGAGGGGCCGGATTTACTAGTGTGGTCGTGGTTAGTGTTTGGCGCTATCTTCGCCTTGGCCATGATGTCTTTGAGGATTTTTGGTCTGCGATAGACGAATACAGGTTTGTTCAGGAAGATTGACTTTAGTGCATCACACGATTCCACGAAAAATCAGTGTTTCCCAATGACTTTACATACTTTGGTCTTGTCAGGATAAATGTTGTCCTATCTACCTTGCCCTTCTCTCTATAGTTTAGTAGGTCATTGAGGTGTGCTTGTTTCGCCTTTTTGGTTCCCACTACAATCAGGTATTTGTATTTGCCTCGGTCAGATGATAATGAACCCAAACCATTACCGTAACTTTCATATTCATCAGTGATATTGAAAATACTTTCATAATCAAAGTCCTCTTTATTATTTTCACTTCCGTCACTATTTTCACTTGCATAATCATCTTTACTATTTTCATCTTCACGACCTGATATAACCATTTTTAACTGCCACACAGGAGTGTTAATATTTTTGTCTGTTTCGTTTTCGTGAGCTAATTCTGATCTAATGTGTTCTATCACGCTCGAAAGCGATACGAATTATTTTACTTCCGTATGTTTCACAGTAGCCACAGATTAGAATATAGCTTCTTGAATTAGTTTTATAAATCTGCATTCTGCTGTTAGTGGATATCTATCTTGAAACTTAGGTTTTCAATGATTCAAGATCAGAAATAATTTCCGGATGAAGATGAATTTGTATGCCTTTTTTAATTTTGTACTGCAGAAACAATATTTATGTCTGTATTCATTATCTATCTATCTATCTATCTCTATATCTATCTATCTATCTATCTATCTATATATATGTATATATATATATATATATATATATATATATATATATATATATATATATATATATATATATATATATATATATATATATATATATATATAATTTTAAAAGTTCAACAAAAATAAACCGTAGCAAGATGAGCGGTTCTCAATCATGGTGTCTCTTCACTGGGCTTTGTGCCTTTTGTTTGGTCTCTTGGTGTAATCTGTCTCAAGATCTTCTCAGCACCGCACGAGTATTTTCTTTTCGGCTGACATTCTTTCTGAATGCTTTTGTGTGTGGTACCATTCAGTGATTTTGACAGCTCACATCACGCTACGGTCTATTTTTGAGGCTCCACCATATCTAAGACATACCCCCAGCAAAGCTTCTATCCGAAACGAAATTTTAGAATATTCAGTAGGTTGTCTATGCCTTTGTATTTTATGCATGCCCCTAATATAAATAGCTGGAGAGAGTGTAAAACGCACTCACCACGTTGATGGTCGTGGTGAGGAGGTGTACATGAATTTTCTAGTTACCTGGAACCTTCATTTTATATAGAAAACCTGCTATTATTGCCACCGTTGACATTATGTCAGTCACGAGACTCTGTCCTACCACTGCGCAATGTTCTAATCTTACTGGTATGTTTCAGAAATTATTATATATTTACCTCTGCAGGACTTTCCACATCATATTAAAATAATCGTTTATTGTATAACGTTATTAGTTTATATCTCATAAAATATGGAATAAAGCAATTCATCTCCTGATATGATACAAGCTCAAAACATTCATTTATCTGCAAAATCTAACAATTGAGAGAACATAGGAACAAATGCATCTAAAAGTAACACATCGGATATTTTACACTGCATCAAGATAATAACCATATTTGAATAACAAATGAATGGGATCATTTTAGTCGGTCCATGCTGGTCTACCATTGGAAATATCAAACATTGTTGTCAAATGTATGCTGTAACTGATTGAGGTGGCTTACATAACAGATGTATGATAAACGCGGTCTTTTCAGGAAGTGGGAAATTAGCCTCGTTAATTCCAAGATGCAAATAAATGGCAACGTCTTACGCAGTAGGAGTGGGATACCGGTGTTATCTTCTTTAATTATCATCCTAAATGCTATATTAGTCAATTATTCCAAGATTTATGTTTGACTTCTGAATCGGTAATGCAGTTGTTCCCCTAAAATTTTTTACTGACTGTTGATGTGGCCCTCAATAAAATATCTTCTTAATTCATGAACATAATTTAAGATTCAAATAAAGTTATTCGTAATAATAAATTAAATACTGCATATGGAATAAGACATCTGCACTATTCAGTTCACTTTACAAAACATGTGGATAAGGAATCCGAAAGAAGGAACAGAACAATATTGCCACTGCTATCCCAAGGTTTTCCTTCATTGAATACAGAGCCTGAGTTCTCAATAGATTTCCAAACTGCATAATCATTTGACCAATTATTAAAAACTCTCAAGTTGTTTTTCTGATAGTCGTCGACACGGAATGGTATAAATTCTTTTATTTAGTGATTAAGCACTCTCGGGGTTTGTTTTTGGGTACAAAGATACCCGAGGCTGATTTATGTATATTGTACAACGATTTCAAAATAGTGCATTCGGTTCATCCAAAGCCGCTTCAACGAAGTGCTATGGATTGGAAGAAGGGAATACTTCCAGCGCTAATACAATATTGTATTGCGTCATCGTGTGTGGATAAATGTCTCAGAACAACACTAAATCTTTACACTACGGAACGTATTGTCAGTGAGCGGTTTACTTTAAGAACTTGCACATTTTCAGCTCAAGAGATTTGTGAGTTATTAATATATTATGTATAAGTTATAACATTTCTGCTACCACGTTAATTTTTGCATATTTTCTATGTTGCTTCGGCTCAAGTCATATTATGCAGATATTTTATATCCTTTTTGACGACTTATAAAATTAATATTAGCAATATCTAAATTTCCTTTGGAAAAAACGCTTGGCTTCGAAGGATTCTTATCAAACACGGTTAGGCTCACTTCCGATAGTGTAATATTTGTAGCGTACCGTATATAACGTCATTATGTTTTATGGTATCTTTCCGTCTCATGCATATTACATGGTGTTAGAAGTATTATAAGATGACCAGTGTGACCAGGGTGACCGTAATGATCAAAGTTATCGGAGTGATCGGAGTCGACGGGGTACTTGCTGCAGAGCTAACAATAGAAGTTGAACATCGTAGTTGTAAAGTTGAAAAATAGCAGCCGTATAACTTAGTAAATATTGTTACTGGTTGAGTAGCAGGTAAATGGACGTTGATGACCGATATTTGTTGACAGAGATTGCTTGATTAACCAGCCTGGAATATTCAATGCTTGATTGACCAATGTGATTGGTAGTCACATGTGTTGGTGACAGTGGGTGTAACTACATATGCTTTATTGACCAATGTGATTGGTAGTCACGTGTGTTGGTGACAGTGGGTGTAACTCCATACATGTAATCTATTAACCGTGGACTAATATTCGGGATTTGTAATACCCAGTGTGTATTTGGGACGTTACATATATTTTATACATCTGTCATTATTTTCACTATTTGATTGAATGTATTTTTACAATATGAGTAAATTGGCAGATTTATTAACACATCATTCTTTCTTCGTGAGATCATTGAGAATCATTCACCCCTTGTTCTTGTACTGTGTTAGGTTGTTCTTTTTGTATATTCGTTAGTTAGTTCCATAGGTTTAGGTTAACTAATCTAATATTTGAAGAGTACATGCACTTATTGATCATCATTTTGTTTCTCATTTAAATCATTTATCATAAAACATTGTATCTGTATCACCATCAAATGTGTTATGTTGTAGATTCGAAATCCTACTCGGTTTTCCTTTTACATGCCTCTTCTCAAATTGTGTTATCTATATTGTTTCTAGCACTACTGTGTATAATTGAAAATTGGCATTTTTAAAAAATATTCCAGTAGTATCCTCTTTTGAATCTTATAATTTCCTATCAAAGTCCTTATTAACTATTTCGATGAGAAAAATCATTATCTGACTAAAGCAATCAGCTACTAAATGTTTGATTGCAACGCGGGAGACAGTGAACACATACATTAGTTAACTCTCTTAGAATACTGTAAGGAATTCTAAAGCAATTTTGATTTTACTAGCAAGTAATCAGTTTTCTTATAATATTATCATTATTTTTCCCACATTTTATTTTTGTTTACTTCTGAAACAAGAGATCTCCCCAAAAGAAAATTACGATAAGAATAAGAAAAGATTTATGGATGGTAAAGTAAGTTGCTGGTCTCATATTACCAGAAAACGAGAATTCTACGTACTACTGATGTTGCTCTATTGGAGCATATATTATGATAGTGGCATGGGGAGCAGTAGACTTGTTTTAAGTAAAACTAATCATAACTGTGTTAGTGTGCGAGCCGTATATTTATGGCCAGACGTCACAAACCTGTGTTCGCATACATATATGCACGGCATAGGACAGTGACGTCTAAGGATGTCCAATCTAGAAATCTCTGGGAAATATACATAAACAGTAGTTAATTGTTTCTTTGTAATAACAGGGAGACAGTACATGTAATAATCCATCAGAACCCGGCTCTGCTGTTTAGTAAAAGAAGATCAGTGAAATAAATATTACAAGTACAACCATCTTTTTTTCCCCAGAAATGCTGTTGACAGCACTCTGCATTGATGTACACAAGATGGTGACTGTTAATTTTTGATACAGACTCTCATCAGTCTCACAACCAGTTGTCGCTGATTATCGTGTATTTGTATGGGATAGTCATAATTAGGATAAAGTTAATTTAATGCTTTGTGTGGAAGTCTATAGGTATAAATTGCAGTGTGATCTGCTTTCAAATTGCTTTGACTAGTAACCAAGTTTGTTTATTAACGACACTGTCATATATAAAGCATTTTCTTTTATTGGGGGATACGTAGTATAATCAAGAGTTGGACCTATACACGAATACTAGGAACGAACTGTTAAGCTTTAGTGTGCGTCAGGTATTGACACCGAGGTATCCCATTTTTCTTTCCTTGCCTGTCTATGTTTGTTAAAACTAACTTTGTTTTTGAAAAAATAAACACAAAGAAAACTTCATGTCTGTTCGTATACAATACAATTTATATTTCTCTGCTTTCCGCTAACGATCTCAACAATATGTTGAAAAGGAAATACGAGAGAGAGCGAGTTCATTCCGTTTTTAATCCCATCTTTGAGAGCAATGTGCACAAGCCTAGGAGGATGGTTTAAAATATCTCATCTTCTAATTATGACATCAGTGATATTTCCACAAGGCTGCGTGGAGAGCCGTGTGCACTTTATGTGAAAACTATTTAAATGTAATGTCTTTCGTAATTCATCTGAGATGTTCTATATTTTTTTACGTAACCACATACTCAACTTACATCTTGAGAAGAAGCAATACAAATATTTGAGGAGGTGAATGAAACTTTGTAAAACTCTCTCAATGCAACCTATATATGTATGTATGTATGTATGTATGTATGTATGTATGTATGTATGTATGTATGTATACATGTATGTATGTATGTGTGAATGTATGTATATATGTATGTATGTATGTATGCATGTAAGTATGTATGTATTTATGTATGTATGTATATATATATATATGTATGACTGTATGTATGAATACACGTATGTATGTACACATGTATATATGTATGTATGTATGTATGTATGTGTGAATGTAAGTATTAATGTATGTATGTATGTATGTATGTATGTATGTATGTATGTATGTATGTATGTATGTATGCATGTATGTATGTATGCATTTATGTATATATATATATATGCATGAATGTATTTATGAATGCATGTATGTATGTATGCATGCATGTATGTATGCATGTATGTATGCATTCATGCATGTATGTGTGTATGTATGTATGTATGCATGTATGTATGTATGTATGTATGTATGTATGTATGTATGTATGTATGTATGTATGTATTTCTGACTGACTGACTGACTGATTGACTTTATTTCCACTTCAACAGAGATTATATCAGATTAATCAAATTCAGGACAATACAAGATCATAAAATAGAGCAGAAAAGTGACAAAAATACAATAGTAATACTGTGTCAGCTACCGTATTGACAAATCGAAATACCTGCAATTCTGCAAATCAGCAATCATTTGGCTCAGCATGGCATTGATCCTTTCAACAGTTGCTTGATGATGATAATATTTCGAAATTTTAATACGTCTATAGTGTAATGTGCTTAACATTAAGTTCGAGATAGGAACAAAAAGGAAATGGAAAACGTATAGCAGTGTAATTATATTTGTAGTTCTTTTTATGTGACACATGTATTTATGCATATATATACTTGTTTGCGCGTATGCGTGCGTGCATGCATTTATCTATGATTGACTGTCTAAATGACTTAATTACCTCTTCATCAAAGATTATATTAAGTTAATAAGATACATATTATACGTATCATAAGATCATGAGACACAATATAGACGATAACGCAAGCATATATATATACATCGTCAACTAATGCATTTACAAAATGAGATATATAAATACAGAAAAGGATACAGAAATGTCTAGGAAATATACATAAACACAAACATAAATACACACACACACACACACATATATATATATATATATATATATATATATATATATAGATATATACATATACACACATAAAACATATATATGTATATATATATATATATATATATATATATATATATATATATATATATATATACATGTATGTGTGTGTGCCTTTGGTATACTTGGAGGACCAAATATTGGTTGCATTCCACCATCTAGAGGACGTGATGACATTGTCTGGACTTACACAGCTTCCGAACTGTTTGAGTATGATCATACGATATGAACGAAGTATTATTATATGTTTTCATAAATTCGGTAACGTGTGAGAGAGTTATATTCCGTGTTCTAAGTACACATTATTTGCCGTTAATATGGGTCGATTTACATATATCTATTCCTTCAAACATGTGATTAGTTAGCATTTGCAAGAAAACCAATCGATTGCTATCAGATAGTTCCACATTTCCAATGTGTTCATGCAAGGAAGGAGATTAGGTTTTTTGTTTTGGGCTGTCAATCATTTTTGTCTTCATCAGAAACTGAAGTGGCTCAATTTTTCTTTAACTTTATTTAGCTTTATTTATGTTTGAAATATCCGAATCCTATCTGATAATTCTGTGTTATGTGTGATATTTGTAATTACAACATTTTGTTACGTAGTCCAACTTGGAAAGTGTATTACGAAAAAAATATCCATTCGATGGGCCAAACTTATACAATTTTGTCACTTTCTCTTCTACGGCTCCCTTCGATCTCTTTTAGTTGAAAATGCTAAGATTATTGTCTACCTAAAATATTGATTTAAGTTAACCATATAATTTAAAACAATCTGTCATGCGAACAAACTGTCGCTTTTCTGACTTGCGGTTCTGTTTATGATACACATTTATACCGGAATAAGGCTAGCAAGTAATTTTGTATATTTCAACTGCCACCTGCTTGTGGCAGAAATACCCTTGTCCTTTCTATAACATGTTATTTTTTATTGTTTTCCATGTTGACTGTATCATAGGTATTGAAACTAATTTGTTTGGTTTTGCAATAAATGTATGGTCGGTCAACAAATGAACTGTGACAATACGAAATAAAAACAACACTTTCTCTGATGTTTATGGGACCTGGAAAAAAATTTCTTCGATAACGCATTCATAGCTTTGTTTTTTTAACGAGTCTAGACTATGACCGCTGGATACATTAACTCATTTTATATATAGGAATCCTATTATCCCACCCAGAGGATTTATAAGCTTAAATCAGCCTTACATAAAATTATGCAAGATGGTGTGAATTGCTGATAATCAAAGTCACACGTTGTGTTCCGCATTGAACAGTTAAATATTTAGCAGTTTCCATGGTTTTCTCTTGAATTTTTTTCGGTCCGCGAATAATGACAACATTCTTCACTCATCAATTAATTATTTGAAGCTAAACATGCTTCGTTAAGTTATTCTAAAATACAGCACATTTTTAGTCGATAAATGCATGTAAATCCTTGTAAAACATGGCTGTTACTCTACCTGCCTTAATATATTTACGAAAATTTTTTGGAATGTTTAGGATCTCCAGTACACTAGAACATGTATGATTGAAGATTAATGAGATGTAAATGATTATATGATCCTTTTACGTTGAGAGAGAGAGAGAGAGAGAGATGATCATAATGATCATGACGATGATGAGTATAAAAGATGTTGAAAATGTTGACGATATGAATATAACATAGCATTGCGCTTTAAAAATCAATATAATGAAGTCTTTCTTGTAGCTGCTTTGCCCATGTGTGAGAATGAATTCAATGACTTCTAGTGCCATATGACCTCTCAGAAAACCACTTTGAAGCTTGCATGCATTATCACAATATCCCTAAACAATCTGTGCTAATGAAAAAGAGAAAATATGTGTATGTCATGCACAGTAATTGAGAAAGACACCCAACCTAAGGCTGTTGGTGGGCATACAGTTTAAAATACTTTAAGGTAAATTATTAACATGCTAATTCATTTTGTATGAGTTTGTCGGCGTTTTACTATAAACAATGTGGGTTAAAATGACAAAACCATCGGTACGAAATGACTTGTGTTATCGGTAATTATCTGCATCTTGCATAGCTTGCCGTTACGCTTCATTAAGCATATAAAACCCCAGGGTCTGATAATAATATTGTTATAAATTGATAGAGCTGACGTAGCCGTAACCGTCCAGCCTGGTTAAAACAACAATGATATGAATGTGTTATCGAAGTATTGAATCCATGTCAGTTAAGCTTAGTGTTGTTTTTCTTTCGAATTGCTACCTTTCCATTGTTGACCGACAATACATTTATTGCAACAACAAACTAAGTTGCGTGAAAAGCCCATTCCATTGTAGTATCATTTATAAATCTGAATATAAAGTGTGGATCTGGCCTGAGCCGTAATCGTTACTTGGGATAACATTAAGTAATGAGTAATGCAATTCCTTTTTAAAGATAAAATAAACAGTGTCAAAATGGTATTATTTTCGAATTACGCAGTGTTGTGGCATATACCATGTCTGACCTTTTTTGATGACCACGATAAACAGACAGATATATAAATGAAGGTATAAATGAAGTTTTTAATAAGATCCCTCGGCAGCTCAGACTCGAGATTGAATTTCATTTATCACGATGAAGGTTGTAGTCTTTTGTTTGCTGCTTGTCTTTCTGCTAGCGGTCATTTTCCCCAGAGGTATTTATTCGTTCGTTGTTTTGCCTTGTTAATATTATATGTAATTTAAACATATTGCACATCATATTTATAATTATAGATCTGTTATATACCATTACAATTATATTTCTTTCTTGGTCTACATTTCATGTATAACGTATCAAACCAAGAGATCTAAGCTAGATAAATCTTTAATGACCATGTTTCGAATGACGTTATGCAACATTAGAAAGTCTAAATTTGACAGATTCATTGTATAATCAATAGAACACGGACTCTCAAAGATGTGTACGATTTGTAATTTAAAACAACTCAATCATTTTAATATGGATAGAATACTTACGTTTGTGCAGTGCATTTCAAATACAGCAACTGTGTAATATATATATATATATATATATATATATATATATATATATATATATATATATATATATATATATATATATATATATATATATATATATATATATATATATATATTCTACTATTAAATATAATAAATAATTTCATATAAAACAATGTTCTTCATAAGAAAGTTAGATAGCTCGTGTTCCTCATTGAACAATTAAAATGTAGTATTTCCATGGCGATCTCTTGATGTATTGTTTCATTCGCGGATAATATCAGCATTCTACACTTATCAAATGCTTATTTGAAGCTAAAGAACCTAAGTTATATTTATTTAAAATACAATTCATTTTTGTTGGTAAATATATGTAAATCCTTACAGAAAATGGTTGATACCCTGACTGCCTAAATCAATGCATATAAAACATAACTGAGGAGGACTCAAATGTAAATGATCAGATGATCATTTTATTCGAGAGAGAGAGAGTGAGATGATGATGATGATGATGATGAGCCAAAAATGTTATTCTAAATGTTGAGGATATGACTTTAAATATCAATCTAATACAGTCTTTAATGAAACTGGTTTCCTAGTGTATGAGAATGCAATGAATGTCTTCTAGTACGATTTGATTTTTCATTAATCTTTTAGAAGCTTGCCATGCATAATTGCATTATCCCATAACAATTTATAAAAATCAGAAAGGGAACATAGTTGTATGTCATGCACAATAATGTAGAATTTCACCCTACCATAGTAAGTTGATGGACATTTCACATGTCAATAAGCCTGTCTCTGCTCCTAATATATCTAGATGTTTTGATGTAGCCTTAGGTTGAATAATATTAAGTTCACGGTCACTTTGAATAACTTATGGAAATTGAACTGAATGATTTAAAACGGAGAAAGGTTACACATTTTAATTCATTTTAATTTTTTTTTAACGGTCTTCAGTCTTAATATAACTATTATTTCCAGAAAATGAATAATGGTTCATCCAAAGTATATTAACTGATAATGGATAATGTTGCATATAATTCCAATCGAAGCGAACTTTTTATTATTGAAATAAGTATAGAACCGGAATGGCGGTTAAACAAAACCATACATTATGCACGTGATACGCTTCAAGATGGTTAATAACTGTTGAAGGCTACTGTATTTGTTTGAATCAGTTTAATGAGTAGCGAACACAATAGAGATAACAAACAATATAGAGTAAACATGGATTGATATCAAATATGCTTGGGAATAATGTATGGAACTTTGAAACGGTTTTAACCTAACACATAAATAACTAATATTAACAACTGTTGAATGTCTAAGGAAACCTGGATGAAGGATGTTTGTTAACCGTTAACCGAAATCACGTAAGAAGTAAATCAATTTATATGATGCATGACTGATATGAATTTTACCTTTGGCTATAAAATTAATCAGTCAGTTATTTAGTGTTTTGATGGGTTTTGAAAAGATTGCCTTTTTGTAAAGAAGATAGTGTCAGTTTTTCATAGTGCATTAGACTAAACAAGGTTATTGGGTGTTATACATATTTAATGAACCATCAGTAATTAATGATTTACATAATGATTGTACATTATACCATGTCTTGTCACTTACCTCATTTTAACCAGTCATTCCAGATTCTAAAAATATCCAGTTTTAGATAAGAATAAAATACAACAACAAAAATGTTAAATTTTGTCCTATTTTCTATTCTTCTCACTTTGTTTATAGTCCGATATGCAGTTCATAGATTATGAAAGGTATTTTGTGTCGAATCAATCACAAATAAAACAAATTTACGTACAGATGTATCTGAATGGATGCTGTCTGTTTCTGATGTACTGCTTGTTAGGCCCAGTATGCGTTGAATATATGCATGTTATCTTTGATCTCAAATTCGTTAAATTATAGTTTGATGCAGAATATGTTTGAGCTAGTATAGTGTGGTTTCAGGAAGATATTAATGATGTGGATTATCCAGTGTACTAATTATCTAAAAATATATTAATGCACGAGAGAAATGTTTCCAAAAATCGGGAAGAATTGTTTAGGCTTTGCTATTGACTATGCAACACTTCGAAGTAAGTATTACTTCTGCTCCTTCTCCGATCATTGAATTTAGTGATTCCAACCCCTTGCTTCGACTGAGATGACTAAAGTTGAAAAT
The DNA here is from genome assembly GCA_028554795.2 of Sinohyriopsis cumingii. NCBI lineage: Eukaryota > Metazoa > Mollusca > Bivalvia > Unionida > Unionidae > Sinohyriopsis > Sinohyriopsis cumingii. The sequence continues at coordinate 22,039,222 of CM068837.1, forward strand.
AACAGTCTTTGTAGTAGGAGTTCGATATTGCAGGGACACACTGTTAACATTGTCACGTCAAGGGAAACTAATCAATATAATAGTATTTGCACGTTAACTTGGTTGGACATCTTACAATGTTTCTTGCATAATTTGGGTCATCTTATGCAAATATATATCAAGTGCACATTTGACAAATAGTGAATAAAATGAAACGAAAGCTTTATTGCGCGAAAGATTACATTTTCTTGGGGGGTGTTATGCATATGTTATTTGCGTTGTGTGTTAGCTTGAACATTCAATATATGCTATGAATAATTGTATTTGGACGTGTCATTTTCCAATATGAAGTTCGTGTTCTAGATGATCCGAACTCACGAAATACCGGATCAACCTGTTGTCTACAATATTTAATACTAAAATGTTAGAAAAGGAACGCCTTATTATAACTAGGGCTTTATCTTGTAAACGTTTGGAGCTTTCCAGAATGAAACATTTCCATTTGGTTTTTGTTCTAACATGCAAATTGAGACCCAACTGCAAAAAGGGGACTAAATCATTTCATGTAGCAAGACATATTTTATTCGCGCTGTACGTTCTGAGCTGAGACACTTGTATTGTTGTTTTGTCCATTATTTCATTGATGTTCGAATGTATGTATTCAATTTGACTCAAGTTATTCTTACCTGGAAAACTACAGTGATCATTTTGAAGTAGATTAGTGATTTCTAGTGAAATTCAAACAATGATAAATTCGTGGATTGTATCATTGTGATTCAATTGAACAAAGTTGGCTCAGCATTACGTCGAATATCATCTCAGTCACATCAATACTCCTAGGATTGAATATAGTTTGTAATACCACTAAAATGTATTCGAAATTTTAATCATTATATATTGTGGTAGAAATGTTAGGACTCTTCATAACACATTTCGCAATGTCTTACAGTTTCCACTTTGTATTATTGATAAACAAACTATTTATTTTTAAAATCTGGGAATGTCCACTTCTTACAAGTAATATTTCTCCAATTACCTAACTTACTCTGTCATTCAAAATGTAAATGATTCACAATGCAATAAGTGTAATAAGGTGAAAAAGGTTTATTGATATTGATTAAGCAAAAGACAGTAATGTAGTGGTAGAGTGACTCGTGCTAGTGATGAGAATGATGTTGTACCTAGGACTTCTACATAATTATGGCATCAGCTAATTTCATTTCGATTCATGAAATAGATTTGATTCAGGTAATTTGAGCATAGCTATGTATCCTGTTTTCATTTTGACACATATTTTCACGCCAAATTACAATGTTAGTGACGTGTTTTCCTTTTGCAAAAAGCTTCAATATCCATGATTTCTTTTTTCAGGCACCGATTGTTCCAACACTTTTAGGTCGACAAGGATATCACGTTCATTTTCGGACGATGAATGGGATGCATACGAAAAATCATTCCTCATTTCTGACACGAACAAAGACTTTCATCTTAACAAAGAAGAGTTCAGGTAAGAACTCATCTGACGATCTATTCTTTACAAACATATGGTATCCTACGATTTCCCTTTGATGTTACAACTATTTCCTTTGGAATGATCTATTATTATTACTATGTAAATTCGGTTTGCCTATATACGTTAACCAATATATAATATTACACTGAGTGTAACCGATTATTTCAGCCGTGGTATCAAAATGCGGGAAGATTGTTTCAACTGTTACGTTCATACTGTCGTGCTTGATACTATTGTATTAGTACCATAGGTAACAGTAGGTGTAGTTGAGGAGATAGAAAAAAAAAACAAAAAAAAAAACATTTATTTCATCAACTGTATGTAGCATATTTTACGTAAATGAACTCGAAATAATATGGATTATGAACATCATCTAATTATTCATTCATAACTATATATCATCTGTCAGTTTTGGAACCTACTAGCAACAGACGACTATGCAAATCATCATTAGTTTTACATGTGACCCGATGAAAACAATTCTAAAGATCTGTACCTTTTTTGAAGGGCTGCCGTATCGGGTAGTATTGTCGCTGAGAAAATAGAAGAGGTATTTGATCATTTTGATTTTGATGGAGATGGTCTGATATCATTTCTAGGTAATGTATTAATAGTTTCTTGTTGCATAGACCACACTATTGCTACTACTACTATTGCCTCCACTACTGCTACTGCTAATACCATTACTAATACTACTACTACTACTACTACTACTAATAATAATAACTTTTCATTAGGAGAATTGCATTGTATTGTGTTCAGGACAATAGTAACAATTTGCTCTAGTTCGTTTATCTTGTCACCAAACAAAGCACATGAATCATACCATGACCATATGTATACACAATAACCATAAAACATGCCTTCATTCTAATTCGATTGACTTATGTCACTGAAAGTCATTCTTTTTATCATTGTTGACATTTATTGTTTTGAACTGGTACTTATGATAATTATTCCTGTTTTGGTTTTTAATTCAAACCTTACATGTATAGTGCATATTACCAAGAAGGTCCAATTCAGAGCAAAACGCATCGCAAAGGAAATATACGCTTAAAATATGACTATCAGCAAATAGTTCCAAGGTGTTTGTCTATCGGCGGATTATAATGGCGGACGAAGAACACATACACGTTTTAGTTCTTAAAAAGAAATAAAAAACAAAAAATACATCTCAGTTTGGGTAAGTTTCAAGACGTCATTCCTGTAGAGTAAAGCTTGGCTTGCCATGTGTCTTCGATCCATTCGTTAATTAGACCCTTGACTTATACATCATGCGAAAGCAATATTTTGTTTTGTTACAATAGTTTGATTCCGAATAATTGTTTGCTTTATCTCATACGATGCTTTAATTTAAATGTTGCACCCTCAGTTGCTACAACACAATCCTCATCTCAGCTTCTTATCGTTCTTACACGTTATTTATTTCTAGTATTAATGATCTCTAAATTGTATCTTTAACAGTTGAATATGTCTGTAACATGGAAATTTCTTTCTGTACGCGTGATGTAACACAACTAAACTTTTTCCATGATTATAGAGTAAACCGTAAGATAATATTATTAAACATTATATTGATTCTAAATTCAGGACATTGAATGGCCTTTTCAAATTATTATGCCCACCATATGTTTATCGGTTTGGTGCGATACCATATGTTTAAAGATACCTAAACCTGTTACAGTTGAGGTACATTTCCTTTTGAGAATATAAGGTTTTCCAGACAATATTATTGTGACATAGTACAAACAAAGATGCATGTTTACAACATATTTAACGTTTCTTAGCTCCTTTATCAAGAAATCAATGTTTCAGTTTTAGTTAGGTCTACCTTGAGATAAAATGTTTTAACGATTCGTTTAAATTGTAAAGTGCTCATTCAATTTAGAACTAAATCAATATTTTGGGATTAATATGGATTCATCCGAAGTCATTTTGGATTATATCTCAGTAGTCCATCGATAGCGCTGACTCTATGGCACAATAAAATAATACCGACATTTTAGTACAATCTATACTGGATTTCATTTTTAAATTTCTATACCTTTGGACATGTGACAACACTTTTCGGATAATTTGTGATTTAATTGAATACTTTTATGTGAGGTTTTCATCTTACACTTTCAGTTCTAAGGAAATTTTTTCTAAATATTTTTATTGATATTGTAGTTTTTGGTTTTTCTCGACACTTAGTGTTAAAATAATTTTGCAAATCTAGTCGAGGTCAGAGGACATTATACAGGTCAGTATGTCAAAATCACAAAAAGCTAAGTAAAGGTCATATCTTGAGTTTGCCCGAAGTGGATAGCAACTCTCCATTTGAACAATGATACTTCTCTTGAACCTTGAGGTACTTTACAAGACATGTTATTGATTGATGTGGACAAATGTATCTAATAACGTTAGAAAGCCAAAATAGAAAAAGAATGATATGCATTTGAGTGCGAGAAAAACAATAACACTTTTAAATTGTCGAAAAGAGGTTACGAGGAAATCCTGTAGTTGTTAATGTTTTGTTGTCGATATTTTTGATTTAACTGTGCTTATCGTATATGTTCTAATGACGCCGGAATAAACCATACATCTGTTATGATGAGGCTTGAGTTAAAAAATATAAAGATTTCATTTTTGTTTTGTCGACGATTCATTATATGTAATGCCATATAGTTCTCGTATGACAGCATATAAGCGATATTTGTAGATAAATTACCTGTATTATTATCGATGTATTGTTCTTAGACGTGCATGTATTATCATGTGTCATATATCTATACAATTTTTTCAAACAATGAAAATAATAATATTTAATTGTATGTCCTGGATTCATGTACTTGGATGTCCAGGATAGTAACTTGTTATGATTCCATATTCTATACAATAAACATTTTTCAATTTAAACTCGAGGTTTCCTGTATAAAACAGCAAAACACGTAGGTTTGCCATTCCATCACCTGCAGTAAATTATGATCTAATAGAGAGGTTACCTAAAACTCATTGCTTTATATATACAACATCTTTTGCATCAAATGTGGAATCAAGTTTTTAGTAGTTATTCATGTTTTCAAGTTACTATTCACTGGAATTACAAACAGATCAATAATCAAGGACATGGACATTAATCTGGAATTAAATATAATTCAGACACTGACATCATGGATTATATTCATAACATATATCAATATATATATGACACATCACTAATCTCCAAACGATTGGTGCATTATCCCATACTAGCCCTCCAAATTATCATTACCATAGTGCCGGTTTAAACACAGCTGGAATTTAATAAGAATTTAATTCATTAGGACTTGAGATTTAACTTTCTGGAATATTTTGTATTTAATTCACAATACTGTAAGTTGTTTTATATGAAACTTCAATTAGTATTATAGGCAAATATATTATTTGTTGAATGGTACAAAACTTGCTTAGCTTTTATTGTTATGTTACTTTTAAAATACTACATGCATGCAGGTATGTATGTATGTATGTATGCATGTATGTATGTATGTATGTATGTATGTATGTATGTATGTATGTATGTATGTATGTATGTAAATATGTATGTATATATGTAGTTATGTATGTATGTATCTATGCATGTATGTATGTATGTATGTATGTATGTATGTATGTATGTATGTATGTACGTAGTTATGTATGTAGTTATGTATCTATGCATGTATGCATGCATGCATGCATGTATGTATGTATGTATGCATGTATCTATGTATGTATGTATGTATGTATGTATGTATGTATCTATGTATATAAATATGTATGTATGTATGTAGTTATGTATGTATGTATCTATGCATGAATGTATGTATGTATGTATGTATGTATGTACGTAGTTATGTATGTAGTTATGTATGTATGCATGTATGCATGCATGCATGCATGTATGTATGTATGTATGTATGTATGCATGTATGCATGTATGTATGTATGTATGTATGTATGTACGCATGCATGCATGTATATATGTATTTATAAGTGCGTTGGTACGTGAATACATGCATGTATGTATGTATCAATTACTATATCTGTATACGTATATATGTATGTACCATTTACATACCCCGATTCTAAAACGTTAGATTTATACTATATTGCACATTACAAGCACATATTACTACCCATTGATAATGAACGTTTTCATATTCCATTGAATACCAATAAATATTACATTTTCATTTGATTTACTCCTTATAAAGATGTTTTTGTGTACACTTTTATAAGTATACATGCAACGTCTGCGCAACGACAATATGAAGTTATATTAAATTAGGACACCGTGAATTATCGATGCAATTATTCTATGAGCAGATTCTTTAATGTGCAAATTAAATATCCTTTATAACACAATATTTTACTGGCTTTTGACATGTCTGCTTTTCCATGAAAATGCATTTAAATGAAGATATATGTAAATATGGGTTTCATTACCAATCATGTTATATACTTTTAGGTACAGAACTTTATTTTCACAAATAAGATTCCAATGTATTATATTTAAAATCGAAATGCCAGTTCATATATGATCGTTACATGCTGATAAATTGCAAATGCTTTTATTGTCATAGATATAATTGTCAAGGCCTTTATAAAATGTATTACATTTTTGGGACAGATACTTAACGGATCAATAATATTATTCATAATTATAATTCATTCATTGGATAAATTTCTATACTACTCACCAGTCATTTGCCAAGTTCTCGCCTATTCAAATATGCAGTCTTCCATGAACTGGCATTTCCTCGTATCGAAGTTTGCATCATATGAAGGTTTAATTTCTGCTAGTACAATGCGACTTTAGTTTTGTTTATTTCCATTTCGTCTAATTGCGATGAGAAATAATCGCGTGGCAAGAGGTTGTTGAAGAAGGGAATTTGTTACAGACTGAGGGTGCTCATTTATTATTTGTGAATGACCAAGTTTGAAGTTATGCTTTAGGAATATCCACATCTAGTTGACAAAGCTTGTTTGAATCTTAGGGTTCATTTCATTAACATGAATTCTCTAATTTTAAAATTCTTATGCAGTTAAAAAGATTTAGAGCGAAAAAGTCTTAATAATAATGCTTATTATTAAATATCTGATTTAGATGAAATTTATATTTTGTATTGGTCCCGCTTGTTATAAGGATAATTTGTGTATTGATTTTTACCAGGCAAGATGTAATGATCACGGTGATATACAAAATAGGTACTTCCTTGAGTTTGAAACAAACAATTTCAGTTTCAAGTGTGTCTTGCTGGGAGAAGATTTGACAACAATGCCCGTGATCATGAATTAATGTATTTTGATATTGTTCTTCAGACTTAAAAAAACTGCACCAGCCCAAAGTAAAATAGCTGTTGGAGGTTAACTCAGATTACAAGGAGTAAGTATTGACCAATATCAATGAGTTATAGAATCTAGTATATTTTAGCAACCGTTCTCTCTTTCAATCTCTCTCCATCTATTTTCTGTTCTCTAAAATTATGAAAGGCACAGTGTAAATCGACTTCACCAAATATACATAAATTAATTCGAGGCGTGGAATGAGGTCGACAATCGAATGTATGCATCCTCGGCGACATAATCACAGGCTTGATAAACTAAAAGGATACTAGCTACGTGTAATTCAAAGCGACCAAATCGTTTGCTCCGAAATATTGACATTGAATAAACATATACTAGATGTAAATACGTTTCAACACCTATCTTCAAAATGAAAGGTATAATAATTGAAAATAGATAATAAATGTTGTGGGACGTCTTTTATATGTTATGTCCTGATTTCAATATTTCAGTTCTCATTATGTTGATTCAGTTTGTTACAAGTTAATGAAACGCCTTATGGATCAACGATTTGAAAAATATCTGCCGCACTGACCTCAAATCCATTCTTAAAACTGTATTATGCATATAGATCTATGAACATCAGTGTTGGAGAAGAATGACAAATAATCTGTAAACCTCTGACTCGACAACATTGTACCAAATGTCGTCTCAAGCTCCAAAGTCTGTCAAAGAACAAATTTAAAATGTACAAGCCAAACGCAAACAACAAATAAAACAATAGGTATTGTTCTTCTTATCTTTTGTTTAAACTCGGCAGATGCTTTCTAATTACTTTGAACAATTAGTTCATTTAAAAAGGACCAGATAATGATACAACATAAAATAATATCGTACATACATACATAAGTACGTAGGTACCTACCTATCAACCTACATCAATCAATCAATCCATAAATCCGGTGTCAAATTGTTTGGAGTCGGAGGTCGCAGATTCGAACCCCGGCTGATTCGTATCAAAGATTGGGACTAATACCTGTGTTGCTAGGCGCTGCACTTTATGACATTAACATTATTTCTGGTATTACTGATGTGAAGATAATGTGGTGAGGTGTGACATCACGCGTTATATCTGCGACATGAAAAGTCAGTGATAATCATCATTATAAACTGCAACACTGCAAACATCTTGGCGATATGACTAAAAATGTTAATGCTTCGAAGAAACTCCAAAACAGTCACATATATACCCTCAACGATAGATGGAAAATTAGCCGTCTATGTCATTAACATTATAATCAAATAAATAGTGAAGATTCATACATAATCGTAGGTAGGATATGTTAGGCACAACTGGACAGAGCCGTATGCATGTTTGGTAAGTGTTTAAATGACATAAATGCCATCAGAATGCTAGATGTGACAAGGATCACGTCAGACACGTATGCTTATCGTTGAAACAAATAGATCATAACCACAAAATACATGTTGAACAACAGTTTAGTTTCTTTCTCCTAACCCAGCAGAACCAATACACAAGCTGCAGAGATGACACAAATACAAAAAAAACACACTCGCACACGCACACACGCACAGACACACACACACACAGACACACACACACACACATCTATATATATATATATATATATATATATATATATATATATATATATATATATATATATATATATATATATATATACGTGTGAGTGTGTGTGTGTTTGTGTGTGTGTGTGTGAATTGTATATTGATTGTGATATCCATGTTATACATTATGTCAGTTTCTTTGTATCTGTCCAACACAGTGTTTAAAAATGTCGGCTTGCAAGATAGAAACAGACAGTCACACAGACACAGGGAGGGTAAGGACAGACAGGCATAGTGATATTCTGACATTTGACCTCATTGATTAAGGAGCAAAGTTTATTTCATTCAAACAGTACAATTTGGTGCATTCTCGGTGTCTCGAAAATACAGCCTTGGAACAAACCGACCCACAAACAATCACTACATGCATTTATGTCTTTATTTTAGGTATTATCCAAGATCGATGGGTATAAAAAGCTGGCATTACGTCTCTTCGGCGATGCACATTTAGAAATTAAACACGTTAGGTGGATTATTTATGGATCATCGTTTCAAAGAAGTGTCATCAATTTTATTTAACAAATTACGTACCTATTTCATTGTATTCGTATTTCGTTGGGATTTCTTATTCCATCTATTACGTTCTCTTTAAAAAAAAAAACTGATTTTTTTTTTCTAATCAAGATCACACACATGCCAGCAGTAAAGTATATTATTAGAAACATCTCATGTTTTGTTCATACTATTAAATTCGTGTAAAATGTTCAGTAAAAGATTGAAATAATTGCTTGTTTTGGTTGTATTATTCCTATTGCACCATAACACATACTACGCATGTTTTGAATTATATAATGAAACGGTCCTTGTGTGTACTGCATATATAAAGGTTGTTAATATTCGCTTGCATGATCTGCATAAGGTTTATATAGATAAAATGTTTTCTATGTGATGCATGAATCGTAATGGTATGCGATATATATGTTATAATAGTTGTTATCTTCAAATACAATAAGTATTAATCTTAGCAGTTATGAATTCGAGAGTATCGTTTCAATTGACCTTTGTCGAGCACAGTGTGAAAGTAAATACTTTATTCACCTCTTACAGTGACCGATTTTAATTTCTTGGTTGATGACAGAATTGTAATCTTTGTATTGCTTGTTGCTCAGCATAAAGTCTATGATAAAGATACATATGGATAAGTAAGATCAGATATTACTTGGAATAGTTTCTGTAATAATACATATGATCAGGCATTTAGAAACAAATTCAAAGCATCACGTTTCTATTGAGAGTATACCAGGTATGCTTTCTTTCCCCAACTCAACACTTGTGTCATAAATTGGAAATAATGTGCAAGTTGTTCCATAATGCTAAAAATTTTTAGCAATGGTAAATATTTATTACGTGTACATTTATTGGTCTGTGAAATACCTATTCACCTTGCGAACTTTGCGAACACCACACATATTCTTGCGACTGTATGTTCTTCAATTAAGTTTTCAGAAATCATTGTTTTAGCGTAATTTTACGTTTATATATTTTTATTGTTACGAGTCTAGTGTTTTACAAAGAGTAGCAGAAAAAGTGAAGAAAGCAAAGTTTGTAAAATTTCAGAAATACTTTATTATGAATCAAATCCAAAACTAAGTCAAGAGTTAGAAATTAGAGGCCATATTTATAAGTAAAAATTTTAATGAAACTGAGTTCGAACGCCCATTAAGTCCAAAACTAAAGACGATGACGTATATTATTGTTATTTCAAGAGTTTGTTGCTCCATCACATACAATACTATTCCAGTTTTGACTTCATTGTAACTTCACATAGATTACTTTATCCAATAACTTTGCATGAGACTTATATATTTACAGGGACACTAATCACTTGAAGTCAAAATAATTTGATGAAATTAAAAGAATTAGCCAAACATGACACAATATAAAACAATTAGACTTTTGAAGTGTTATGGCACTATTTACTGAATTCCTATCATAACACGACTTACAATGCTAACTAAACCGGAAATCATATGTCGGGAAGGCGGTAAATAATTCTGCTTTCTAGGACGAATAGAAGGTTGCTAGATGATAATTATATTGTCGTAAAGGCATGGCTTTGATATAACTTTCTCTGAGAACAAATACATTATTATATATAAATACATGTTTACCAAAACTGTCACTTGTTCTGAATCAAGGGTAGAAACTAAATAATTACTTTATATTATTAGGCATTTATGAATGAATTTATAGTAAAAATTCAAACAAATCTGAACTGAATTTCCGGACAATGTCATCTCCAGTAAGACGTATTACGTTAGAAAAACATGTATTAGAAATAACATAGAAATAAGTAAAAAAAAACAAACAATTAAATTAAATAAAATAACAATTGCATTACTTACTACGTAACATACTTTCTACGTTTTATCCTACCGTCTTTTAACAAGCCTGGTACTTATAAAGTGGAATAACTATTTTCAGGTACCATGATTACTCACCGTGCGCGTCCAATAAATATGGTTTTATGACTGAACCTTTTCTCGTTTATATTCATGGAGACTTTAATAAATAGACAGTTTTCACATTTTGATATTTAAGATTGGCAAAATCTAAGAATTAGATTTGATAGCATCGAATGTTTTAAACATATAACAAATAAATATAGCTAAATCATTGCTGTTTTATTGATAATTTAAAGTAGGTATGGCAGAGTAACAGCAATGCAACACATACGCACACACAAACAAACATAGAGGAATTACCCAAAGTTATAACACCTAAAATCAACAAGAATAAGTGTCTTAAAAGTTTTATTTTTTAGTATTTTACATTCCAGTTTGTTATATGTGGTGTAGGGATCTCAATCATCAGTTTAATCAGACAATTTTCATTAACTTATATGGATAGTATGCTTCCTGTATTAATCATAATATTGATAAAAGAACGTTGCATGGAGATATAATACTATTATAGGGCCTAGTACAAAATGAATGCTAAGGATAGGGTTCATCATTTAAAATAGTTATACAGTTGTGTAGAGATTACGGTGTTTCGTGTACTTACATTGTTCTTCTATATTTCCTTTTTAGCTAAACATTATTGTATTTTCACTGGAAATGAGAGATTGATTTGAAAACTACCCCACAGCTCCACGTTTTACCTGAAAATTATGATCGGACAAAGTACAAGCTAAATGACGTTATGAGAAACATTTCATGAATTTAAGACCTGTTTCCCATTGACCTATATCTAGCTATAAAGCTCATTGAAGAAAAAGAGTGCTTCATCGATAAGACTGCGTTAAATTTGTCAGTGCATTTACATCATTCTTTACTTTATTCTCAGTTCGATAAAGGATTATTGATTGCTTTAATTGTAATTTACGTTTTGAATTTGCTTTAAAATATCTGTAGATGAGCTTCACCTGATTTTGAAAAATCAGTCATAGAAAATCAAGGGTTTTAAATTTGTGCCACCGAAGTATTCAAACAAAATACAATTAAGAAACACAACGACAAACGAAATTCAGAATGCAAACAAGAAATCAGTCACAGGACTACACACTATGTATAAAACAGAAGCACATACTTTCAAAGAAAAGGTAAAATACATATAAACCAAAATTGGTTTGGTAGGTTTAAAACGGCGTGTTCATCGCTTTACTGAATAATAATATAGGAAATGAAAGACAAGCACGTTTCTCAAATACATAGAATATCAAATAATTCAAAGTAGACTCTTGATTATGGAATACATGACGTTTTAGTTATGAATAACAGGCTATAACATGAGAGTTACTACGTCATTATGCACACAAAACGAGTTAGATAAAAACAAGGTCATGTAAATCAGAAAGTGTCACAAATAAAACAACAGTTAAACAATGAAATAGCTGGAGATAATCGTGTTCACATGTATATAACTGGCAAGTCGAACAACTGGAGTGGTCGGTATTGTATTTTCATCAGGAAATCATTTCATACACAGACATATCGTTGACTCATTATTCCTCCATATTAAGACAAAGAGGAATGTGATGGAGAAATTTGGACTCTAGAAACTAATACTCTCCGGGTCATGTTAACTGTAGAACAATGAAAGAAAAGAAAGAAACATTGCACGGTGGTAATGAAGATAGTGAAAACTCGACATACAAAATAAGAGTAAGTCATGCATTTTTTGTTGAGCTTGTGTACCGCTTTCTTGATACTATAGCTGTTAAGAGGGTATTATTTTCCCTTGGGAAAGACATTTGAACAACACACACACACACACACACACACAAATACACACACATATTTATTTATTTACCTTATAATACCATATTATATCCAGTTGTACAATATAAAAGTGAATGATTGAGCCAATATGTTTATGGTGCTGAAACCATCCATTTTGTCGCACTTACCGACCACTTACCGACCACTTTATTAGTGTGCAATGTGACGGTAAATCGACAATGTAAGCTCATTTAGCAATTGAGGTCAACTATCAATAACAGCAGAAACAACAAAGACCGTAACAATACTACTACTATTACTACTACTGCTAATAATAAAAATCATTATAATAATAATAATACAGATGAAGGTACTGATGATTCAAGAATAAATATATCTTCAGGTAACATCTCAATTTGAGGGAAGTTTAAACCTGTTTATCGGCGAAATATCTTCATCCTTAGATTATAGACAAGACTATGAAGTTTGAATTCAATGTCACAAAAAATTCAGTTTATTTACAAATTATTTTTTCAGTGTGCAACTCATTCTAGTCATTTTTGTATTTGCTTGATTTGAACACTAATTAGTATGTCATAATTTAAATCAAATGTCACAAACCATCGTTTTTTGTAGGAACATGTTTTCATAATGTTACCCAAATGAAGTATTTAAATGTACATCTGTCAGCAAAGTTTCACAACAATCACACAGGTTGTTTAATCCTCAAAAGTTAAACTGCAGTGCTATCTCAAAAAACATTGAACATATGATAACGAGGCCATTCGCATGTACATTTTATATGAAGTGTGTAAGTAAAAAGATTCTGAATGGGAGGCGTCACAACATTCCCATATAAAACTGAATGTGTATGACAATATTATGTAACCTTCCAAAAATCAAGTATGTGAGAATAAGACCTTCCAAGATGTATTGGCATGCATACTGAATAACATGATTAATGTAACCAATTTATTAGCAAATCATAAGTTTTTTCCCGATGGTATTTTCGGTTTCCTGAGAAATAAGAGATATGCTAACATGTCGTTTTCTTAATGGTGGAGCTCTGCGGTTTCGTTCCTATGCAGGGTTCGATTTTGAAAGAAAAATAGTCTCCTCACTAATTATAGTAATTTTTAATAAGGACAAGTAAATGTGTTTGATACATGTAAAATAGCGTTTATTTCGGTCTATTTTTGTGTATTGCGAGTTTTAGAGTTTCCAGCTTCTCCTTAGTTCAAATGTGCACCAAGTATAACAACTATCCGTCGTATTATATGACTTTCTGTTTAAAGTATTTGATGCAATTTATATAATAATTCTGATTTTGGTTAGGTGTGCTCGTTGTAATGGGGGTGTTAGTGAAGGCTCATTAATTGTTTAAATGTACTATTGAATCATGGCGCGGTAAAGTCTATGTGCAAATATTGTTTAGTTGCTTAGGCTGGGAGAGTCCTGTTCTCATGTTGGTACCATGCTTTTCAAAATATAAGCTGTAGTTCGCATTGGAAAGACACATCTAGCATGCACATAACAACCATGCGAATGGGATTTAATATTTTGGTAAGTCTGAAACACCAGGACCAGTTACATCAATTACAGTTGAATAGGATACAGCAAATCATAGTCTAAGGGAGAGTATTCGTACACGAAAGACACCACCTCCAACACCAGTTGTTTCAGAACAGCTGAGATTCATGCAGGGCATAATTAGTTACCTATGAAAGCCTATTGAAATAAGCACATTTAATGAAACAGCCCATCACTTTGCAAGTAAAGAAAAACAAATGTCAGTAAAACGCTTTCCAATGCCAATGATATCGTTATACGACCCAAGCAGCACCAATCTTACAAAAGAAGAATTAGTGGAAACGTGTAAAAAAGTATTGCCAACTGTCAGTCAGTGAGAGTGGAAAGGAACACTTCATGGAGTGCACCAAAAAATCAGTCAAAATCATTGGCTTGGCACGAGCAAAGAACTGGTAGAATAACAGCATATGTGACAGATAGTGTACACCATACCAATATGGGCTGTCCTGATCCTTCACTAACAATTTGCAACGTTGTTCAGCAAAAACTGAAAATTATGCCAGTTCAATATTGGGGCGGGGGCATCGTTGGTTGAAGCTACTGCTCTTCAACACTACATAGCTGCCATATCTACATAACATCAATATGTGAAAATTACAACGACATAATTAGGTTTGTGTATGGTCAAAGGGTTTATCAGTGCTTCTCCAGACGTTCGATGTTAATACTCATATTGTGGCAATGATTTTGTAGATAAAATGCCCAGATACATAAAATAATGCCAATTTAGATGAAATCACCAGTATTACTAACTATTGTCTTGCGTTAAAATGTGAACTGAAGAAAGACCATATCGATTATATGCATGTCCATATTCAAATGTACGTGTTCCAAAACACATTCTGCCACTTTCTTGTTTGGACCGAGAAAGCATGTGTTATCATCATTGTGTTCAACAACAACCAACATTTCATGGATAACATGGCGAACAAACTTGAAGTTTTCTGGACTGAACACTGCCTGCCGGAATAACTGACACGACAACATAGGATGGCTGAAAACATAGCACTGGCTGAATCAGCTAGTACATCATAAGACAGTAGGGTCTTTTACTACTGTCCAAAAACCTGAATAGAGACGATGGAGATGAGATGAAAGGGTGTGATTGGACAAATTGCAAGTTTAAAAGGGTGAATATCACTTATGTCAAGATTAAATGCCCTTCTAAAGGAATCTTGTACTGCAATGATTGCAAAAGGAGAAAAGGCAAAACATGAATTTTTATGATTAAAAGAAACTAATGCATCAGTATGTCAACCTGAAAAGCTTTGACATAATGAACATTTAACTTTATAGGTAAGTGAAAACAGTCTTCGTATAAAGGTCACATTTCATGATCGCAATTCCCCATTTTAAAATATGGCCAACATTTACCATCTAAACAAAATCATTTTGTACAAGGAAATTAAATCTGATTGTACGTACTAAAACACAATTGTGACTTTGCCTCAAACAATGAGTCCATTAATAAAATTTTCAACTGACTACATAAACTGAATGTATCTAGGTATTTTACTCCCTTGCATCAGAAGTAGAAACAATCCTATCACATAAATTTGTAAGAATGGCATATGTTTTGACAATTTTCTCAGTATGTGCTTCTGACTTTATTTAATTCACGAACAGAATAGGCAAAGTCCCTTATACAATTGTAAATATTGACTTTATGAGACCAACCATTCTCTCTCTCTCTCTCTCTCTCTCTCTATGTGAATTCTAAGTGATGGTATTTATCTATATTTTTTCCACTTCCTATGCAGGAGAAAAGCTGTTTTTTTTTTTTTATTAAAAGCTGGCAAGATGAACTCTGTAGAACATCCATTTGCCATATCTTCTTGAAGAATAAAACACCTCGCTGCCAAAATATGATCCACATGGTGATGAATTACTCTGCTGATATATTCTGATTTGCGTGAAATTGCAACATCTGAAACTCGTCCACCCATGGCCTTGCACACAAACTCAACCGCTTCCAAGGGATTACATGCAACAAGAGACTTCACTGATGTGTATTTTTGTAGTTACTGTAGCAATCGGCTTCACTTTATATACTGTTGCGTTTACAACGAAGATTTCAAAGCAGTCAGTAATATTTTCCAAACGTGGAAAGTGCATCTTGAAAACATCAGGTAAAGGTGTAATGAAATGGTATCTCGGTATGGCCAGTGAATCATAAAACCGTCCTGAGATTATATTAGATTGAACCATTTCCTAAATGTATCAATCGCAATGCTCTTCACCAGATTACACTAATTACCCAAATATTTAAATTTTGAATGTTGTGTCAGTATGACTAATCAAACGAAATACTGCTTAATAACAGTTACATTTCTTTGTTTCCTTGAAGTAATTTTGGATTGCAGAAAAGAAAACGTTTTCTTAAACTATTTTTTAACGAGCTTATGCGCCTTCGACTCTTAATGAGTCTTTGTACTAGGAAAATATAAATCAAAGACAGGACAAAGAAATAAACAAATTTTTACATGACTATGCCTTGTTGCTGATGCTTGATTATATTTTATTTTGACCTAGAAATCAATGAGCCACTGCGACATCTTTAATTATAATGGAATGTATGTAGCGAAAATTGTATCTCGAATATTTTATTGTTATATTTGTAATTATAGGCTATTGGGAGACTAAAAAGCTAGTTTAGAGAGTTATTGGGAAGAAAACGTCACGGCCGCCACCAAAATTTATCTGTGAATGTCTGTCATTATCTAGTCTTCTTTGTTTAAGCCGCTTAGTTTCAATGTTCTAAGGCTTCATATCCAGTAAGATTACTTCTTTCCTCGTTCCGGAATTTCATTTACGGTTGTAAGCAATTGCTCTAAGTGTTATATAACTGAAAGTATGGCCATGTTAGGAGAAGTGTTCTGCGACTGTGATTCTTTACAACTTCTTTGTCATTGAAACCGATATATGAAGTTTGATCATTATGTGTTGCTTTTCAGTTTCTCCGAGATATTGGATGCTACATATCTTATACGTGATGAGATAAATTACATTCTCTGTAATGCACGTTTTTGTTTGGATCATGTATGTTTATTGTTTCTAGTCACTGTGTTAAAAAACATCATATGCAGGCCGGTTTTGCACCTTTTATCGCCAGAGGGGCCGGATTTACTAGTGTGGTCGTGGTTAGTGTTTGGCGCTATCTTCGCCTTGGCCATGATGTCTTTGAGGATTTTTGGTCTGCGATAGACGAATACAGGTTTGTTCAGGAAGATTGACTTTAGTGCATCACACGATTCCACGAAAAATCAGTGTTTCCCAATGACTTTACATACTTTGGTCTCGTCAGGATAAATGTTGTCCTATCTACCTTGCCCTTCTCTCTATAGTTTAGTAGGTCATTGAGGTGTGCTTGTTTCGCCTTTTTGGTTCCCACTACAATCAGGTATTTGTAGTTGCCTCGGTCAGATGATAATGAACCCAAACCATTACCGTAACTTTCATATTCATCAGTGATATTGTCAATACTTTCATAATCAAAGTCCTCTTTATTATTTTCACTTCCGTCACTATTTTCACTTGCATAATCATCTTTACTATTTTCATCTTCACGACCTGCTATAACCTTTTTTAACTGCCACACAGGAGTGTTAATATTTTTGTCTGTTTCGTTTTCGTGAGCTAATTCTGATCTAATGTGTTCTATCACGCTCGAAAGCGATACGAATTATTTTACTTCCGTATGTTTCACAGTAGCCACAGATTAGAATATAACTTCTTGAATTAGTTTTATAAATCTGCATTCTGCTGGTAGTGGATATCTATCTTGAAACTTAGGTTTTCAATGATTCAAGATCAGAAATTATTTCCGGATGAAGATGAATTTGTATGCCTTTTTCAATTTTGTACTGCAGAAACAATATTTATGTCTGTCTTCATTTTCTATCTATCTATCTATCTATCTATCTATCTATCTATCTATCTATCTATATATATATATATATATATATATATATATATATATATATATATAATTTTAAAAGTTCAACAAAAATAAACCGTAGCAAGATGAGCGGTTCTCAATCATGGTGTCTCTTCACTGGGCTTTGTGCCTTTTGTTTGGTCTCTTGGTGTAATCTGTCTCAAGATCTTCTCAGCACCGCACGAGTATTTTCTTTTCGGCTGACATTCTTTCTGAATGCTTTTGTGTGTGGTACCATTCAGTGATTTTGACAGCTCACATCACGCTACGGTCTATTTTTGAGGCTCCACCATATCTGAGACATACCCCCAGCAAAGCTTCTATCCGAAACGAAATTTTAGAATATTCAGTAGGTTGTCTATGCCTTTGTATTTTATGCATGCCCCTAATGTAAATAGCTGGAGAGAGTGTAAAACGCACTCACCACGTTGATGGTCGTGGTGAGGAGGTGTACATGAATTTTCTAGTTACCTGGAACCTTCATTTTATATAGAAAACCTGCTATTATTGCCACCGTTGACATTATGTCAGTCACGAGACTCTGTCCTACCACTGCGCAATGTTCTAATCTTACTTGTATGTTTCAGAAATTATTATATATTTACCTCTGCAGGACTTTCCACATCATATTAAAATAATCGTATATTGTATAACGTTATTAGTTTATATGTCATAAAATATGGAATAAAGCAATTCATCTCCTGATATGATACAAGCTCTAAACATTCATTTATCAGCAAAATCTTACAATTGAGAGAACATAGGAACAAATGCATCTAAAAGTAACACATCGGATATTTTACACTGCATCAAGATAATAACCGTATTTGAATAACAAATGAATGGGATCATTTTAGTCGGTCCATGCTGGTCTACCATTGAAAATATCAAACATTGTTGTCAAATGTGTGCTGTAACTGATTGAGGTGGCTTACATAACAGATGTATGATAAACGCGGTCTTTTCAGGAAGTGGGAAATTAGCCTCGTTAATTCCAAGATGCAAATAAATGGCAACGTCTTACGCAGTAGGAGTGGGATACCGGTGTTATCTTCTTTAATTATCATCCTAAATGCTATATTAGTCAATTATTCCAAGATTTATGTTTGACTTCTGAATCGGTAATGCAGTTGTTCCCCTAAAATTCTTTACTGACTGTTGATGTGGCCCTCAATAAAATATCTTCTTAATTCATGAACATAATTTAAGATTCAAATAAAGTTATTCGTAATAATAAATTAAATACTGCATATGGAATAAAACATCTGCACTATTCAGTTCACTTTACAAAACATGTGGATAAGGAATCCGAAAGAAGGAACAGAACAATATTGCCACTGCTATCCCAAGGTTTTCCTTCATTGAATGCATATCCTGAGTTCTCAATAGATTTCCAAACTACATAATCATTTGACCAATTATTAAAAACTCTCAAGTTGTTTTTATGATAGTCGTCGACACGGAATGGTATAAATTCTTTTATTTAGTGATTAAGCACTCTCGGGGTTTGTTTTTGGGTACAAAGAAACCCGAGGCTGATTTATGTATATTGTACAACGATTTCAAAATAGTGCATTCGGTTCATCCAAAGCCGCTTCAACGAAGTGCTATGGATTGGAAGAAGGGAATACTTCCAGCGCTAATACAATAGTGTATTGCGTCATCGTATGTGGATAAATGTCTCAGAACAAC
The DNA here is from genome assembly GCA_028554795.2 of Sinohyriopsis cumingii. Classification (NCBI taxonomy): domain Eukaryota; kingdom Metazoa; phylum Mollusca; class Bivalvia; order Unionida; family Unionidae; genus Sinohyriopsis; species Sinohyriopsis cumingii. The sequence goes on from CM068837.1 coordinate 22,059,035, forward strand.
ACTAAATCTTTACACTACGGAACGTATTGTCAGTGAGCGGTTTACTTTAAGAACTTGCACATTTTCAGCTCAAGAGATTTGTGAGTTATTAATATATTATGTATAAGTTATAACATTTCTGCTACCACGTTAATTTTTGCATATTTTCTATGTTGCTTCGGCTCAAGTCATATTATGCAGATATTTTATATCCTTTTTGGCGACTTATAAAATTAATATTAGCAATATCTAAATTTCCTTTGGAAAAAACGCTTGGCTTCGAAGGATTCTTATCAAACACGGTTAGGCTCACTTCCGATAGTGTAATATTTGTAGCGTACCGTATATAACGTCATTATGTTTTATGGTATCTTTCCGTCTCATGCATATTACATGGTGTTAGAAGTATTATAAGATGACCAGAGTGATCAGGGTGACCGTAATGATCAAAGTTATCGGAGTGATCGGAGTCGACGGGGTACTTGCTGCAGAGCTAACAATAGAAGTTGAACATCGTAGTTGTAAAGTTGAAAAATAGCAGCCGTATAACTTAGTAAATATTGTTACTGGTTGAGTAGCAGGTAAATGGGCGTTGATGACCGATATTTGTCGACAGGGATTGCTTGATTAACCAGCCTGGAATATTCAATGCTTGATTGACCAATGTGATTGGTAGTCACATGTGTTGGTGACAGTGGATGTAACTACATATGCTTGATTGACCAATGTGATTGGTAGTCACGTGTGTTGGTGACAGTGGGTGTAACTCCATACATGTAATCTATTAGCCGTGGACTAATATTCGGGACTTGTAATACCCAGTGTGTATTTGGGACGTTACATATATTTTATACATCTGTCATTATTTTCACTATTTGATTGAATGTATTTTTACAATATGAGTAAATTGGCAGATTTATTAACACATCATTCTTTCTTTGTGAGATCATTGCGAATCATTCACCCCTTGTTCTTGTACTGTGTTAGGTTGTTCTTTTTGTATATTCATTAGTTAGTTCCATAGGTTTAGGTTAACTAATCTAATATTTGAAGAGTATATGCACTTATTGATCATCATGTTGTTTCTCATTTAAATCATTTATCATAAAACATTGTATTTGTATCACCATCAAATGTGTTATGTTGTAGATTCGAAATCCTACTCGGTTTTCCTTTTACATGCCTCTTCTCAAATTGTGTTATCTATATTGTTTCTAGCACTACTGAGTATAATTGATAATTGGCATTTTTTAAAATATTCCAGTAGTATCCTCTTTTGAATCTTATAATTTCCTATCAAAGACCTTATTAACTATTTCGATGAGAACAATCATTATATGACTAAAGCAATCAGCAATTAAACGTTTGATTGCAACGAGGGAGACAGTGAACACATACATTAGTTAACTCTCTTAGAATACTGTAAGGAATTCTAAAGCAATTTTGATTTTACTAGCAAGTAATCAGTTTTCTTATAATATTATCATTATTTTTCCCACATTTTATTTTTGTTTACTTCTGAAACAAGAGATCTCCCCAAAAGAAAATTACTATAAGAATAAGAAAAGATTTATGGATGGTAAAGTAAGTTGCTGGTCTCATATTACCAGAAAACGAGAATTCTACGTATTACTGATGTTGCTCTATTGGAGCATATATTATGATAGTGGCATGGGGAGCAGTAGACTTGTTTTAAGTAAAACTAATCATAACTGTGTTAGTGTGCGAGCCGTATATTTATGGCCAGACGTCACAAACCTGTGTTCGCATACATATATGCACGGCATAGGACAGTGACGTCTAAGGATGTCCAATCTAGAAATCTCTGGGAAATATACATAAACAGTAGTTAATTGTTTCTTTGTAATAACAGGGAGACAGTACATGTAATAATCCATCAGAACCCGGCTCTGCTGTTTAGTAAAAGAAGATCAGTGAAATAAATATTACAAGTACAACCATCTTTTTTCCCCAGAAATGCTGTTGACAGCACTCTGCATTGATGTACACAAGATGGTGACTGTTAATTATTGATACAGACTCTCATCAGTCTCACAACCAGTTGTCGCTGATTATCGTGTATTTGTATGGGATAGTTATAATTAGGATAAAGTTAATTTAATGCTTTGTGTGGAAGTCTATAGGTATAAATTGCAGTGTGATCTGCTTTCAAATTGCTTTGACTAGTAACCAAGTTTGTTTATTAACGACACTGTCATATATAAAGCATTTTCTTTTATTGGGGGATACGTAGTATAATCAAGAGTTGGACCTATACACGAATACTAGGAACGAACTGTTAAGCTTTAGTGTGCGTCAGGTATTGACACCGAGGTATCCCATTTTTCTTTCCTTGCCTGTCTATGTTTGTTAAAACTAACTTTGTTTTTGAAAAAATAAACACAAAGAAAACTTCATGTCTGTTCGTGTACAATACAATTTATATTTCTCTGCTTTCCGCTAACGATCTCAACAATATGTTGAAAAGGAAATACGAGAGAGAGCAAGTTCATTCCGTTTTTAATCCCATCTTTGAGAGCAATGTGCACAAGCCTAGGAGGATGGTTTAAAATATCTCATCTTCTAATTATGACATCAGTGATATTTCCACAAGGCTGCGTGGAGAGCCGTGTGCACTTTATGTGAAAACTATTTAAATGTAATGTCTTTCGTAATTCATCTGAGATGTTCTATATTTTTTTACGTAACCACATACTCAACTTACATCTTGAGAAGAAGCAATACAAATATTTGAGGAGGTGAATGAAACTTTGTAAAACTCTCTCAATGCAACCTATATATGTATGTATGTATGTATGTATGTATGTATGTATGTATGCATGTATGTATGTATGTGTGAATGTATGTATATATGAATGTATGTATGTATGCATGTAAGTATGTATGTATTTATGTATGTATGTATATATATAAATGTATGACTGTATGTATGAATGCACGTATGTATGTACACATGTATGTATGTATGTATGCATGTATGTATGTATGTATGTATGTATGTATGTATGTATATATGTATGTATGTATGTATGTATGTATGTGTGAATGTAAGTATTAATGTATGTATGTATGTATGTATGTATGTATGTATGTATGTATGTATGCATGTATGTATGTATGCATTTATGTATATATATATATATATGCATGAATGTATTTATGAATGCATGTATGTATGTATGCATGCATGTATGTATGCATGTATGTATGCATTCATGTATGTATGTATGTATGTATGTATGTATGTTCGTATGTATGTCTGACTGACTGACTGACTGATTGACTTTATTTCCACTTCAACAGAGATTGTATCAGATTAATCAAATTCAGGACAATACAAGATCATAAAATAGAGCAGAAAAGTGACAAAAATCCAATAGTAATACTGTGTCAGCTACCGTATTGACAAATCGAAATACCTTCAATTCTGCAAATCAATAATCATTTGGCTGAGCATGGCCTTGATCCTTTCAACAGTTGCTTGATGATGATAATATTTCGAAAGGTTAATACGTCTATAGTGTAATGTGCTTAACATTAAGTTCGAGATAGGAACAAAAAGGAAATGGAAAACGTATAGCAGTGTAATTATATTTGTAGTTCTTTTTATGTGACACATGTATTTATGCATATATATACTTGTTTGCGCGTATGCGTGCGTGCATGCATTTATCTATGATTGACTGTCTAAATGACTTAATTACCTCTTCATCAAAGATTATATTAGGTTAATAAGATACATATTATACGTATCATAAGATCATGAGACACAACACATGTTATTGATTGATGTGGACAAATGTATCTAATAACGTTAGAAAGCCAAAATAGAAAAAGAATGATATGCATTTGAGTGCGAGAAAAACAATAACACTTTTAAATTGTCGAAAAGAGGTTACGAGGAAATCCTGTAGCTGTTAATGTTTTGTTGTCGATATTTTTGATTTAACTGTGCTTATCGTATATGTTCTAATGACGCCGGAATAAACCATACATCTGTTATGATGAGGCTTGAGTTAAAAAATATAAAGATTTTATTTTTGTTTTGTCGACGATTCATTATATGTAATGCCATATAGTTCTCGTATGACAGCATATAAGCGATATTTGTAGATAAATTACCTGTATTATTATCGATGTATTGTTCTTAGACGTGCATGTATTATCATGTGTCATATATCTATACAATTTTTTCAAACAATGAAAATAATAATATTTAATTGTATATCCTGGATTCATGTACTTGGATGTCCAGGATAGTAACTTGTTATGATTCCATATTCTATACAATAAACATTTTTCAATTTAAACTCGAGGTTTCCTGTATAAAACAGCAAAACACGTAGGTTTGCCATTCCATCACCTGCAGTAAATTATGATCTAATAGAGAGGTTACCTAAAACTCATTGCTTTATATATACAACATCTTTTGCATCAAATGTGGAATCAAGTTTTTAGTAGTTATTCATGTTTTCAAGTTACTATTCACTGGAATTACAAACAGATCAATAATCAAGGACATGGACATTAATCTGGAATTAAATATAATTCAGACACTGACATCATGGATTATATTCATAACATATATCAATATATATATGACACATCACTAATCTCCAAACGATTGGTGCATTATCCCATACTAGCCCTCCAAATTATCATTACCATAGTGCCGGTTTAAACACAGCTGGAATTTAATAAGAATTTAATTCATTAGGACTTGAGATTTAACTTTCTGGAATATTTTGTATTTAATTCACAATACTGTAAGTTGTTTTATATGAAACTTCAATTAGTATTATAGGCAAATATATTATTTGTTGAATGGTACAAAACTTGCTTAGCTTTTATTGTTATGTTACTTTTAAAATACTACATGCATGCAGGTATGTATGTATGTATGTATGCATGTATGTATGTATGTATGTATGTATGTATGTATGTATGTATGTATGTATGTATGTATGTAAATATGTATGTATATATGTAGTTATGTATGTATGTATCTATGCATGTATGTATGTATGTATGTATGTATGTATGTATGTATGTACGTAGTTATGTATGTAGTTATGTATCTATGCATGTATGCATGCATGCATGCATGTATGTATGTATGTATGCATGTATCTATGTATGTATGTATGTATGTATGTATGTATGTATCTATGTATATAAATATGTATGTATGTATGTAGTTATGTATGTATGTATCTATGCATGAATGTATGTATGTATGTATGTATGTATGTATGTACGTAGTTATGTATGTAGTTATGTATGTATGCATGTATGCATGCATGCATGCATGTATGTATGTATGTATGTATGTATGCATGTATGCATGTATGTATGTATGTATGTATGTATGTACGCATGCATGCATGTATATATGTATTTATAAGTGCGTTGGTACGTGAATACATGCATGTATGTATGTATCAATTACTATATCTGTATACGTATATATGTATGTACCATTTACATACCCCGATTCTAAAACGTTAGATTTATACTATATTGCACATTACAAGCACATATTACTACCCATTGATAATGAACGTTTTCATATTCCATTGAATACCAATAAATATTACATTTTCATTTGATTTACTCCTTATAAAGATGTTTTTGTGTACACTTTTATAAGTATACATGCAACGTCTGCGCAACGACAATATGAAGTTATATTAAATTAGGACACCGTGAATTATCGATGCAATTATTCTATGAGCAGATTCTTTAATGTGCAAATTAAATATCCTTTATAACACAATATTTTACTGGCTTTTGACATGTCTGCTTTTCCATGAAAATGCATTTAAATGAAGATATATGTAAATATGGGTTTCATTACCAATCATGTTATATACTTTTAGGTACAGAACTTTATTTTCACAAATAAGATTCCAATGTATTATATTTAAAATCGAAATGCCAGTTCATATATGATCGTTACATGCTGATAAATTGCAAATGCTTTTATTGTCATAGATATAATTGTCAAGGCCTTTATAAAATGTATTACATTTTTGGGACAGATACTTAACGGATCAATAATATTATTCATAATTATAATTCATTCATTGGATAAATTTCTATACTACTCACCAGTCATTTGCCAAGTTCTCGCCTATTCAAATATGCAGTCTTCCATGAACTGGCATTTCCTCGTATCGAAGTTTGCATCATATGAAGGTTTAATTTCTGCTAGTACAATGCGACTTTAGTTTTGTTTATTTCCATTTCGTCTAATTGCGATGAGAAATAATCGCGTGGCAAGAGGTTGTTGAAGAAGGGAATTTGTTACAGACTGAGGGTGCTCATTTATTATTTGTGAATGACCAAGTTTGAAGTTATGCTTTAGGAATATCCACATCTAGTTGACAAAGCTTGTTTGAATCTTAGGGTTCATTTCATTAACATGAATTCTCTAATTTTAAAATTCTTATGCAGTTAAAAAGATTTAGAGCGAAAAAGTCTTAATAATAATGCTTATTATTAAATATCTGATTTAGATGAAATTTATATTTTGTATTGGTCCCGCTTGTTATAAGGATAATTTGTGTATTGATTTTTACCAGGCAAGATGTAATGATCACGGTGATATACAAAATAGGTACTTCCTTGAGTTTGAAACAAACAATTTCAGTTTCAAGTGTGTCTTGCTGGGAGAAGATTTGACAACAATGCCCGTGATCATGAATTAATGTATTTTGATATTGTTCTTCAGACTTAAAAAAACTGCACCAGCCCAAAGTAAAATAGCTGTTGGAGGTTAACTCAGATTACAAGGAGTAAGTATTGACCAATATCAATGAGTTATAGAATCTAGTATATTTTAGCAACCGTTCTCTCTTTCAATCTCTCTCCATCTATTTTCTGTTCTCTAAAATTATGAAAGGCACAGTGTAAATCGACTTCACCAAATATACATAAATTAATTCGATGCGTGGAATGAGGTCGACAATCGAATGTATGCATCCTCGGCGACATAATCACAGGCTTGATAAACTAAAAGGATACTAGCTACGTGTAATTCAAAGCGACCAAATCGTTTGCTCCGAAATATTGACATTGAATAAACATATACTAGATGTAAATACGTTTCAACACCTATCTTCAAAATGAAAGGTATAATAATTGAAAATAGATAATAAATGTTGTGGGACGTCTTTTATATGTTATGTCCTGATTTCAATATTTCAGTTCTCATTATGTTGATTCAGTTTGTTACAAGTTAATGAAACGCCTTATGGATCAACGATTTGAAAAATATCTGCCGCACTGACCTCAAATCCATTCTTAAAACTGTATTATGCATATAGATCTATGAACATCAGTGTTGGAGAAGAATGACAAATAATCTGTAAACCTCTGACTCGACAACATTGTACCAAATGTCGTCTCAAGCTCCAAAGTCTGTCAAAGAACAAATTTAAAATGTACAAGCCAAACGCAAACAACAAATAAAACAATAGGTATTGTTCTTCTTATCTTTTGTTTAAACTCGGCAGATGCTTTCTAATTACTTTGAACAATTAGTTCATTTAAAAAGGACCAGATAATGATACAACATAAAATAATATCGTACATACATACATAAGTACGTAGGTACCTACCTATCAACCTACATCAATCAATCAATCCATAAATCCGGTGTCAAATTGTTTGGAGTCGGAGGTCGCAGATTCGAACCCCGGCTGATTCGTATCAAAGATTGGCACTAATACCTGTGTTGCTAGGCGCTGCACTTTATGACATTAACATTATTTCTGGTATTACTGATGTGAAGATAATGTGGTGAGGTGTGACATCACGCGTTATATCTGCGACATGAAAAGTCAGTGATAATCATCATTATAAACTGCAACACTGCATACATCTTGGCGATATGACTAAAAATGTTAATGCTTCGAAGAAACTCCAAAACAGTCACATATATACCCTCAACGATAGATGGAAAATTAGCCGTCTATGTCATTAACATTATAATCAAATAAATAGTGAAGATTCATACATAATCGTAGGTAGGATATGTTAGGCACAACTGGACAGAGCCGTATGCATGTTTGGTAAGTGTTTAAATGACATAAATGCCATCAGAATGCTAGATGTGACAAGGATCACGTCAGACACGTATGCTTATCGTTGAAACAAATAGATCATAACCACAAAATACATGTTGAACAACAGTTTAGTTTCTTTCTCCTAACCCAGCAGAACCAATACACAAGCTGCAGAGATGACACAAATACAAAAAAAACACACTCGCACACGCACACACGCACAGACACACACACACACAGACACACACACACACATCTATATATATATATATATATATATATATATATATATATATATATATATATATATATACGTGTGAGTGTGTGTGTGTTTGTGTGTGTGTGTGTGAATTGTATATTGATTGTGATATCCATGTTATACATTATGTCAGTTTCTTTGTATCTGTCCAACACAGTGTTTAAAAATGTCGGCTTGCAAGATAGAAACAGACAGTCACACAGACACAGGGAGGGTAAGGACAGACAGGCATAGTGATATTCTGACATTTGACCTCATTGATTAAGGAGCAAAGTTTATTTCATTCAAACAGTACAATTTGGTGCATTCTCGGTGTCTCGAAAATACAGCCTTGGAACAAACCGACCCACAAACAATCACTACATGCATTTATGTCTTTATTTTAGGTATTATCCAAGATCGATGGGTATAAAAAGCTGGCATTACGTCTCTTCGGCGATGCACATTTAGAAATTAAACACGTTAGGTGGATTATTTATGGATCATCGTTTCAAAGAAGTGTCATCAATTTTATTTAACAAATTACGTACCTATTTCATTGTATTCGTATTTCGTTGGGATTTCTTATTGCATCTATTACGTTCTCTTTAAAAAAAAAACTGATTTTTTTTTTTCTAATCAAGATCACACACATGCCAGCAGTAAAGTATATTATTAGAAACATCTCATGTTTTGTTCATACTATTAAATTCGTGTAAAATGTTCAGTAAAAGATTGAAATAATTGCTTGTTTTGGTTGTATTATTCCTATTGCACCATAACACATACTACGCATGTTTTGAATTATATAATGAAACGGTCCTTGTGTGTACTGCATATATAAAGGTTGTTAATATTCGCTTGCATGATCTGCATAAGGTTTATATAGATAAAATGTTTTCTATGTGATGCATGAATCGTAATGGTATGCGATATATATGTTATAATAGTTGTTATCTTCAAATACAATAAGTATTAATCTTAGCAGTTATGAATTCGAGAGTATCGTTTCAATTGACCTTTGTCGAGCACAGTGTGAAAGTAAATACTTTATTCACCTCTTACAGTGACCGATTTTAATTTCTTGGTTGATGACAGAATTGTAATCTTTGTATTGCTTGTTGCTCAGCATAAAGTCTATGATAAAGATACATATGGATAAGTAAGATCAGATATTACTTGGAATAGTTTCTGTAATAATACATATGATCAGGCATTTAGAAACAAATTCAAAGCATCACGTTTCTATTGAGAGTATACCAGGTATGCTTTCTTTCCCCAACTCAACACTTGTGTCATAAATTGGAAATAATGTGCAAGTTGTTCCATAATGCTAAAAATTTTTAGCAATGGTAAATATTTATTACGTGTACATTTATTGGTCTGTGAAATACCTATTCACCTTGCGAACTTTGCGAACACCACACATATTCTTGCGACTGTATGTTCTTCAATTAAGTTTTCAGAAATCATTGTTTTAGCGTAATTTTACGTTTATATATTTTTATTGTTACGAGTCTAGTGTTTTACAAAGAGTAGCAGAAAAAGTGAAGAAAGCAAAGTTTGTAAAATTTCAGAAATACTTTATTATGAATCAAATCCAAAACTAAGTCAAGAGTTAGAAATTAGAAGCCATATTTATAAGTAAAAATTTTAATGAAACTGAGTTCGAACGCCCATTAAGTCCAAAACTAAAGACGATGACGTATATTATTGTTATTTCAAGAGTTTGTTGCTCCATCACATACAATACTATTCCAGTTTTGACTTCATTGTAACTTCACATAAATTACTTTATCCAATAACTTTGCATGAGACTTATATATTTACAGGGACACTAATCACTTGAAGTCAAAATAATTTGATGAAATTAAAAGAATTAGCCAAACATGACACAATATAAAACAATTAGACTTTTGAAGTGTTATGGCACTATTTACTGAATTCCTATCATAACACGACTTACAATGCTAACTAAACCGGAAATCATATGTCGGGAAGGCGGTAAATAATTCTGCTTTCTAGGACGAATAGAAGGTTGCTAGATGATAATTATATTGTCGTAAAGGCATGGCTTTGATATAACTTTCTCTGAGAACAAATACATTATTATATATAAATACATGTTTACCAAAACTGTCACTTGTTCTGAATCAAGGGTAGAAACTAAATAATTACTTTATATTATTAGGCATTTATAAATGAATTTATAGTAAAAATTCAAACAAATCTGAACTGAATTTCCGGACAATGTCATCTCCAGTAAGACGTATTACGTTAGAAAAACATGTATTAGAAATAACATAGAAATAAGTAAAAAAAAACAAACAATTAAATTAAATAAAATAACAATTGCATTACTTACTACGTAACATACTTTCTACGTTTTATCCTACCGTCTTTTAACAAGCCTGGTACTTATAAAGTGGAATAACTATTTTCAGGTACCATGATTACTCACCGTGCGCGTCCAATAAATATGGTTTTATGACTGAACCTTTTCTCGTTTATATTCATGGAGACTTTAATAAATAGACAGTTTTCACATTTTGATATTTAAGATTGGCAAAATCTAAGAATTAGATTTGATAGCATCGAATGTTTTAAACATATAACAAATAAATATAGCTAAATCATTGCTGTTTTATTGATAATTTAAAGTAGGTATGGCAGAGTAACAGCAATGCAACACATACGCACACACAAACAAACATAGAGGAATTACCCAAAGTTATAACACCTAAAATCAACAAGAATAAGTGTCTTAAAAGTTTTATTTTTTAGTATTTTACATTCCAGTTTGTTATATGTGGTGTAGGGATCTCAATCATCAGTTTAATCAGACAATTTTCATTAACTTATATGGATAGTATGCTTCCTGTATTAATCATAATATTGATAAAAGAACGTTGCATGGAGATATAATACTATTATAGGGCCTAGTACAAAATGAATGCTAAGGATAGGGTTCATCATTTAAAATAGTTATACAGTTGTGTAGAGATTACGGTGTTTCGTGTACTTACATTGTTCTTCTATATTTCCTTTTTAGCTAAACATTATTGTATTTTCACTGGAAATGAGAGATTGATTTGAAAACTACCCCACAGCTCCACGTTTTACCTGAAAATTATGATCGGACAAAGTACAAGCTAAATGACGTTATGAGAAACATTTCATGAATTTAAGACCTGTTTCCCATTGACCTATATCTAGCTATAAAGCTCATTGAAGAAAAAGAGTGCTTCATCGATAAGACTGCGTTAAATTTGTCAGTGCATTTACATCATTCTTTACTTTATTCTCAGTTCGATAAAGGATTATTGATTGCTTTAATTGTAATTTACGTTTTGAATTTGCTTTAAAATATCTGTAGATGAGCTTCACCTGATTTTGAAAAATCAGTCATAGAAAATCAAGGGTTTTAAATTTGTGCCACCGAAGTATTCAAACAAAATACAATTAAGAAACACAACGACAAACGAAATTCAGAATGCAAACAAGAAATCAGTCACAGGACTACACACTATGTATAAAACAGAAGCACATACTTTCAAAGAAAAGGTAAAATACATATAAACCAAAATTGGTTTGGTAGGTTTAAAACGGCGTGTTCATCGCTTTACTGAATAATAATATAGGAAATGAAAGACAAGCACGTTTCTCAAATACATAGAATATCAAATAATTCAAAGTAGACTCTTGATTATGGAATACATGACCTTTTAGTTATGAATAACAGGCTATAACATGAGAGTTACTACGTCATTATGCACACAAAACGAGTTAGATAAAAACAAGGTCATGTAAATCAGAAAGTGTCACAAATAAAACAACAGTTAAACAATGAAATAGCTGGAGATAATCGTGTTCACATGTATATAACTGGCAAGTCGAACAACTGGAGTGGTCGGTATTGTATTTTCATCAGGAAATCATTTCATACACAGACATATCGTTGACTCATTATTCCTCCATATTAAGACAAAGAGGAATGTGATGGAGAAATTTGGACTCTAGAAACTAATACTCTCCGGGTCATGTTAACTGTAGAACAATGAAAGAAAAGAAAGAAACATTGCACGGTGGTAATGAAGATAGTGAAAACTCGACATACAAAATAAGAGTAAGTCATGCATTTTTTGTTGAGCTTGTGTACCGCTTTCTTGATACTATAGCTGTTAAGAGGGTATTATTTTCCCTTGGGAAAGACATTTGAACAACACACACACACACACACACACACAAATACACACACATATTTATTTATTTACCTTATAATACCATATTATATCCAGTTGTACAATATAAAAGTGAATGATTGAGCCAATATGTTTATGGTGCTGAAACCATCCATTTTGTCGCACTTACCGACCACTTACCGACCACTTTATTAGTGTGCAATGTGACGGTAAATCGACAATGTAAGCTCATTTAGCAATTGAGGTCAACTATCAATAACAGCAGAAACAACAAAGACCGTAACAATACTACTACTATTACTACTACTGCTAATAATAAAAATCATTATAATAATAATAATACAGATGAAGGTACTGATGATTCAAGAATAAATATATCTTCAGGTAACATCTCAATTTGAGGGAAGTTTAAACCTGTTTATCGGCGAAATATCTTCATCCTTAGATTATAGACAAGACTATGAAGTTTGAATTCAATGTCACAAAAAATTCAGTTTATTTACAAATTATTTTTTCAGTGTGCAACTCATTCTAGTCATTTTTGTATTTGCTTGATTTGAACACTAATTAGTATGTCATAATTTAAATCAAATGTCACAAACCATCGTTTTTTGTAGGAACATGTTTTCATAATGTTACCCAAATGAAGTATTTAAATGTACATCTGTCAGCAAAGTTTCACAACAATCACACAGGTTGTTTAATCCTCAAAAGTTAAACTGCAGTGCTATCTCAAAAAACATTGAACATATGATAACGAGGCCATTCGCATGTACATTTTATATGAAGTGTGTAAGTAAAAAGATTCTGAATGGGAGGCGTCACAACATTCCCATATAAAACTGAATGTGTATGACAATATTATGTAACCTTCCAAAAATCAAGTATGTGAGAATAAGACCTTCCAAGATGTATTGGCATGCATACTGAATAACATGATTAATGTAACCAATTTATTAGCAAATCATAAGTTTTTTCCCGATGGTATTTTCGGTTTCCTGAGAAATAAGAGATATGCTAACATGTCGTTTTCTTAATGGTGGAGCTCTGCGGTTTCGTTCCTATGCAGGGTTCGATTTTGAAAGAAAAATAGTCTCCTCACTAATTATAGTAATTTTTAATAAGGACAAGTAAATGTGTTTGATACATGTAAAATAGCGTTTATTTCGGTCTATTTTTGTGTATTGCGAGTTTTAGAGTTTCCAGCTTCTCCTTAGTTCAAATGTGCACCAAGTATAACAACTATCCGTCGTATTATATGACTTTCTGTTTAAAGTATTTGATGCAATTTATATAATAATTCTGATTTTGGTTAGGTGTGCTCGTTGTAATGGGGGTGTTAGTGAAGGCTCATTAATTGTTTAAATGTACTATTGAATCATGGCGCGGTAAAGTCTATGTGCAAATATTGTTTAGTTGCTTAGGCTGGGAGAGTCCTGTTCTCATGTTGGTGCCATGCTTTTCAAAATATAAGCTGTAGTTCGCATTGGAAAGACACATCTAGCATGCACATAACAACCATGCGAATGGGATTTAATATTTTGGTAAGTCTGAAACACCAGGACCAGTTACATCAATTACAGTTGAATAGGATACAGCAAATCATAGTCTAAGGGAGAGTATTCGTACACGAAAGACACCACCTCCAACACCAGTTGTTTCAGAACAGCTGAGATTCATGCAGGGCATAATTAGTTACCTATGAAAGCCTATTGAAATAAGCACATTTAATGAAACAGCCCATCACTTTGCAAGTAAAGAAAAACAAATGTCAGTAAAACGCTTTCCAATGCCAATGATATCGTTATACGACCCAAGCAGCACCAATCTTACAAAAGAAGAATTAGTGGAAACGTGTAAAAAAGTATTGCCAACTGTCAGTCAGTGAGAGTGGAAAGGAACACTTCATGGAGTGCACCAAAAAATCAGTCAAAATCATTGGCTTGGCACGAGCAAAGAACTGGTAGAATAACAGCATATGTGACAGATAGTGTACACCATACCAATATGGGCTGTCCTGATCCTTCACTAACAATTTGCAACGTTGTTCAGCAAAAACTGAAAATTATGCCAGTTCAATATTGGGGCGGGGGCATCGTTGGTTGAAGCTACTGCTCTTCAACACTACATAGCTGCCATATCTACATAACATCAATATGTGAAAATTACAACGACATAATTAGGTTTGTGTATGGTCAAAGGGTTTATCAGTGCTTCTCCAGACGTTCGATGTTAATACTCATATTGTGGCAATGATTTTGTAGATAAAATGCCCAGATACATAAAATAATGCCAATTTAGATGAAATCACCAGTATTACTAACTATTGTCTTGCGTTAAAATGTGAACTGAAGAAAGACCATATCGATTATATGCATGTCCATATTCAAATGTACGTGTTCCAAAACACATTCTGCCACTTTCTTGTTTGGACCGAGAAAGCATGTGTTATCATCATTGTGTTCAACAACAACCAACATTTCATGGATAACATGGCGAACAAACTTGAAGTTTTCTGGACTGAACACTGCCTGCCGGAATAACTGACACGACAACATAGGATGGCTGAAAACATAGCACTGGCTGAATCAGCTAGTACATCATAAGACAGTAGGGTCTTTTACTACTGTCCAAAAACCTGAATAGAGACGATGGAGATGAGATGAAAGGGTGTGATTGGACAAATTGCAAGTTTAAAAGGGTGAATATCACTTATGTCAAGATTAAATGCCCTTCTAAAGGAATCTTGTACTGCAATGATTGCAAAAGGAGAAAAGGCAAAACATGAATTTTTATGATTAAAAGAAACTAATGCATCAGTATGTCAACCTGAAAAGCTTTGACATAATGAACATTTAACTTTATAGGTAAGTGAAAACAGTCTTCGTATAAAGGTCACATTTCATGATCGCAATTCCCCATTTTAAAATATGGCCAACATTTACCATCTAAACAAAATCATTTTGTACAAGGAAATTAAATCTGATTGTACGTACTAAAACACAATTGTGACTTTGCCTCAAACAATGAGTCCATTAATAAAATTTTCAACTGACTACATAAACTGAATGTATCTAGGTATTTTACTCCCTTGCATCAGAAGTAGAAACAATCCTATCACATAAATTTGTAAGAATGGCATATGTTTTGACAATTTTCTCAGTATGTGCTTCTGACTTTATTTAATTCACGAACAGAATAGGCAAAGTCCCTTATACAATTGTAAATATTGACTTTATGAGACCAACCATTCTCTCTCTCTCTCTCTCTCTCTCTCTCTCTCTCTATGTGAATTCTAAGTGATGGTATTTATCTATATTTTTTCCACTTCCTATGCAGGAGAAAAGCTGTTTTTTTTTCTTTATTAAAAGCTGGCAAGATGAACTCTGTAGAACATCCATTTGCCATATCTTCTTGAAGAATAAAACACCTCGCTGCCAAAATATGATCCACATGGTGATGAATTACTCTGCTGATATATTCTGATTTGCGTGAAATTGCAACATCTGAAACTCGTCCACCCATGGCCTTGCACACAAACTCAACCGCTTCCAAGGGATTACATGCAACAAGAGACTTCACTGATGTGTATTTTTGTAGTTACTGTAGCAATCGGCTTCACTTTATATACTGTTGCGTTTACAACGAAGATTTCAAAGCAGTCAGTAATATTTTCCAAACGTGGAAAGTGCATCTTGAAAACATCAGGTAAAGGTGTAATGAAATGGTATCTCGGTATGGCCAGTGAATCATAAAACCGTCCTGAGATTATATTAGATTGAACCATTTCCTAAATGTATCAATCGCAATGCTCTTCACCAGATTACACTAATTACCCAAATATTTAAATTTTGAATGTTGTGTCAGTATGACTAATCAAACGAAATACTGCTTAATAACAGTTACATTTCTTTGTTTCCTTGAAGTAATTTTGGATTGCAGAAAAGAAAACGTTTTCTTAAACTATTTTTTAACGAGCTTATGCGCCTTCGACTCTTAATGAGTCTTTGTACTAGGAAAATATAAATCAAAGACAGGACAAAGAAATAAACAAATTTTTACATGACTATGCCTTGTTGCTGATGCTTGATTATATTTTATTTTGACCTAGAAATCAATGAGCCACTGCGACATCTTTAATTATAATGGAATGTATGTAGCGAAAATTGTATCTCGAATATTTTATTGTTATATTTGTAATTATAGGCTATTGGGAGACTAAAAAGCTAGTTTAGAGAGTTATTGGGAAGAAAACGTCACGGCCGCCACCAAAATTTATCTGTGAATGTCTGTCATTATCTAGTCTTCTTTGTTTAAGCCGCTTAGTTTCAATGTTCTAAGGCTTCATATCCAGTAAGATTACTTCTTTCCTCGTTCCGGAATTTCATTTACGGTTGTAAGCAATTGCTCTAAGTGTTATATAACTGAAAGTATGGCCATGTTAGGAGAAGTGTTCTGCGACTGTGATTCTTTACAACTTCTTTGTCATTGAAACCGATATATGAAGTTTGATCATTATGTGTTGCTTTTCAGTTTCTCCGAGATATTGGATGCTACATATCTTATACGTGATGAGATAAATTACATTCTCTGTAATGCACGTTTTTGTTTGGATCATGTATGTTTATTGTTTCTAGTCACTGTGTTAAAAAACATCATATGCAAGCCGGTTTTGCACCTTTTATCGCCAGAGGGGCCGGATTTACTAGTGTGGTCGTGGTTAGTGTTTGGCGCTATCTTCGCCTTGGCCATGATGTCTTTGAGGATTTTTGGTCTGCGATAGACGAATACAGGTTTGTTCAGGAAGATTGACTTTAGTGCATCACACGATTCCACGAAAAATCAGTGTTTCCCAATGACTTTACATACTTTGGTCTCGTCAGGATAAATGTTGTCCTATCTACCTTGCCCTTCTCTCTATAGTTTAGTAGGTCATTGAGGTGTGCTTGTTTCGCCTTTTTGGTTCCCACTACAATCAGGTATTTGTAGTTGCCTCGGTCAGATGATAATGAACCCAAACCATTACCGTAACTTTCATATTCATCAGTGATATTGTCAATACTTTCATAATCAAAGTCCTCTTTATTATTTTCACTTCCGTCACTATTTTCACTTGCATAATCATCTTTACTATTTTCATCTTCACGACCTGCTATAACCTTTTTTAACTGCCACACAGGAGTGTTAATATTTTTGTCTGTTTCGTTTTCGTGAGCTAATTCTGATCTAATGTGTTCTATCACGCTCGAAAGCGATACGAATTATTTTACTTCCGTATGTTTCACAGTAGCCACAGATTAGAATATAACTTCTTGAATTAGTTTTATAAATCTGCATTCTGCTGGTAGTGGATATCTATCTTGAAACTTAGGTTTTCAATGATTCAAGATCAGAAATTATTTCCGGATGAAGATGAATTTGTATGCCTTTTTCAATTTTGTACTGCAGAAACAATATTTATGTCTGTCTTCATTTTCTATCTATCTATCTATCTATCTATCTATCTATCTATCTATCTATCTATATATATATATATATATATATATATATATATATATATATATATATATATATATATATATATAATTTTAAAAGTTCAACAAAAATAAACCGTAGCAAGATGAGCGGTTCTCAATCATGGTGTCTCTTCACTGGGCTTTGTGCCTTTTGTTTGGTCTCTTGGTGTAATCTGTCTCAAGATCTTCTCAGCACCGCACGAGTATTTTCTTTTCGGCTGACATTCTTTCTGAATGCTTTTGTGTGTGGTACCATTCAGTGATTTTGACAGCTCACATCACGCTACGGTCTATTTTTGAGGCTCCACCATATCTGAGACATACCCCCAGCAAAGCTTCTATCCGAAACGAAATTTTAGAATATTCAGTAGGTTGTCTATGCCTTTGTATTTTATGCATGCCCCTAATGTAAATAGCTGGAGAGAGTGTAAAACGCACTCACCACGTTGATGGTCGTGGTGAGGAGGTGTACATGAATTTTCTAGTTACCTGGAACCTTCATTTTATATAGAAAACCTGCTATTATTGCCACCGTTGACATTATGTCAGTCACGAGACTCTGTCCTACCACTGCGCAATGTTCTAATCTTACTTGTATGTTTCAGAAATTATTATATATTTACCTCTGCAGGACTTTCCACATCATATTAAAATAATCGTATATTGTATAACGTTATTAGTTTATATGTCATAAAATATGGAATAAAGCAATTCATCTCCTGATATGATACAAGCTCTAAACATTCATTTATCAGCAAAATCTTACAATTGAGAGAACATAGGAACAAATGCATCTAAAAGTAACACATCGGATATTTTACACTGCATCAAGATAATAACCGTATTTGAATAACAAATGAATGGGATCATTTTAGTCGGTCCATGCTGGTCTACCATTGAAAATATCAAACATTGTTGTCAAATGTATGCTGTAACTGATTGAGGTGGCTTACATAACAGATGTATGATAAACGCGGTCTTTTCAGGAAGTGGGAAATTAGCCTCGTTAATTCCAAGATGCAAATAAATGGCAACGTCTTACGCAGTAGGAGTGGGATACCGGTGTTATCTTCTTTAATTATCATCCTAAATGCTATATTAGTCAATTATTCCAAGATTTATGTTTGACTTCTGAATCGGTAATGCAGTTGTTCCCCTAAAATTCTTTACTGACTGTTGATGTGGCCCTCAATAAAATATCTTCTTAATTCATGAACATAATTTAAGATTCAAATAAAGTTATTCGTAATAATAAATTAAATACTGCATATGGAATAAAACATCTGCACTATTCAGTTCACTTTACAAAACATGTGGATAAGGAATCCGAAAGAAGGAACAGAACAATATTGCCACTGCTATCCCAAGGTTTTCCTTCATTGAATGCATATCCTGAGTTCTCAATAGATTTCCAAACTACATAATCATTTGACCAATTATTAAAAACTCTCAAGTTGTTTTTATGATAGTCGTCGACACGGAATGGTATAAATTCTTTTATTTAGTGATTAAGCACTCTCGGGGTTTGTTTTTGGGTACAAAGAAACCCGAGGCTGATTTATGTATATTGTACAACGATTTCAAAATAGTGCATTCGGTTCATCCAAAGCCGCTTCAACGAAGTGCTATGGATTGGAAGAAGGGAATACTTCCAGCGCTAATACAATAGTGTATTGCGTCATCGTATGTGGATAAATGTCTCAGAACAACACTAAATCTTTACACTACGGAACGTATTGTCAGTGAGCGGTTTACTTTAAGAACTTGCACATTTTCAGCTCAAGAGATTTGTGAGTTATTAATATATTATGTATAAGTTATAACATTTCTGCTACCACGTTAATTTTTGCATATTTTCTATGTTGCTTCGGCTCAAGTCATATTATGCAGATATTTTATATCCTTTTTGGCGACTTATAAAATTAATATTAGCAATATCTAAATTTCCTTTGGAAAAAACGCTTGGCTTCGAAGGATTCTTATCAAACACGGTTAGGCTCACTTCCGATAGTGTAATATTTGTAGCGTACCGTATATAACGTCATTATGTTTTATGGTATCTTTCCGTCTCATGCATATTACATGGTGTTAGAAGTATTATAAGATGACCAGAGTGATCAGGGTGACCGTAATGATCAAAGTTATCGGAGTGATCGGAGTCGACGGGGTACTTGCTGCAGAGCTAACAATAGAAGTTGAACATCGTAGTTGTAAAGTTGAAAAATAGCAGCCGTATAACTTAGTAAATATTGTTACTGGTTGAGTAGCAGGTAAATGGGCGTTGATGACCGATATTTGTCGACAGGGATTGCTTGATTAACCAGCCTGGAATATTCAATGCTTGATTGACCAATGTGATTGGTAGTCACATGTGTTGGTGACAGTGGATGTAACTACATATGCTTGATTGACCAATGTGATTGGTAGTCACGTGTGTTGGTGACAGTGGGTGTAACTCCATACATGTAATCTATTAGCCGTGGACTAATATTCGGGACTTGTAATACCCAGTGTGTATTTGGGACGTTACATATATTTTATATATCTGTCATTATTTTCACTATTTGATTGAATGTATTTTTACAATATGAGTAAATTGGCAGATTTATTAAGACATCATTCTTTCTTTGTGAGATCATTGCGAATCATTCACCCCTTGTTCTTGTACTGTGTTAGGTTGTTCTTTTTGTATATTCATTAGTTAGTTCCATAGGTTTAGGTTAACTAATCTAATATTTGAAGAGTATATGCACTTATTGATCATCATGTTGTTTCTCATTTAAATCATTTATCATAAAACATTGTATTTGTATCACCATCAAATGTGTTATGTTGTAGATTCGAAATCCTACTCGGTTTTCCTTTTACATGCCTCTTCTCAAATTGTGTTATCTATATTGTTTCTAGCACTACTGAGTATAATTGATAAATGGCATTTTTTAAAATATTCCAGTAGTATCCTCTTTTGAATCTTATAATTTCCTATCAAAGACCTTATTAACTATTTCGATGAGAACAATCATTATATGACTAAAGCAATCAGCAATTAAACGTTTGATTGCAACGAGGGAGACAGTGAACACATACATTAGTTAACTCTCTTAGAATACTGTAAGGAATTCTAAAGCAATTTTGATTTTACTAGCAAGTAATCAGTTTTCTTATAATATTATCATTATTTTTCCCACATTTTATTTTTGTTTACTTCTGAAACAAGAGATCTCCCCAAAAGAAAATTACGATAAGAATAAGAAAAGATTTATGGATGGTAAAGTAAGTTGCTGGTCTCATATTACCAGAAAACGAGAATTCTACGTATTACTGATGTTGCTCTATTGGAGCATATATTATGATAGTGGCATGGGGAGCAGTAGACTTGTTTTAAGTAAAACTAATCATAACTGTGTTAGTGTGCGAGCCGTATATTTATGGCCAGACGTCACAAACCTGTGTTCGCATACATATATGCACGGCATAGGACAGTGACGTCTAAGGATGTCCAATCTAGAAATCTCTGGGAAATATACATAAACAGTAGTTAATTGTTTCTTTGTAATAACAGGGAGACAGTACATGTAATAATCCATCAGAACCCGGCTCTGCTGTTTAGTAAAAGAAGATCAGTGAAATAAATATTACAAGTACAACCATCTTTTTTCCCCAGAAATGCTGTTGACAGCACTCTGCATTGATGTACACAAGATGGTGACTGTTAATTATTGATACAGACTCTCATCAGTCTCACAACCAGTTGTCGCTGATTATCGTGTATTTGTATGGGATAGTTATAATTAGGATAAAGTTAATTTAATGCTTTGTGTGGAAGTCTATAGGTATAAATTGCAGTGTGATCTGCTTTCAAATTGCTTTGACTAGTAACCAAGTTTGTTTATTAACGACACTGTCATATATAAAGCATTTTCTTTTATTGGGGGATACGTAGTATAATCAAGAGTTGGACCTATACACGAATACTAGGAACGAACTGTTAAGCTTTAGTGTGCGTCAGGTATTGACACCGAGGTATCCCATTTTTCTTTCCTTGCCTGTCTATGTTTGTTAAAACTAACTTTGTTTTTGAAAAAATAAACACAAAGAAAACTTCATGTCTGTTCGTGTACAATACAATTTATATTTCTCTGCTTTCCGCTAACGATCTCAACAATATGTTGAAAAGGAAATACGAGAGAGAGCGAGTTCATTCCGTTTTTAATCCCATCTTTGAGAGCAATGTGCACAAGCCTAGGAGGATGGTTTAAAATATCTCATCTTCTAATTATGACATCAGTGATATTTCCACAAGGCTGCGTGGAGAGCCGTGTGCACTTTATGTGAAAACTATTTAAATGTAATGTCTTTCGTAATTCATCTGAGATGTTCTATATTTTTTTACGTAACCACATACTCAACTTACATCTTGAGAAGAAGCAATACAAATATTTGAGGAGGTGAATGAAACTTTGTAAAACTCTCTCAATGCAACCTATATATGTATGTATGTATGTATGTATGTATGTATGTATGTATGCATGTATGTATGTATGTGTGAATGTATGTATATATGAATGTATGTATGTATGCATGTAAGTATGTATGTATTTATGTATGTATGTATATATATAAATGTATGACTGTATGTATGAATGCACGTATGTATGTACACATGTATGTATGTATGTATGCATGTATGTATGTATGTATGTATGTATGTATGTATATATGTATGTATGTATGTATGTATGTGTGAATGTAAGTATTAATGTATGTATGTATGTATGTATGTATGTATGTATGTATGTATGTATGCATGTATGTATGTATGCATTTATGTATATATATATATATGCATGAATGTATTTATGAATGCATGTATGTATGTATGCATGCATGTATGTATTCATGTATGTATGCATTCATGTATGTATGTTTGTATGTATGTATGTATGTTCGTATGTATGTCTGACTGACTGACTGACTGATTGACTTTATTTCCACTTCAACAGAGATTGTATCAGATTAATCAAATTCAGGACAATACAAGATCATAAAATAGAGCAGAAAAGTGACAAAAATCCAATAGTAATACTGTGTCAGCTACCGTATTGACAAATTGAAATACCTTCAATTCTGCAAATCAATAATCATTTGGCTGAGCATGGCCTTGATCCTTTCAACAGTTGCTTGATGATGATAATATTTCGAAAGGTTAATACGTCTATAGTGTAATGTGCTTAACATTAAGTTCGAGATAGGAACAAAAAGGAAATGGAAAACGTATAGCAGTGTAATTATATTTGTAGTTCTTTTTATGTGACACATGTATTTATGCATATATATACTTGTTTGCGCGTATGCGTGCGTGCATGCATTTATCTATGATTGACTGTCTAAATGACTTAATTACCTCTTCATCAAAGATTATATTAGGTTAATAAGATACATATTATACGTATCATAAGATCATGAGACACAACACATGTTATTGATTGATGTGGACAAATGTATCTAATAACGTTAGAAAGCCAAAATAGAAAAAGAATGATATGCATTTGAGTGCGAGAAAAACAATAACACTTTTAAATTGTCGAAAA
The DNA here is from genome assembly GCA_028554795.2 of Sinohyriopsis cumingii. NCBI lineage: Eukaryota > Metazoa > Mollusca > Bivalvia > Unionida > Unionidae > Sinohyriopsis > Sinohyriopsis cumingii. Next base: position 22,082,651 of record CM068837.1, read on the forward strand.
GAGGTTACGAGGAAATCCTGTAGCTGTTAATGTTTTGTTGTCGATATTTTTGATTTAACTGTGCTTATCGTATATGTTCTAATGACGCCGGAATAAACCATACATCTGTTATGATGAGGCTTGAGTTAAAAAATATAAAGATTTTATTTTTGTTTTGTCGACGATTCATTATATGTAATGCCATATAGTTCTCGTATGACAGCATATAAGCGATATTTGTAGATAAATTACCTGTATTATTATCGATGTATTGTTCTTAGACGTGCATGTATTATCATGTGTCATATATCTATACAATTTTTTCAAACAATGAAAATAATAATATTTAATTGTATGTCCTGGATTCATGTACTTGGATGTCCAGGATAGTAACTTGTTATGATTCCATATTCTATACAATAAACATTTTTCAATTTAAACTCGAGGTTTCCTGTATAAAACAGCAAAACACGTAGGTTTGCCATTCCATCACCTGCAGTAAATTATGATCTAATAGAGAGGTTACCTAAAACTCATTGCTTTATATATACAACATCTTTTGCATCAAATGTGGAATCAAGTTTTTAGTAGTTATTCATGTTTTCAAGTTACTATTCACTGGAATTACAAACAGATCAATAATCAAGGACATGGACATTAATCTGGAATTAAATATAATTCAGACACTGACATCATGGATTATATTCATAACATATATCAATATATATATGACACATCACTAATCTCCAAACGATTGGTGCATTATCCCATACTAGCCCTCCAAATTATCATTACCATAGTGCCGGTTTAAACACAGCTGGAATTTAATAAGAATTTAATTCATTAGGACTTGAGATTTAACTTTCTGGAATATTTTGTATTTAATTCACAATACTGTAAGTTGTTTTATATGAAACTTCAATTAGTATTATAGGCAAATATATTATTTGTTGAATGGTACAAAACTTGCTTAGCTTTTATTGTTATGTTACTTTTAAAATACTACATGCATGCAGGTATGTATGTATGTATGTATGCATGTATGTATGTATGTATGTATGTATGTATGTATGTATGTATGTATGTATGTAAATATGGATGTATATATGTAGTTATGTATGTATGTATCTATGCATGTATGTATGTATGTATGTATGTATGTATGTACGTAGTTATGTATGTAGTTATGTATCTATGCATGTATGCATGCATGCATGCATGTATGTATGTATGTATGCATGTATCTATGTATGTATGTATGTATGTATGTATGTATGTATGTATGTATGTATGTATGTATCTATGTATATAAATATGTATGTATGTATGTAGTTATGTATGTATGTATCTATGCATGAATGTATGTATGTATGTATGTATGTATGTACGTAGTTATGTATGTAGTTATGTATGTATGCATGTATGCATGCATGCATGCATGTATGTATGTATGTATGTATGTATGCATGTATGCATGTATGTATGTATGTATGTATGTATGTACGCATGCATGCATGTATATATGTATTTATAAGTGCGTTGGTACGTGAATACATGCATGTATGTATGTATCAATTACTATATCTGTATACGTATATATGTATGTACCATTTACATACCCCGATTCTAAAACGTTAGATTTATACTATATTGCACATTACAAGCACATATTACTACCCATTGATAATGAACGTTTTCATATTCCATTGAATACCAATAAATATTACATTTTCATTTGATTTACTCCTTATAAAGATGTTTTTGTGTACACTTTTATAAGTATACATGCAACGTCTGCGCAACGACAATATGAAGTTATATTAAATTAGGACACCGTGAATTATCGATGCAATTATTCTATGAGCAGATTCTTTAATGTGCAAATTAAATATCCTTTATAACACAATATTTTACTGGCTTTTGACATGTCTGCTTTTCCATGAAAATGCATTTAAATGAAGATATATGTAAATATGGGTTTCATTACCAATCATGTTATATACTTTTAGGTACAGAACTTTATTTTCACAAATAAGATTCCAATGTATTATATTTAAAATCGAAATGCCAGTTCATATATGATCGTTACATGCTGATAAATTGCAAATGCTTTTATTGTCATAGATATAATTGTCAAGGCCTTTATAAAATGTATTACATTTTTGGGACAGATACTTAACGGATCAATAATATTATTCATAATTATAATTCATTCATTGGATAAATTTCTATACTACTCACCAGTCATTTGCCAAGTTCTCGCCTATTCAAATATGCAGTCTTCCATGAACTGGCATTTCCTCGTATCGAAGTTTGCATCATATGAAGGTTTAATTTCTGCTAGTACAATGCGACTTTAGTTTTGTTTATTTCCATTTCGTCTAATTGCGATGAGAAATAATCGCGTGGCAAGAGGTTGTTGAAGAAGGGAATTTGTTACAGACTGAGGGTGCTCATTTATTATTTGTGAATGACCAAGTTTGAAGTTATGCTTTAGGAATATCCACATCTAGTTGACAAAGCTTGTTTGAATCTTAGGGTTCATTTCATTAACATGAATTCTCTAATTTTAAAATTCTTATGCAGTTAAAAAGATTTAGAGCGAAAAAGTCTTAATAATAATGCTTATTATTAAATATCTGATTTAGATGAAATTTATATTTTGTATTGGTCCCGCTTGTTATAAGGATAATTTGTGTATTGATTTTTACCAGGCAAGATGTAATGATCACGGTGATATACAAAATAGGTACTTCCTTGAGTTTGAAACAAACAATTTCAGTTTCAAGTGTGTCTTGCTGGGAGAAGATTTGACAACAATGCCCGTGATCATGAATTAATGTATTTTGATATTGTTCTTCAGACTTAAAAAAACTGCACCAGCCCAAAGTAAAATAGCTGTTGGAGGTTAACTCAGATTACAAGGAGTAAGTATTGACCAATATCAATGAGTTATAGAATCTAGTATATTTTAGCAACCGTTCTCTCTTTCAATCTCTCTCCATCTATTTTCTGTTCTCTAAAATTATGAAAGGCACAGTGTAAATCGACTTCACCAAATATACATAAATTAATTCGATGCGTGGAATGAGGTCGACAATCGAATGTATGCATCCTCGGCGACATAATCACAGGCTTGATAAACTAAAAGGATACTAGCTACGTGTAATTCAAAGCGACCAAATCGTTTGCTCCGAAATATTGACATTGAATAAACATATACTAGATGTAAATACGTTTCAACACCTATCTTCAAAATGAAAGGTATAATAATTGAAAATAGATAATAAATGTTGTGGGACGTCTTTTATATGTTATGTCCTGATTTCAATATTTCAGTTCTCATTATGTTGATTCAGTTTGTTACAAGTTAATGAAACGCCTTATGGATCAACGATTTGAAAAATATCTGCCGCACTGACCTCAAATCCATTCTTAAAACTGTATTATGCATATAGATCTATGAACATCAGTGTTGGAGAAGAATGACAAATAATCTGTAAACCTCTGACTCGACAACATTGTACCAAATGTCGTCTCAAGCTCCAAAGTCTGTCAAAGAACAAATTTAAAATGTACAAGCCAAACGCAAACAACAAATAAAACAATAGGTATTGTTCTTCTTATCTTTTGTTTAAACTCGGCAGATGCTTTCTAATTACTTTGAACAATTAGTTCATTTAAAAAGGACCAGATAATGATACAACATAAAATAATATCGTACATACATACATAAGTACGTAGGTACCTACCTATCAACCTACATCAATCAATCAATCCATAAATCCGGTGTCAAATTGTTTGGAGTCGGAGGTCGCAGATTCGAACCCCGGCTGATTCGTATCAAAGATTGGCACTAATACCTGTGTTGCTAGGCGCTGCACTTTATGACATTAACATTATTTCTGGTATTACTGATGTGAAGATAATGTGGTGAGGTGTGACATCACGCGTTATATCTGCGACATGAAAAGTCAGTGATAATCATCATTATAAACTGCAACACTGCATACATCTTGGCGATATGACTAAAAATGTTAATGCTTCGAAGAAACTCCAAAACAGTCACATATATACCCTCAACGATAGATGGAAAATTAGCCGTCTATGTCATTAACATTATAATCAAATAAATAGTGAAGATTCATACATAATCGTAGGTAGGATATGTTAGGCACAACTGGACAGAGCCGTATGCATGTTTGGTAAGTGTTTAAATGACATAAATGCCATCAGAATGCTAGATGTGACAAGGATCACGTCAGACACGTATGCTTATCGTTGAAACAAATAGATCATAACCACAAAATACATGTTGAACAACAGTTTAGTTTCTTTCTCCTAACCCAGCAGAACCAATACACAAGCTGCAGAGATGACACAAATACAAAAAAAACACACTCGCACACGCACACACGCACAGACACACACACACACAGACACACACACACACATCTATATATATATATATATATATATATATATATATATATATATATATATATATATACGTGTGAGTGTGTGTGTGTTTGTGTGTGTGTGTGTGAATTGTATATTGATTGTGATATCCATGTTATACATTATGTCAGTTTCTTTGTATCTGTCCAACACAGTGTTTAAAAATGTCGGCTTGCAAGATAGAAACAGACAGTCACACAGACACAGGGAGGGTAAGGACAGACAGGCATAGTGATATTCTGACATTTGACCTCATTGATTAAGGAGCAAAGTTTATTTCATTCAAACAGTACAATTTGGTGCATTCTCGGTGTCTCGAAAATACAGCCTTGGAACAAACCGACCCACAAACAATCACTACATGCATTTATGTCTTTATTTTAGGTATTATCCAAGATCGATGGGTATAAAAAGCTGGCATTACGTCTCTTCGGCGATGCACATTTAGAAATTAAACACGTTAGGTGGATTATTTATGGATCATCGTTTCAAAGAAGTGTCATCAATTTTATTTAACAAATTACGTACCTATTTCATTGTATTCGTATTTCGTTGGGATTTCTTATTGCATCTATTACGTTCTCTTTAAAAAAAAAAACTGATTTTTTTTTTTCTAATCAAGATCACACACATGCCAGCAGTAAAGTATATTATTAGAAACATCTCATGTTTTGTTCATACTATTAAATTCGTGTAAAATGTTCAGTAAAAGATTGAAATAATTGCTTGTTTTGGTTGTATTATTCCTATTGCACCATAACACATACTACGCATGTTTTGAATTATATAATGAAACGGTCCTTGTGTGTACTGCATATATAAAGGTTGTTAATATTCGCTTGCATGATCTGCATAAGGTTTATATAGATAAAATGTTTTCTATGTGATGCATGAATCGTAATGGTATGCGATATATATGTTATAATAGTTGTTATCTTCAAATACAATAAGTATTAATCTTAGCAGTTATGAATTCGAGAGTATCGTTTCAATTGACCTTTGTCGAGCACAGTGTGAAAGTAAATACTTTATTCACCTCTTACAGTGACCGATTTTAATTTCTTGGTTGATGACAGAATTGTAATCTTTGTATTGCTTGTTGCTCAGCATAAAGTCTATGATAAAGATACATATGGATAAGTAAGATCAGATATTACTTGGAATAGTTTCTGTAATAATACATATGATCAGGCATTTAGAAACAAATTCAAAGCATCACGTTTCTATTGAGAGTATACCAGGTATGCTTTCTTTCCCCAACTCAACACTTGTGTCATAAATTGGAAATAATGTGCAAGTTGTTCCATAATGCTAAAAATTTTTAGCAATGGTAAATATTTATTACGTGTACATTTATTGTTCTGTGAAATACCTATTCACCTTGCGAACTTTGCGAACACCACACATATTCTTGCGACTGTATGTTCTTCAATTAAGTTTTCAGAAATCATTGTTTTAGCGTAATTTTACGTTTATATATTTTTATTGTTACGAGTCTAGTGTTTTACAAAGAGTAGCAGAAAAAGTGAAGAAAGCAAAGTTTGTAAAATTTCAGAAATACTTTATTATGAATCAAATCCAAAACTAAGTCAAGAGTTAGAAATTAGAAGCCATATTTATAAGTAAAAATTTTAATGAAACTGAGTTCGAACGCCCATTAAGTCCAAAACTAAAGACGATGACGTATATTATTGTTATTTCAAGAGTTTGTTGCTCCATCACATACAATACTATTCCAGTTTTGACTTCATTGTAACTTCACATAAATTACTTTATCCAATAACTTTGCATGAGACTTATATATTTACAGGGACACTAATCACTTGAAGTCAAAATAATTTGATGAAATTAAAAGAATTAGCCAAACATGACACAATATAAAACAATTAGACTTTTGAAGTGTTATGGCACTATTTACTGAATTCCTATCATAACACGACTTACAATGCTAACTAAACCGGAAATCATATGTCGGGAAGGCGGTAAATAATTCTGCTTTCTAGGACGAATAGAAGGTTGCTAGATGATAATTATATTGTCGTAAAGGCATGGCTTTGATATAACTTTCTCTGAGAACAAATACATTATTATATATAAATACATGTTTACCAAAACTGTCACTTGTTCTGAATAAAGGGTAGAAACTAAATAATTACTTTATATTATTAGGCATTTATGAATGAATTTATAGTAAAAATTCAAACAAATCTGAACTGAATTTCCGGACAATGTCATCTCCAGTAAGACGTATTACGTTAGAAAAACATGTATTAGAAATAACATAGAAATAAGTAAAAAAAAACAAACAATTAAATTAAATAAAATAACAATTGCATTACTTACTACGTAACATACTTTCTACGTTTTATCCTACCGTCTTTTAACAAGCCTGGTACTTATAAAGTGGAATAACTATTTTCAGGTACCATGATTACTCACCGTGCGCGTCCAATAAATATGGTTTTATGACTGAACCTTTTCTCGTTTATATTCATGGAGACTTTAATAAATAGACAGTTTTCACATTTTGATATTTAAGATTGGCAAAATCTAAGAATTAGATTTGATAGCATCGAATGTTTTAAACATATAACAAATAAATATAGCTAAATCATTGCTGTTTTATTGATAATTTAAAGTAGGTATGGCAGAGTAACAGCAATGCAACACATACGCACACACAAACAAACATAGAGGAATTACCCAAAGTTATAACACCTAAAATCAACAAGAATAAGTGTCTTAAAAGTTTTATTTTTTAGTATTTTACATTCCAGTTTGTTATATGTGGTGTAGGGATCTCAATCATCAGTTTAATCAGACAATTTTCATTAACTTATATGGATAGTATGCTTCCTGTATTAATCATAATATTGATAAAAGAACGTTGCATGGAGATATAATACTATTATAGGGCCTAGTACAAAATGAATGCTAAGGATAGGGTTCATCATTTAAAATAGTTATACAGTTGTGTAGAGATTACGGTGTTTCGTGTACTTACATTGTTCTTCTATATTTCCTTTTTAGCTAAACATTATTGTATTTTCACTGGAAATGAGAGATTGATTTGAAAACTACCCCACAGCTCCACGTTTTACCTGAAAATTATGATCGGACAAAGTACAAGCTAAATGACGTTATGAGAAACATTTCATGAATTTAAGACCTGTTTCCCATTGACCTATATCTAGCTATAAAGCTCATTGAAGAAAAAGAGTGCTTCATCGATAAGACTGCGTTAAATTTGTCAGTGCATTTACATCATTCTTTACTTTATTCTCAGTTCGATAAAGGATTATTGATTGCTTTAATTGTAATTTACGTTTTGAATTTGCTTTAAAATATCTGTAGATGAGCTTCACCTGATTTTGAAAAATCAGTCATAGAAAATCAAGGGTTTTAAATTTGTGCCACCGAAGTATTCAAACAAAATACAATTAAGAAACACAACGACAAACGAAATTCAGAATGCAAACAAGAAATCAGTCACAGGACTACACACTATGTATAAAACAGAAGCACATACTTTCAAAGAAAAGGTAAAATACATATAAACCAAAATTGGTTTGGTAGGTTTAAAACGGCGTGTTCATCGCTTTACTGAATAATAATATAGGAAATGAAAGACAAGCACGTTTCTCAAATACATAGAATATCAAATAATTCAAAGTAGACTCTTGATTATGGAATACATGACCTTTTAGTTATGAATAACAGGCTATAACATGAGAGTTACTACGTCATTATGCACACAAAACGAGTTAGATAAAAACAAGGTCATGTAAATCAGAAAGTGTCACAAATAAAACAACAGTTAAACAATGAAATAGCTGGAGATAATCGTGTTCACATGTATATAACTGGCAAGTCGAACAACTGGAGTGGTCGGTATTGTATTTTCATCAGGAAATCATTTCATACACAGACATATCGTTGACTCATTATTCCTCCATATTAAGACAAAGAGGAATGTGATGGAGAAATTTGGACTCTAGAAACTAATACTCTCCGGGTCATGTTAACTGTAGAACAATGAAAGAAAAGAAAGAAACATTGCACGGTGGTAATGAAGATAGTGAAAACTCGACATACAAAATAAGAGTAAGTCATGCATTTTTTGTTGAGCTTGTGTACCGCTTTCTTGATACTATAGCTGTTAAGAGGGTATTATTTTCCCTTGGGAAAGACATTTGAACAACACACACACACACACACACACACAAATACACACACATATTTATTTATTTACCTTATAATACCATATTATATCCAGTTGTACAATATAAAAGTGAATGATTGAGCCAATATGTTTATGGTGCTGAAACCATCCATTTTGTCGCACTTACCGACCACTTACCGACCACTTTATTAGTGTGCAATGTGACGGTAAATCGACAATGTAAGCTCATTTAGCAATTGAGGTCAACTATCAATAACAGCAGAAACAACAAAGACCGTAACAATACTACTACTATTACTACTACTGCTAATAATAAAAATCATTATAATAATAATAATACAGATGAAGGTACTGATGATTCAAGAATAAATATATCTTCAGGTAACATCTCAATTTGAGGGAAGTTTAAACCTGTTTATCGGCGAAATATCTTCATTCTTAGATTATAGACAAGACTATGAAGTTTGAATTCAATGTCACAAAAAATTCAGTTTATTTACAAATTATTTTTTCAGTGTGCAACTCATTCTAGTCATTTTTGTATTTGCTTGATTTGAACACTAATTAGTATGTCATAATTTAAATCAAATGTCACAAACCATCGTTTTTTGTAGGAACATGTTTTCATAATGTTACCCAAATGAAGTATTTAAATGTACATCTGTCAGCAAAGTTTCACAACAATCACACAGGTTGTTTAATCCTCAAAAGTTAAACTGCAGTGCTATCTCAAAAAACATTGAACATATGATAACGAGGCCATTCGCATGTACATTTTATATGAAGTGTGTAAGTAAAAAGATTCTGAATGGGAGGCGTCACAACATTCCCATATAAAACTGAATGTGTATGACAATATTATGTAACCTTCCAAAAATCAAGTATGTGAGAATAAGACCTTCCAAGATGTATTGGCATGCATACTGAATAACATGATTAATGTAACCAATTTATTAGCAAATCATAAGTTTTTTCCCGATGGTATTTTCGGTTTCCTGAGAAATAAGAGATATGCTAACATGTCGTTTTCTTAATGGTGGAGCTCTGCGGTTTCGTTCCTATGCAGGGTTCGATTTTGAAAGAAAAATAGTCTCCTCACTAATTATAGTAATTTTTAATAAGGACAAGTAAATGTGTTTGATACATGTAAAATAGCGTTTATTTCGGTCTATTTTTGTGTATTGCGAGTTTTAGAGTTTCCAGCTTCTCCTTAGTTCAAATGTGCACCAAGTATAACAACTATCCGTCGTATTATATGACTTTCTGTTTAAAGTATTTGATGCAATTTATATAATAATTCTGATTTTGGTTAGGTGTGCTCGTTGTAATGGGGGTGTTAGTGAAGGCTCATTAATTGTTTAAATGTACTATTGAATCATGGCGCGGTAAAGTCTATGTGCAAATATTGTTTAGTTGCTTAGGCTGGGAGAGTCCTGTTCTCATGTTGGTGCCATGCTTTTCAAAATATAAGCTGTAGTTCGCATTGGAAAGACACATCTAGCATGCACATAACAACCATGCGAATGGGATTTAATATTTTGGTAAGTCTGAAACACCAGGACCAGTTACATCAATTACAGTTGAATAGGATACAGCAAATCATAGTCTAAGGGAGAGTATTCGTACACGAAAGACACCACCTCCAACACCAGTTGTTTCAGAACAGCTGAGATTCATGCAGGGCATAATTAGTTACCTATGAAAGCCTATTGAAATAAGCACATTTAATGAAACAGCCCATCACTTTGCAAGTAAAGAAAAACAAATGTCAGTAAAACGCTTTCCAATGCCAATGATATCGTTATACGACCCAAGCAGCACCAATCTTACAAAAGAAGAATTAGTGGAAACGTGTAAAAAAGTATTGCCAACTGTCAGTCAGTGAGAGTGGAAAGGAACACTTCATGGAGTGCACCAAAAAATCAGTCAAAATCATTGGCTTGGCACGAGCAAAGAACTGGTAGAATAACAGCATATGTGACAGATAGTGTACACCATACCAATATGGGCTGTCCTGATCCTTCACTAACAATTTGCAACGTTGTTCAGCAAAAACTGAAAATTATGCCAGTTCAATATTGGGGCGGGGGCATCGTTGGTTGAAGCTACTGCTCTTCAACACTACATAGCTGCCATATCTACATAACATCAATATGTGAAAATTACAACGACATAATTAGGTTTGTGTATGGTCAAAGGGTTTATCAGTGCTTCTCCAGACGTTCGATGTTAATACTCATATTGTGGCAATGATTTTGTAGATAAAATGCCCAGATACATAAAATAATGCCAATTTAGATGAAATCACCAGTATTACTAACTATTGTCTTGCGTTAAAATGTGAACTGAAGAAAGACCATATCGATTATATGCATGTCCATATTCAAATGTACGTGTTCCAAAACACATTCTGCCACTTTCTTGTTTGGACCGAGAAAGCATGTGTTATCATCATTGTGTTCAACAACAACCAACATTTCATGGATAACATGGCGAACAAACTTGAAGTTTTCTGGACTGAACACTGCCTGCCGGAATAACTGACACGACAACATAGGATGGCTGAAAACATAGCACTGGCTGAATCAGCTAGTACATCATAAGACAGTAGGGTCTTTTACTACTGTCCAAAAACCTGAATAGAGACGATGGAGATGAGATGAAAGGGTGTGATTGGACAAATTGCAAGTTTAAAAGGGTGAATATCACTTATGTCAAGATTAAATGCCCTTCTAAAGGAATCTTGTACTGCAATGATTGCAAAAGGAGAAAAGGCAAAACATGAATTTTTATGATTAAAAGAAACTAATGCATCAGTATGTCAACCTGAAAAGCTTTGACATAATGAACATTTAACTTTATAGGTAAGTGAAAACAGTCTTCGTATAAAGGTCACATTTCATGATCGCAATTCCCCATTTTAAAATATGGCCAACATTTACCATCTAAACAAAATCATTTTGTACAAGGAAATTAAATCTGATTGTACGTACTAAAACACAATTGTGACTTTGCCTCAAACAATGAGTCCATTAATAAAATTTTCAACTGACTACATAAACTGAATGTATCTAGGTATTTTACTCCCTTGCATCAGAAGTAGAAACAATCCTATCACATAAATTTGTAAGAATGGCATATGTTTTGACAATTTTCTCAGTATGTGCTTCTGACTTTATTTAATTCACGAACAGAATAGGCAAAGTCCCTTATACAATTGTAAATATTGACTTTATGAGACCAACCATTCTCTCTCTCTCTCTCTCTCTCTCTCTCTCTCTCTATGTGAATTCTAAGTGATGGTATTTATCTATATTTTTTCCACTTCCTATGCAGGAGAAAAGCTGTTTTTTTTTCTTTATTAAAAGCTGGCAAGATGAACTCTGTAGAACATCCATTTGCCATATCTTCTTGAAGAATAAAACACCTCGCTGCCAAAATATGATCCACATGGTGATGAATTACTCTGCTGATATATTCTGATTTGCGTGAAATTGCAACATCTGAAACTCGTCCACCCATGGCCTTGCACACAAACTCAACCGCTTCCAAGGGATTACATGCAACAAGAGACTTCACTGATGTGTATTTTTGTAGTTACTGTAGCAATCGGCTTCACTTTATATACTGTTGCGTTTACAACGAAGATTTCAAAGCAGTCAGTAATATTTTCCAAACGTGGAAAGTGCATCTTGAAAACATCAGGTAAAGGTGTAATGAAATGGTATCTCGGTATGGCCAGTGAATCATAAAACCGTCCTGAGATTATATTAGATTGAACCATTTCCTAAATGTATCAATCGCAATGCTCTTCACCAGATTACACTAATTACCCAAATATTTAAATTTTGAATGTTGTGTCAGTATGACTAATCAAACGAAATACTGCTTAATAACAGTTACATTTCTTTGTTTCCTTGAAGTAATTTTGGATTGCAGAAAAGAAAACGTTTTCTTAAACTATTTTTTAACGAGCTTATGCGCCTTCGACTCTTAATGAGTCTTTGTACTAGGAAAATATAAATCAAAGACAGGACAAAGAAATAAACAAATTTTTACATGACTATGCCTTGTTGCTGATGCTTGATTATATTTTATTTTGACCTAGAAATCAATGAGCCACTGCGACATCTTTAATTATAATGGAATGTATGTAGCGAAAATTGTATCTCGAATATTTTATTGTTATATTTGTAATTATAGGCTATTGGGAGACTAAAAAGCTAGTTTAGAGAGTTATTGGGAAGAAAACGTCACGGCCGCCACCAAAATTTATCTGTGAATGTCTGTCATTATCTAGTCTTCTTTGTTTAAGCCGCTTAGTTTCAATGTTCTAAGGCTTCATATCCAGTAAGATTACTTCTTTCCTCGTTCCGGAATTTCATTTACGGTTGTAAGCAATTGCTCTAAGTGTTATATAACTGAAAGTATGGCCATGTTAGGAGAAGTGTTCTGCGACTGTGATTCTTTACAACTTCTTTGTCATTGAAACCGATATATGAAGTTTGATCATTATGTGTTGCTTTTCAGTTTCTCCGAGATATTGGATGCTACATATCTTATACGTGATGAGATAAATTACATTCTCTGTAATGCACGTTTTTGTTTGGATCATGTATGTTTATTGTTTCTAGTCACTGTGTTAAAAAACATCATATGCAGGCCGGTTTTGCACCTTTTATCGCCAGAGGGGCCGGATTTACTAGTGTGGTCGTGGTTAGTGTTTGGCGCTATCTTCGCCTTGGCCATGATGTCTTTGAGGATTTTTGGTCTGCGATAGACGAATACAGGTTTGTTCAGGAAGATTGACTTTAGTGCATCACACGATTCCACGAAAAATCAGTGTTTCCCAATGACTTTACATACTTTGGTCTCGTCAGGATAAATGTTGTCCTATCTACCTTGCCCTTCTCTCTATAGTTTAGTAGGTCATTGAGGTGTGCTTGTTTCGCCTTTTTGGTTCCCACTACAATCAGGTATTTGTAGTTGCCTCGGTCAGATGATAATGAACCCAAACCATTACCGTAACTTTCATATTCATCAGTGATATTGTCAATACTTTCATAATCAAAGTCCTCTTTATTATTTTCACTTCCGTCACTATTTTCACTTGCATAATCATCTTTACTATTTTCATCTTCACGACCTGCTATAACCTTTTTTAACTGCCACACAGGAGTGTTAATATTTTTGTCTGTTTCGTTTTCGTGAGCTAATTCTGATCTAATGTGTTCTATCACGCTCGAAAGCGATACGAATTATTTTACTTCCGTATGTTTCACAGTAGCCACAGATTAGAATATAACTTCTTGAATTAGTTTTATAAATCTGCATTCTGCTGGTAGTGGATATCTATCTTGAAACTTAGGTTTTCAATGATTCAAGATCAGAAATTATTTCCGGATGAAGATGAATTTGTATGCCTTTTTCAATTTTGTACTGCAGAAACAATATTTATGTCTGTCTTCATTTTCTATCTATCTATCTATCTATCTATCTATCTATCTATCTATCTATATATATATATATATATATATATATATATATATATATATATATATATATATATATATATATATATAATTTTAAAAGTTCAACAAAAATAAACCGTAGCAAGATGAGCGGTTCTCAATCATGGTGTCTCTTCACTGGGCTTTGTGCCTTTTGTTTGGTCTCTTGGTGTAATCTGTCTCAAGATCTTCTCAGCACCGCACGAGTATTTTCTTTTCGGCTGACATTCTTTCTGAATGCTTTTGTGTGTGGTACCATTCAGTGATTTTGACAGCTCACATCACGCTACGGTCTATTTTTGAGGCTCCACCATATCTGAGACATACCCCCAGCAAAGCTTCTATCCGAAACGAAATTTTAGAATATTCAGTAGGTTGTCTATGCCTTTGTATTTTATGCATGCCCCTAATGTAAATAGCTGGAGAGAGGGTAAAACGCACTCACCACGTTGATGGTCGTGGTGAGGAGGTGTACATGAATTTTCTAGTTACCTGGAACCTTCATTTTATATAGAAAACCTGCTATTATTGCCACCGTTGACATTATGTCAGTCACGAGACTCTGTCCTACCACTGCGCAATGTTCTAATCTTACTTGTATGTTTCAGAAATTATTATATATTTACCTCTGCAGGACTTTCCACATCATATTAAAATAATCGTATATTGTATAACGTTATTAGTTTATATGTCATAAAATATGGAATAAAGCAATTCATCTCCTGATATGATACAAGCTCTAAACATTCATTTATCAGCAAAATCTTACAATTGAGAGAACATAGGAACAAATGCATCTAAAAGTAACACATCGGATATTTTACACTGCATCAAGATAATAACCGTATTTGAATAACAAATGAATGGGATCATTTTAGTCGGTCCATGCTGGTCTACCATTGAAAATATCAAACATTGTTGTCAAATGTATGCTGTAACTGATTGAGGTGGCTTACATAACAGATGTATGATAAACGCGGTCTTTTCAGGAAGTGGGAAATTAGCCTCGTTAATTCCAAGATGCAAATAAATGGCAACGTCTTACGCAGTAGGAGTGGGATACCGGTGTTATCTTCTTTAATTATCATCCTAAATGCTATATTAGTCAATTATTCCAAGATTTATGTTTGACTTCTGAATCGGTAATGCAGTTGTTCCCCTAAAATTCTTTACTGACTGTTGATGTGGCCCTCAATAAAATATCTTCTTAATTCATGAACATAATTTAAGATTCAAATAAAGTTATTCGTAATAATAAATTAAATACTGCATATGGAATAAAACATCTGCACTATTCAGTTCACTTTACAAAACATGTGGATAAGGAATCCGAAAGAAGGAACAGAACAATATTGCCACTGCTATCCCAAGGTTTTCCTTCATTGAATGCATATCCTGAGTTCTCAATAGATTTCCAAACTACATAATCATTTGACTAATTATTAAAAACTCTCAAGTTGTTTTTATGATAGTCGTCGACACGGAATGGTATAAATTCTTTTATTTAGTGATTAAGCACTCTCGGGGTTTGTTTTTGGGTACAAAGAAACCCGAGGCTGATTTATGTATATTGTACAACGATTTCAAAATAGTGCATTCGGTTCATCCAAAGCCGCTTCAACGAAGTGCTATGGATTGGAAGAAGGGAATACTTCCAGCGCTAATACAATAGTGTATTGCGTCATCGTATGTGGATAAATGTCTCAGAACAACACTAAATCTTTACACTACGGAACGTATTGTCAGTGAGCGGTTTACTTTAAGAACTTGCACATTTTCAGCTCAAGAGATTTGTGAGTTATTAATATATTATGTATAAGTTATAACATTTCTGCTACCACGTTAATTTTTGCATATTTTCTATGTTGCTTCGGCTCAAGTCATATTATGCAGATATTTTATATCCTTTTTGGCGACTTATAAAATTAATATTAGCAATATCTAAATTTCCTTTGGAAAAAACGCTTGGCTTCGAAGGATTCTTATCAAACACGGTTAGGCTCACTTCCGATAGTGTAATATTTGTAGCGTACCGTATATAACGTCATTATGTTTTATAGTATCTTTCCGTCTCATGCATATTACATGGTGTTAGAAGTATTATAAGATGACCAGAGTGATCAGGGTGACCGTAATGATCAAAGTTATCGGAGTGATCGGAGTCGACGGGGTACTTGCTGCAGAGCTAACAATAGAAGTTGAACATCGTAGTTGTAAAGTTGAAAAATAGCAGCCGTATAACTTAGTAAATATTGTTACTGGTTGAGTAGCAGGTAAATGGGCGTTGATGACCGATATTTGTCGACAGGGATTGCTTGATTAACCAGCCTGGAATATTCAATGCTTGATTGACCAATGTGATTGGTAGTCACATGTGTTGGTGACAGTGGATGTAACTACATATGCTTGATTGACCAATGTGATTGGTAGTCACGTGTGTTGGTGACAGTGGGTGTAACTCCATACATGTAATCTATTAGCCGTGGACTAATATTCGGGACTTGTAATACCCAGTGTGTATTTGGGACGTTACATATATTTTATATATCTGTCATTATTTTCACTATTTGATTGAATGTATTTTTACAATATGAGTAAATTGGCAGATTTATTAAGACATGATTCTTTCTTTGTGAGATCATTGCGAATCATTCACCCCTTGTTCTTGTACTGTGTTAGGTTGTTCTTTTTGTATATTCATTAGTTAGTTCCATAGGTTTAGGTTAACTAATCTAATATTTGAAGAGTATATGCACTTATTGATCATCATGTTGTTTCTCATTTAAATCATTTATCATAAAACATTGTATTTGTATCACCATCAAATGTGTTATGTTGTAGATTCGAAATCCTACTCGGTTTTCCTTTTACATGCCTCTTCTCAAATTGTGTTATCTATATTGTTTCTAGCACTACTGAGTATAATTGATAATTGGCATTTTTTAAAATATTCCAGTAGTATCCTCTTTTGAATCTTATAATTTCCTATCAAAGACCTTATTAACTATTTCGATGAGAACAATCATTATATGACTAAAGCAATCAGCAATTAAACGTTTGATTGCAACGAGGGAGACAGTGAACACATACATTAGTTAACTCTCTTAGAATACTGTAAGGAATTCTAAAGCAATTTTGATTTTACTAGCAAGTAATCAGTTTTCTTATAATATTATCATTATTTTTCCCACATTTTATTTTTGTTTACTTCTGAAACAAGAGATCTCCCCAAAAGAAAATTACGATAAGAATAAGAAAAGATTTATGGATGGTAAAGTAAGTTGCTGGTCTCATATTACCAGAAAACGAGAATTCTACGTATTACTGATGTTGCTCTATTGGAGCATATATTATGATAGTGGCATGGGGAGCAGTAGACTTGTTTTAAGTAAAACTAATCATAACTGTGTTAGTGTGCGAGCCGTATATTTATGGCCAGACGTCACAAACCTGTGTTCGCATACATATATGCACGGCATAGGACAGTGACGTCTAAGGATGTCCAATCTAGAAATATCTGGGAAATATACATAAACAGTAGTTAATTGTTTCTTTGTAATAACAGGGAGACAGTACATGTAATAATCCATCAGAACCCGGCTCTGCTGTTTAGTAAAAGAAGATCAGTGAAATAAATATTACAAGTACAACCATCTTTTTTCCCCAGAAATGCTGTTGACAGCACTCTGCATTGATGTACACAAGATGGTGACTGTTAATTATTGATACAGACTCTCATCAGTCTCACAACCAGTTGTCGCTGATTATCGTGTATTTGTATGGGATAGTTATAATTAGGATAAAGTTAATTTAATGCTTTGTGTGGAAGTCTATAGGTATAAATTGCAGTGTGATCTGCTTTCAAATTGCTTTGACTAGTAACCAAGTTTGTTTATTAACGACACTGTCATATATAAAGCATTTTCTTTTATTGGGGGATACGTAGTATAATCAAGAGTTGGACCTATACACGAATACTAGGAACGAACTGTTAAGCTTTAGTGTGCGTCAGGTATTGACACCGAGGTATCCCATTTTTCTTTCCTTGCCTGTCTATGTTTGT
Organism: Sinohyriopsis cumingii; assembly: GCA_028554795.2. Classification (NCBI taxonomy): domain Eukaryota; kingdom Metazoa; phylum Mollusca; class Bivalvia; order Unionida; family Unionidae; genus Sinohyriopsis; species Sinohyriopsis cumingii. The sequence goes on from CM068837.1 coordinate 22,100,844, forward strand.
TAAAACTAACTTTGTTTTTGAAAAAATAAACACAAAGAAAACTTCATGTCTGTTCGTGTACAATACAATTTATATTTCTCTGCTTTCCGCTAACGATCTCAACAATATGTTGAAAAGGAAATACGAGAGAGAGCGAGTTCATTCCGTTTTTAATCCCATCTTTGAGAGCAATGTGCACAAGCCTAGGAGGATGGTTTAAAATATCTCATCTTCTAATTATGACATCAGTGATATTTCCACAAGGCTGCGTGGAGAGCCGTGTGCACTTTATGTGAAAACTATTTAAATGTAATGTCTTTCGTAATTCATCTGAGATGTTCTATATTTTTTTACGTAACCACATACTCAACTTACATCTTGAGAAGAAGCAATACAAATATTTGAGGAGGTGAATGAAACTTTGTAAAACTCTCTCAATGCAACCTATATATGTATGTATGTATGTATGTATGTATGTATGTATGTATGTATGCATGTATGTATGTATGTGTGAATGTATGTATATATGAATGTATGTATGTATGCATGTAAGTATGTATGTATTTATGTATGTATGTATATATATAAATGTATGACTGTATGTATGAATGCACGTATGTATGTACACATGTATGTATGTATGTATGCATGTATGTATGTATGTATGTATGTATGTATGTATATATGTATGTATGTATGTATGTATGTGTGAATGTAAGTATTAATGTATGTATGTATGTATGTATGTATGTATGTATGTATGTATGCATGTATGTATGTATGCATTTATGTATATATATATATATGCATGAATGTATTTATGAATGCATGTATGTATGTATGCATGCATGTATGTATGCATGTATGTATGCATTCATGTATGTATGTATGTATGTATGTATGTTCGTATGTATGTCTGACTGACTGACTGACTGATTGACTTTATTTCCACTTCAACAGAGATTGTATCAGATTAATCAAATTCAGGACAATACAAGATCATAAAATAGAGCAGAAAAGTGACAAAAATCCAATAGTAATACTGTGTCAGCTACCGTATTGACAAATTGAAATACCTTCAATTCTGCAAATCAATAATCATTTGGCTGAGCATGGCCTTGATCCTTTCAACAGTTGCTTGATGATGATAATATTTCGAAAGGTTAATACGTCTATAGTGTAATGTGCTTAACATTAAGTTCGAGATAGGAACAAAAAGGAAATGGAAAACGTATAGCAGTGTAATTATATTTGTAGTTCTTTTTATGTGACACATGTATTTATGCATATATATACTTGTTTGCGCGTATGCGTGCGTGCATGCATTTATCTATGATTGACTGTCTAAATGACTTAATTACCTCTTCATCAAAGATTATATTAGGTTAATAAGATACATATTATACGTATCATAAGATCATGAGACACAACACATGTTATTGATTGATGTGGACAAATGTATCTAATAGCGTTAGAAAGCCAAAATAGAAAAAGAATGATATGCATTTGAGTGCGAGAAAAACAATAACACTTTTAAATTGTCGAAAAGAGGTTACGAGGAAATCCTGTAGCTGTTAATGTTTTGTTGTCGATATTTTTGATTTAACTGTGCTTATCGTATATGTTCTAATGACGCCGGAATAAACCATACATCTGTTATGATGAGGCTTGAGTTAAAAAATATAAAGATTTTATTTTTGTTTTGTCGACGATTCATTATATGTAATGCCATATAGTTCTCGTATGACAGCATATAAGCGATATTTGTAGATAAATTACCTGTATTATTATCGATGTATTGTTCTTAGACGTGCATGTATTATCATGTGTCATATATCTATACAATTTTTTCAAACAATGAAAATAATAATATTTAATTGTATGTCCTGGATTCATGTACTTGGATGTCCAGGATAGTAACTTGTTATGATTCCATATTCTATACAATAAACATTTTTCAATTTAAACTCGAGGTTTCCTGTATAAAACAGCAAAACACGTAGGTTTGCCATTCCATCACCTGCAGTAAATTATGATCTAATAGAGAGGTTACCTAAAACTCATTGCTTTATATATACAACATCTTTTGCATCAAATGTGGAATCAAGTTTTTAGTAGTTATTCATGTTTTCAAGTTACTATTCACTGGAATTACAAACAGATCAATAATCAAGGACATGGACATTAATCTGGAATTAAATATAATTCAGACACTGACATCATGGATTATATTCATAACATATATCAATATATATATGACACATCACTAATCTCCAAACGATTGGTGCATTATCCCATACTAGCCCTCCAAATTATCATTACCATAGTGCCGGTTTAAACACAGCTGGAATTTAATAAGAATTTAATTCATTAGGACTTGAGATTTAACTTTCTGGAATATTTTGTATTTAATTCACAATACTGTAAGTTGTTTTATATGAAACTTCAATTAGTATTATAGGCAAATATATTATTTGTTGAATGGTACAAAACTTGCTTAGCTTTTATTGTTATGTTACTTTTAAAATACTACATGCATGCAGGTATGTATGTATGTATGTATGCATGTATGTATGTATGTATGTATGTATGTATGTATGTATGTAAATATGGATGTATATATGTAGTTATGTATGTATGTATCTATGCATGTATGTATGTATGTATGTATGTATGTATGTATGTACGTAGTTATGTATGTAGTTATGTATCTATGCATGTATGCATGCATGCATGCATGTATGTATGTATGTATGCATGTATCTATGTATGTATGTATGTATGTATGTATGTATGTATGTATGTATGTATGTATGTATCTATGTATATAAATATGTATGTATGTATGTAGTTATGTATGTATGTATCTATGCATGAATGTATGTATGTATGTATGTATGTATGTACGTAGTTATGTATGTAGTTATGTATGTATGCATGTATGCATGCATGCATGCATGTATGTATGTATGTATGTATGTATGCATGTATGCATGTATGTATGTATGTATGTATGTATGTACGCATGCATGCATGTATATATGTATTTATAAGTGCGTTGGTACGTGAATACATGCATGTATGTATGTATCAATTACTATATCTGTATACGTATATATGTATGTACCATTTACATACCCCGATTCTAAAACGTTAGATTTATACTATATTGCACATTACAAGCACATATTACTACCCATTGATAATGAACGTTTTCATATTCCATTGAATACCAATAAATATTACATTTTCATTTGATTTACTCCTTATAAAGATGTTTTTGTGTACACTTTTATAAGTATACATGCAACGTCTGCGCAACGACAATATGAAGTTATATTAAATTAGGACACCGTGAATTATCGATGCAATTATTCTATGAGCAGATTCTTTAATGTGCAAATTAAATATCCTTTATAACACAATATTTTACTGGCTTTTGACATGTCTGCTTTTCCATGAAAATGCATTTAAATGAAGATATATGTAAATATGGGTTTCATTACCAATCATGTTATATACTTTTAGGTACAGAACTTTATTTTCACAAATAAGATTCCAATGTATTATATTTAAAATCGAAATGCCAGTTCATATATGATCGTTACATGCTGATAAATTGCAAATGCTTTTATTGTCATAGATATAATTGTCAAGGCCTTTATAAAATGTATTACATTTTTGGGACAGATACTTAACGGATCAATAATATTATTCATAATTATAATTCATTCATTGGATAAATTTCTATACTACTCACCAGTCATTTGCCAAGTTCTCGCCTATTCAAATATGCAGTCTTCCATGAACTGGCATTTCCTCGTATCGAAGTTTGCATCATATGAAGGTTTAATTTCTGCTAGTACAATGCGACTTTAGTTTTGTTTATTTCCATTTCGTCTAATTGCGATGAGAAATAATCGCGTGGCAAGAGGTTGTTGAAGAAGGGAATTTGTTACAGACTGAGGGTGCTCATTTATTATTTGTGAATGACCAAGTTTGAAGTTATGCTTTAGGAATATCCACATCTAGTTGACAAAGCTTGTTTGAATCTTAGGGTTCATTTCATTAACATGAATTCTCTAATTTTAAAATTCTTATGCAGTTAAAAAGATTTAGAGCGAAAAAGTCTTAATAATAATGCTTATTATTAAATATCTGATTTAGATGAAATTTATATTTTGTATTGGTCCCGCTTGTTATAAGGATAATTTGTGTATTGATTTTTACCAGGCTAGATGTAATGATCACGGTGATATACAAAATAGGTACTTCTTTGAGTTTGAAACAAACAATTTCAGTTTCAAGTGTGTCTTGCTGGGAGAAGATTTGACAACAATGCCCGTGATCATGAATTAATGTATTTTGATATTGTTCTTCAGACTTAAAAAAACTGCACCAGCCCAAAGTAAAATAGCTGTTGGAGGTTAACTCAGATTACAAGGAGTAAGTATTGACCAATATCAATGAGTTATAGAATCTAGTATATTTTAGCAACCGTTCTCTCTTTCAATCTCTCTCCATCTATTTTCTGTTCTCTAAAATTATGAAAGGCACAGTGTAAATCGACTTCACCAAATATACATAAATTAATTCGATGCGTGGAATGAGGTCGACAATCGAATGTATGCATCCTCGGCGACATAATCACAGGCTTGATAAACTAAAAGGATACTAGCTACGTGTAATTCAAAGCGACCAAATCGTTTGCTCCGAAATATTGACATTGAATAAACATATACTAGATGTAAATACGTTTCAACACCTATCTTCAAAATGAAAGGTATAATAATTGAAAATAGATAATAAATGTTGTGGGACGTCTTTTATATGTTATGTCCTGATTTCAATATTTCAGTTCTCATTATGTTGATTCAGTTTGTTACAAGTTAATGAAACGCCTTATGGATCAACGATTTGAAAAATATCTGCCGCACTGACCTCAAATCCATTCTTAAAACTGTATTATGCATATAGATCTATGAACATCAGTGTTGGAGAAGAATGACAAATAATCTGTAAACCTCTGACTCGACAACATTGTACCAAATGTCGTCTCAAGCTCCAAAGTCTGTCAAAGAACAAATTTAAAATGTACAAGCCAAACGCAAACAACAAATAAAACAATAGGTATTGTTCTTCTTATCTTTTGTTTAAACTCGGCAGATGCTTTCTAATTACTTTGAACAATTAGTTCATTTAAAAAGGACCAGATAATGATACAACATAAAATAATATCGTACATACATACATAAGTACGTAGGTACCTACCTATCAACCTACATCAATCAATCAATCCATAAATCCGGTGTCAAATTGTTTGGAGTCGGAGGTCGCAGATTCGAACCCCGGCTGATTCGTATCAAAGATTGGCACTAATACCTGTGTTGCTAGGCGCTGCACTTTATGACATTAACATTATTTCTGGTATTACTGATGTGAAGATAATGTGGTGAGGTGTGACATCACGCGTTATATCTGCGACATGAAAAGTCAGTGATAATCATCATTATAAACTGCAACACTGCATACATCTTGGCGATATGACTAAAAATGTTAATGCTTCGAAGAAACTCCAAAACAGTCACATATATACCCTCAACGATAGATGGAAAATTAGCCGTCTATGTCATTAACATTATAATCAAATAAATAGTGAAGATTCATACATAATCGTAGGTAGGATATGTTAGGCACAACTGGACAGAGCCGTATGCATGTTTGGTAAGTGTTTAAATGACATAAATGCCATCAGAATGCTAGATGTGACAAGGATCACGTCAGACACGTATGCTTATCGTTGAAACAAATAGATCATAACCACAAAATACATGTTGAACAACAGTTTAGTTTCTTTCTCCTAACCCAGCAGAACCAATACACAAGCTGCAGAGATGACACAAATACAAAAAAAACACACTCGCACACGCACACACGCACAGACACACACACACACAGACACACACACACACATCTATATATATATATATATATATATATATATATATATATATATATATACGTGTGAGTGTGTGTGTGTTTGTGTGTGTGTGTGTGAATTGTATATTGATTGTGATATCCATGTTATACATTATGTCAGTTTCTTTGTATCTGTCCAACACAGTGTTTAAAAATGTCGGCTTGCAAGATAGAAACAGACAGTCACACAGACACAGGGAGGGTAAGGACAGACAGGCATAGTGATATTCTGACATTTGACCTCATTGATTAAGGAGCAAAGTTTATTTCATTCAAACAGTACAATTTGGTGCATTCTCGGTGTCTCGAAAATACAGCCTTGGAACAAACCGACCCACAAACAATCACTACATGCATTTATGTCTTTATTTTAGGTATTATCCAAGATCGATGGGTATAAAAAGCTGGCATTACGTCTCTTCGGCGATGCACATTTAGAAATTAAACACGTTAGGTGGATTATTTATGGATCATCGTTTCAAAGAAGTGTCATCAATTTTATTTAACAAATTACGTACCTATTTCATTGTATTCGTATTTCGTTGGGATTTCTTATTGCATCTATTACGTTCTCTTTAAAAAAAAAAACTGATTTTTTTTTTTCTAATCAAGATCACACACATGCCAGCAGTAAAGTATATTATTAGAAACATCTCATGTTTTGTTCATACTATTAAATTCGTGTAAAATGTTCAGTAAAAGATTGAAATAATTGCTTGTTTTGGTTGTATTATTCCTATTGCACCATAACACATACTACGCATGTTTTGAATTATATAATGAAACGGTCCTTGTGTGTACTGCATATATAAAGGTTGTTAATATTCGCTTGCATGATCTGCATAAGGTTTATATAGATAAAATGTTTTCTATGTGATGCATGAATCGTAATGGTATGCGATATATATGTTATAATAGTTGTTATCTTCAAATACAATAAGTATTAATCTTAGCAGTTATGAATTCGAGAGTATCGTTTCAATTGACCTTTGTCGAGCACAGTGTGAAAGTAAATACTTTATTCACCTCTTACAGTGACCGATTTTAATTTCTTGGTTGATGACAGAATTGTAATCTTTGTATTGCTTGTTGCTCAGCATAAAGTCTATGATAAAGATACATATGGATAAGTAAGATCAGATATTACTTGGAATAGTTTCTGTAATAATACATATGATCAGGCATTTAGAAACAAATTCAAAGCATCACGTTTCTATTGAGAGTATACCAGGTATGCTTTCTTTCCCCAACTCAACACTTGTGTCATAAATTGGAAATAATGTGCAAGTTGTTCCATAATGCTAAAAATTTTTAGCAATGGTAAATATTTATTACGTGTACATTTATTGGTCTGTGAAATACCTATTCACCTTGCGAACTTTGCGAACACCACACATATTCTTGCGACTGTATGTTCTTCAATTAAGTTTTCAGAAATCATTGTTTTAGCGTAATTTTACGTTTATATATTTTTATTGTTACGAGTCTAGTGTTTTACAAAGAGTAGCAGAAAAAGTGAAGAAAGCAAAGTTTGTAAAATTTCAGAAATACTTTATTATGAATCAAATCCAAAACTAAGTCAAGAGTTAGAAATTAGAAGCCATATTTATAAGTAAAAATTTTAATGAAACTGAGTTCGAACGCCCATTAAGTCCAAAACTAAAGACGATGACGTATATTATTGTTATTTCAAGAGTTTGTTGCTCCATCACATACAATACTATTCCAGTTTTGACTTCATTGTAACTTCACATAAATTACTTTATCCAATAACTTTGCATGAGACTTATATATTTACAGGGACACTAATCACTTGAAGTCAAAATAATTTGATGAAATTAAAAGAATTAGCCAAACATGACACAATATAAAACAATTAGACTTTTGAAGTGTTATGGCACTATTTACTGAATTCCTATCATAACACGACTTACAATGCTAACTAAACCGGAAATCATATGTCGGGAAGGCGGTAAATAATTCTGCTTTCTAGGACGAATAGAAGGTTGCTAGATGATAATTATATTGTCGTAAAGGCATGGCTTTGATATAACTTTCTCTGAGAACAAATACATTATTTTTATATAAATACATGTTTACCAAAACTGTCACTTGTTCTGAATCAAGGGTAGAAACTAAATAATTACTTTATATTATTAGGCATTTATGAATGAATTTATAGTAAAAATTCAAACAAATCTGAACTGAATTTCCGGACAATGTCATCTCCAGTAAGACGTATTACGTTAGAAAAACATGTATTAGAAATAACATAGAAATAAGTAAAAAAAAACAAACAATTAAATTAAATAAAATAACAATTGCATTACTTACTACGTAACATACTTTCTACGTTTTATCCTACCGTCTTTTAACAAGCCTGGTACTTATAAAGTGGAATAACTATTTTCAGGTACCATGATTACTCACCGTGCGCGTCCAATAAATATGGTTTTATGACTGAACCTTTTCTCGTTTATATTCATGGAGACTTTAATAAATAGACAGTTTTCACATTTTGATATTTAAGATTGGCAAAATCTAAGAATTAGATTTGATAGCATCGAATGTTTTAAACATATAACAAATAAATATAGCTAAATCATTGCTGTTTTATTGATAATTTAAAGTAGGTATGGCAGAGTAACAGCAATGCAACACATACGCACACACAAACAAACATAGAGGAATTACCCAAAGTTATAACACCTAAAATCAACAAGAATAAGTGTCTTAAAAGTTTTATTTTTTAGTATTTTACATTCCAGTTTGTTATATGTGGTGTAGGGATCTCAATCATCAGTTTAATCAGACAATTTTCATTAACTTATATGGATAGTATGCTTCCTGTATTAATCATAATATTGATAAAAGAACGTTGCATGGAGATATAATACTATTATAGGGCCTAGTACAAAATGAATGCTAAGGATAGGGTTCATCATTTAAAATAGTTATACAGTTGTGTAGAGATTACGGTGTTTCGTGTACTTACATTGTTCTTCTATATTTCCTTTTTAGCTAAACATTATTGTATTTTCACTGGAAATGAGAGATTGATTTGAAAACTACCCCACAGCTCCACGTTTTACCTGAAAATTATGATCGGACAAAGTACAAGCTAAATGACGTTATGAGAAACATTTCATGAATTTAAGACCTGTTTCCCATTGACCTATATCTAGCTATAAAGCTCATTGAAGAAAAAGAGTGCTTCATCGATAAGACTGCGTTAAATTTGTCAGTGCATTTACATCATTCTTTACTTTATTCTCAGTTCGATAAAGGATTATTGATTGCTTTAATTGTAATTTACGTTTTGAATTTGCTTTAAAATATCTGTAGATGAGCTTCACCTGATTTTGAAAAATCAGTCATAGAAAATCAAGGGTTTTAAATTTGTGCCACCGAAGTATTCAAACAAAATACAATTAAGAAACACAACGACAAACGAAATTCAGAATGCAAACAAGAAATCAGTCACAGGACTACACACTATGTATAAAACAGAAGCACATACTTTCAAAGAAAAGGTAAAATACATATAAACCAAAATTGGTTTGGTAGGTTTAAAACGGCGTGTTCATCGCTTTACTGAATAATAATATAGGAAATGAAAGACAAGCACGTTTCTCAAATACATAGAATATCAAATAATTCAAAGTAGACTCTTGATTATGGAATACATGACCTTTTAGTTATGAATAACAGGCTATAACATGAGAGTTACTACGTCATTATGCACACAAAACGAGTTAGATAAAAACAAGGTCATGTAAATCAGAAAGTGTCACAAATAAAACAACAGTTAAACAATGAAATAGCTGGAGATAATCGTGTTCACATGTATATAACTGGCAAGTCGAACAACTGGAGTGGTCGGTATTGTATTTTCATCAGGAAATCATTTCATACACAGACATATCGTTGACTCATTATTCCTCCATATTAAGACAAAGAGGAATGTGATGGAGAAATTTGGACTCTAGAAACTAATACTCTCCGGGTCATGTTAACTGTAGAACAATGAAAGAAAAGAAAGAAACATTGCACGGTGGTAATGAAGATAGTGAAAACTCGACATACAAAATAAGAGTAAGTCATGCATTTTTTGTTGAGCTTGTGTACCGCTTTCTTGATACTATAGCTGTTAAGAGGGTATTATTTTCCCTTGGGAAAGACATTTGAACAACACACACACACACACACACACACAAATACACACACATATTTATTTATTTACCTTATAATACAATATTATATCCAGTTGTACAATATAAAAGTGAATGATTGAGCCAATATGTTTATGGTGCTGAAACCATCCATTTTGTCGCACTTACCGACCACTTACCGACCACTTTATTAGTGTGCAATGTGACGGTAAATCGACAATGTAAGCTCATTTAGCAATTGAGGTCAACTATCAATAACAGCAGAAACAACAAAGACCGTAACAATACTACTACTATTACTACTACTGCTAATAATAAAAATCATTATAATAATAATAATACAGATGAAGGTACTGATGATTCAAGAATAAATATATCTTCAGGTAACATCTCAATTTGAGGGAAGTTTAAACCTGTTTATCGGCGAAATATCTTCATCCTTAGATTATAGACAAGACTATGAAGTTTGAATTCAATGTCACAAAAAATTCAGTTTATTTACAAATTATTTTTTCAGTGTGCAACTCATTCTAGTCATTTTTGTATTTGCTTGATTTGAACACTAATTAGTATGTCATAATTTAAATCAAATGTCACAAACCATCGTTTTTTGTAGGAACATGTTTTCATAATGTTACCCAAATGAAGTATTTAAATGTACATCTGTCAGCAAAGTTTCACAACAATCACACAGGTTGTTTAATCCTCAAAAGTTAAACTGCAGTGCTATCTCAAAAAACATTGAACATATGATAACGAGGCCATTCGCATGTACATTTTATATGAAGTGTGTAAGTAAAAAGATTCTGAATGGGAGGCGTCACAACATTCCCATATAAAACTGAATGTGTATGACAATATTATGTAACCTTCCAAAAATCAAGTATGTGAGAATAAGACCTTCCAAGATGTATTGGCATGCATACTGAATAACATGATTAATGTAACCAATTTATTAGCAAATCATAAGTTTTTTCCCGATGGTATTTTCGGTTTCCTGAGAAATAAGAGATATGCTAACATGTCGTTTTCTTAATGGTGGAGCTCTGCGGTTTCGTTCCTATGCAGGGTTCGATTTTGAAAGAAAAATAGTCTCCTCACTAATTATAGTAATTTTTAATAAGGACAAGTAAATGTGTTTGATACATGTAAAATAGCGTTTATTTCGGTCTATTTTTGTGTACTGCGAGTTTTAGAGTTTCCAGCTTCTCCTTAGTTCAAATGTGCACCAAGTATAACAACTATCCGTCGTATTATATGACTTTCTGTTTAAAGTATTTGATGCAATTTATATAATAATTCTGCTTTTGGTTAGGTGTGCTCGTTGTAATGGGGGTGTTAGTGAAGGCTCATTAATTGTTTAAATGTACTATTGAATCATGGCGCGGTAAAGTCTATGTGCAAATATTGTTTAGTTGCTTAGGCTGGGAGAGTCCTGTTCTCATGTTGGTGCCATGCTTTTCAAAATATAAGCTGTAGTTCGCATTGGAAAGACACATCTAGCATGCACATAACAACCATGCGAATGGGATTTAATATTTTGGTAAGTCTGAAACACCAGGACCAGTTACATCAATTACAGTTGAATAGGATACAGCAAATCATAGTCTAAGGGAGAGTATTCGTACACGAAAGACACCACCTCCAACACCAGTTGTTTCAGAACAGCTGAGATTCATGCAGGGCATAATTAGTTACCTATGAAAGCCTATTGAAATAAGCACATTTAATGAAACAGCCCATCACTTTGCAAGTAAAGAAAAACAAATGTCAGTAAAACGCTTTCCAATGCCAATGATATCGTTATACGACCCAAGCAGCACCAATCTTACAAAAGAAGAATTAGTGGAAACGTGTAAAAAAGTATTGCCAACTGTCAGTCAGTGAGAGTGGAAAGGAACACTTCATGGAGTGCACCAAAAAATCAGTCAAAATCATTGGCTTGGCACGAGCAAAGAACTGGTAGAATAACAGCATATGTGACAGATAGTGTACACCATACCAATATGGGCTGTCCTGATCCTTCACTAACAATTTGCAACGTTGTTCAGCAAAAACTGAAAATTATGCCAGTTCAATATTGGGGCGGGGGCATCGTTGGTTGAAGCTACTGCTCTTCAACACTACATAGCTGCCATATCTACATAACATCAATATGTGAAAATTACAACGACATAATTAGGTTTGTGTATGGTCAAAGGGTTTATCAGTGCTTCTCCAGACGTTCGATGTTAATACTCATATTGTGGCAATGATTTTGTAGATAAAATGCCCAGATACATAAAATAATGCCAATTTAGATGAAATCACCAGTATTACTAACTATTGTCTTGCGTTAAAATGTGAACTGAAGAAAGACCATATCGATTATATGCATGTCCATATTCAAATGTACGTGTTCCAAAACACATTCTGCCACTTTCTTGTTTGGACCGAGAAAGCATGTGTTATCATCATTGTGTTCAACAACAACCAACATTTCATGGATAACATGGCGAACAAACTTGAAGTTTTCTGGACTGAACACTGCCTGCCGGAATAACTGACACGACAACATAGGATGGCTGAAAACATAGCACTGGCTGAATCAGCTAGTACATCATAAGACAGTAGGGTCTTTTACTACTGTCCAAAAACCTGAATAGAGACGATGGAGATGAGATGAAAGGGTGTGATTGGACAAATTGCAAGTTTAAAAGGGTGAATATCACTTATGTCAAGATTAAATGCCCTTCTAAAGGAATCTTGTACTGCAATGATTGCAAAAGGAGAAAAGGCAAAACATGAATTTTTATGATTAAAAGAAACTAATGCATCAGTATGTCAACCTGAAAAGCTTTGACATAATGAACATTTAACTTTATAGGTAAGTGAAAACAGTCTTCGTATAAAGGTCACATTTCATGATCGCAATTCCCCATTTTAAAATATGGCCAACATTTACCATCTAAACAAAATCATTTTGTACAAGGAAATTAAATCTGATTGCACGTACTAAAACACAATTGTGACTTTGCCTCAAACAATGAGTCCATTAATAAAATTTTCAACTGACTACATAAACTGAATGTATCTAGGTATTTTACTCCCTTGCATCAGAAGTAGAAACAATCCTATCACATACATTTGTAAGAATGGCATATGTTTTGACAATTTTCTCAACACTTGAAAGCATGGCAGTATGTGCTTCTGACTTTATTTAATTCACGAACAGAATAGGCAAAGTCCCTTATACAATTGAAAATAATGACTTTATGAGACCAACCATTCTCTCTCTCTCTCTCTCTCTCTCTCTCTCTCTATGTGAATTCTAAGTGATGGTATTTATCTATATTTTTTCCACTTCCTATGCAGGAGAAAAGCTGTTTTTTTTTTCTTTATTAAAAGCTGGCAAGATGAACTCTGTAGAACATCCATTTGCCATATCTTCTTGAAGAATAAAACACCTCGCTGCCAAAATATGATCCACATGGTGATGAATTACTCTGCTGATATATTCTGATTTGCGTGAAATTGCAACATCTGAAACTCGTCCACCCATGGCCTTGCACACAAACTCAACCGCTTCCAAGGGATTACATGCAACAAGAGACTTCACTGATGTGTATTTTTGTAGTTACTGTAGCAATCGGCTTCACTTTATATACTGTTGCGTTTACAACGAAGATTTCAAAGCAGTCAGTAATATTTTCCAAACGTGGAAAGTGCATCTTGAAAACATCAGGTAAAGGTGTAATGAAATGGTATCTCGGTATGGCCAGTGAATCATAAAACCGTCCTGAGATTATATTAGATTGAACCATTTCCTAAATGTATCAATCGCAATGCTCTTCACCAGATTACACTAATTACCCAAATATTTAAATTTTGAATGTTGTGTCAGTATGACTAATCAAACGAAATACTGCTTAATAACAGTTACATTTCTTTGTTTCCTTGAAGTAATTTTGGATTGCAGAAAAGAAAACGTTTTCTTAAACTATTTTTTAACGAGCTTATGCGCCTTCGACTCTTAATGAGTCTTTGTACTAGGAAAATATAAATCAAAGACAGGACAAAGAAATAAACAAATTTTTACATGACTATGCCTTGTTGCTGATGCTTGATTATATTTTATTTTGACCTAGAAATCAATGAGCCACTGCGACATCTTTAATTATAATGGAATGTATGTAGCGAAAATTGTATCTCGAATATTTTATTGTTATATTTGTAATTATAGGCTATTGGGAGACTAAAAAGCAAGTTTAGAGAGTTATTGGGAAGAAAACGTCACGGCCGCCACCAAAATTTATCTGTGAATGTCTGTCATTATCTAGTCTTCTTTGTTTAAGCCGCTTAGTTTCAATGTTCTAAGGCTTCATATCCAGTAAGATTACTTCTTTCCTCGTTCCGGAATTTCATTTACGGTTGTAAGCAATTGCTCTAAGTGTTATATAACTGAAAGTATGGCCATGTTAGGAGAAGTGTTCTGCGACTGTGATTCTTTACAACTTCTTTGTCATTGAAACCGATATATGAAGTTTGATCATTATGTGTTGCTTTTCAGTTTCTCCGAGATATTGGATGCTACATATCTTATACGTGATGAGATAAATTACATTCTCTGTAATGCACGTTTTTGTTTGGATCATGTATGTTTATTGTTTCTAGTCACTGTGTTAAAAAACATCATATGCAGGCCGGTTTTGCACCTTTTATCGCCAGAGGGGCCGGATTTACTAGTGTGGTCGTGGTTAGTGTTTGGCGCTATCTTCGCCTTGGCCATGATGTCTTTGAGGATTTTTGGTCTGCGATAGACGAATACAGGTTTGTTCAGGAAGATTGACTTTAGTGCATCACACGATTCCACGAAAAATCAGTGTTTCCCAATGACTTTACATACTTTGGTCTCGTCAGGATAAATGTTGTCCTATCTACCTTGCCCTTCTCTCTATAGTTTAGTAGGTCATTGAGGTGTGCTTGTTTCGCCTTTTTGGTTCCCACTACAATCAGGTATTTGTAGTTGCCTCGGTCAGATGATAATGAACCCAAACCATTACCGTAACTTTCATATTCATCAGTGATATTGTCAATACTTTCATAATCAAAGTCCTCTTTATTATTTTCACTTCCGTCACTATTTTCACTTGCATAATCATCTTTACTATTTTCATCTTCACGACCTGCTATAACCTTTTTTAACTGCCACACAGGAGTGTTAATATTTTTGTCTGTTTCGTTTTCGTAAGCTAATTCTGATCTAATGTGTTCTATCACGCTCGAAAGCGATACGAATTATTTTACTTCCGTATGTTTCACAGTAGCCACAGATTAGAATATAACTTCTTGAATTAGTTTTATAAATCTGCATTCTGCTGGTAGTGGATATCTATCTTGAAACTTAGGTTTTCAATGATTCAAGATCAGAAATTATTTCCGGATGAAGATGAATTTGTATGCCTTTTTCAATTTTGTACTGCAGAAACAATATTTATGTCTGTCTTCATTTTCTATCTATCTATCTATCTATGTATCTATCTATCTATCTATCTATCTATCTATATATATATATATATATATATATATATATATATATATATATATATATATATATATATATATATATAATTTTAAAAGTTCAACAAAAATAAACCGTAGCAAGATGAGCGGTTCTCAATCATGGTGTCTCTTCACTGGGCTTTGTGCCTTTTGTTTGGTCTCTTGGTGTAATCTGTCTCAAGATCTTCTCAGCACCGCACGAGTATTTTCTTTTCGGCTGACATTCTTTCTGAATGCTTTTGTGTGTGGTACCATTCAGTGATTTTGACAGCTCACATCACGCTACGGTCTATTTTTGAGGCTCCACCATATCTGAGACATACCCCCAGCAAAGCTTCTATCCGAAACGAAATTTTAGAATATTCAGTAGGTTGTCTATGCCTTTGTATTTTATGCATGCCCCTAATGTAAATAGCTGGAGAGAGTGTAAAACGCACTCACCACGTTGATGGTCGTGGTGAGGAGGTGTACATGAATTTTCTAGTTACCTGGAACCTTCATTTTATATAGAAAACCTGCTATTATTGCCACCGTTGACATTATGTCAGTCACGAGACTCTGTCCTACCACTGCGCAATGTTCTAATCTTACTTGTATGTTTCAGAAATTATTATATATTTACCTCTGCAGGACTTTCCACATCATATTAAAATAATCGTATATTGTATAACGTTATTAGTTTATATGTCATAAAATATGGAATAAAGCAATTCATCTCCTGATATGATACAAGCTCTAAACATTCATTTATCAGCAAAATCTAACAATTGAGAGAACATAGGAACAAATGCATCTAAAAGTAACACATCGGATATTTTACACTGCATCAAGATAATAACCGTATTTGAATAACAAATGAATGGGATCATTTTAGTCGGTCCATGCTGGTCTACCATTGAAAATATCAAACATTGTTGTCAAATGTATGCTGTAACTGATTGAGGTGGCTTACATAACAGATGTATGATAAACGCGGTCTTTTCAGGAAGTGGGAAATTAGCCTCGTTAATTCCAAGATGCAAATAAATGGCAACGTCTTACGCAGTAGGAGTGGGATACTCCAAGATTTATGTTTGACTTCTGAATCGGTAATGCAGTTGTTCCCCTAAAATTCTTTACTGACTGTTGATGTGGCCCTCAATAAAATATCTTCTTAATTCATGAACATAATTTAAGATTCAAATAAAGTTATTCGTAATAATAAATTAAATACTGCATATGGAATAAAACATCTGCACTATTCAGTTCACTTTACAAAACATGTGGATAAGGAATCCGAAAGAAGGAACAGAACAATATTGCCACTGCTATCCCAAGGTTTTCCTTCATTGAATGCATATCCTGAGTTCTCAATAGATTTTCAAACTACATAATCATTTGACCAATTATTAAAAACTCTCAAGTTGTTTTTCTGATAGTCGTCGACACGGAATGGTATAAATTCTTTTATTTAGTGATTAAGCACTCTCGGGGTTTGTTTTTGGGTACAAAGATACCCGAGGCTGATTTATGTATATTGTACAACGATTTCAAAATAGTGCATTCGGTTCATCCAAAGCCGCTTCAACGAAGTGCTATGGATTGGAAGAAGGGAATACTTCCAGCGCTAATACAATAGTGTATTGCGTCATCGTATGTGGATAAATGTCTCAGAACAACACTAAATCTTTACACTACGGAACGTATTGTCAGTGAGCGGTTTACTTTAAGAACTTGCACATTTTCAGCTCAAGAGATTTGTGAGTTATTAATATATTATGTATAAGTTATAACATTTCTGCTACCACGTTAATTTTTGCATATTTTCTATGTTGCTTCGGCTCAAGTCATATTATGCAGATATTTTATATCCTTTTTGGCGACTTATAAAATTAATATTAGCAATATCTAAATTTCCTTTGGAAAAAACGCTTGGCTTCGAAGGATTCTTATCAAACACGGTTAGGCTCACTTCCGATAGTGTAATATTTGTAGCGTACCGTATATAACGTCATTATGTTTTATGGTGTCTTTCCGTCTCATGCATATTACATGGTGTTAGAAGTATTATAAGATGACCAGAGTGATCAGGGTGACCGTAATGATCAAAGTTATCGGAGTGATCGGAGTCGACGGGGTACTTGCTGCAGAGCTAACAATAGAAGTTGAACATCGTAGTTGTAAAGTTGAAAAATAGCAGCCGTATAACTTAGTAAATATTGTTACTGGTTGAGTAGCAGGTAAATGGGCGTTGATGACCGATATTTGTCGACAGAGATTGCTTGATTAACCAGCCTGGAATATTCAATGCTTGATTGACCAATGTGATTGGTAGTCACATGTGTTGGTGACAGTGGATGTAACTACATATGCTTGATTGACCAATGTGATTGGTAGTCACGTGTGTTGGTGACAGTGGGTGTAACTCCATACATGTAATCTATTAGCCGTGGACTAATATTCGGGACTTGTAATACCCAGTGTGTATTTGGGACGTTACATATATTTTATACATCTGTCATTATTTTCACTATTTGATTGAATGTATTTTTACAATATGAGTAAATTGGCAGATTTATTAACACATCATTCTTTCTTTGTGAGATCATTGCGAATCATTCACCCCTTGTTCTTGTACTGTGTTAGGTTGTTCTTTTTGTATATTCATTAGTTAGTTCCATAGGTTTAGGTTAACTAATCTAATATTTGAAGAGTATATGCACTTATTGATCATCATTTTGTTTCTCATTTAAATCATTTATCATAAAACATTGTATTTGTATCACCATCAAATGTGTTATGTTGTAGATTCGAAATCCTACTCGGTTTTCCTTTTACATGCCTCTTCTCAAATTGTGTTATCTATATTGTTTCTAGCACTACTGAGTATAATTGATAATTGGCATTTTTTAAAATATTCCAGTAGTATCCTCTTTTGAATCTTATAATTTCCTATCAAAGACCTTATTAACTATTTCGATGAGAACAATCATTATATGACTAAAGCAATCAGCAATTAAACGTTTGATTGCAACGAGGGAGACAGTGAA
Organism: Sinohyriopsis cumingii; assembly: GCA_028554795.2. Taxonomy (NCBI): domain Eukaryota; kingdom Metazoa; phylum Mollusca; class Bivalvia; order Unionida; family Unionidae; genus Sinohyriopsis; species Sinohyriopsis cumingii. Next base: position 22,119,544 of record CM068837.1, read on the forward strand.
CACATACATTAGTTAACTCTCTTAGAATACTGTAAGGAATTCTAAAGCAATTTTGATTTTACTAGCAAGTAATCAGTTTTCTTATAATATTATCATTATTTTTCCCACATTTTATTTTTGTTTACTTCTGAAACAAGAGATCTCCCCAAAAGAAAATTACGATAAGAATAAGAAAAGATTTATGGATGGTAAAGTAAGTTGCTGGTCTCATATTACCAGAAAACGAGAATTCTACGTATTACTGATGTTGCTCTATTGGAGCATATATTATGATAGTGGCATGGGGAGCAGTAGACTTGTTTTAAGTAAAACTAATCATAACTGTGTTAGTGTGCGAGCCGTATATTTATGGCCAGACGTCACAAACCTGTGTTCGCATACATATATGCACGGCATAGGACAGTGACGTCTAAGGATGTCCAATCTAGAAATCTCTGGGAAATATACATAAACAGTAGTTAATTGTTTCTTTGTAATAACAGGGAGACAGTACATGTAATAATCCATCAGAACCCGGCTCTGCTGTTTAGTAAAAGAAGATCAGTGAAATAAATATTACAAGTACAACCATCTTTTTTCCCCAGAAATGCTGTTGACAGCACTCTGCATTGATGTACACAAGATGGTGACTGTTAATTATTGATACAGACTCTCATCAGTCTCACAACCAGTTGAACACATACATAATTATTGATACAGACTCTCATCAGTCTTACAACCAGTTGAACACATACATTAGTTAACTCTCTTAGAATACTGTAAGGAATTCTAAAGCAATTTTGATTTTACTAGCAAGTAATCAGTTTTCTTATAATATTATCATTATTTTTCCCACATTTTATTTTTGTTTACTTCTGAAACAAGAGATCTCCCCAAAAGAAAATTACGATAAGAATAAGAAAAGATTTATGGATGGTAAAGTAAGTTGCTGGTCTCATATTACCAGAAAACGAGAATTCTACGTATTACTGATGTTGCTCTATTGGAGCATATATTATGATAGTGGCATGGGGAGCAGTAGACTTGTTTTAAGTAAAACTAATCATAACTGTGTTAGTGTGCGAGCCGTATATTTATGGCCAGACGTCACAAACCTGTGTTCGCATACATATATGCACGGCATAGGACAGTGACGTCTAAGGATGTCCAATCTAGAAATCTCTGGGAAATATACATAAACAGTAGTTAATTGTTTCTTTGTAATAACAGGGAGACAGTACATGTAATAATCCATCAGAACCCGGCTCTGCTGTTTAGTAAAAGAAGATCAGTGAAATAAATATTACAAGTACAACCATCTTTTTTCCCCAGAAATGCTGTTGACAGCACTCTGCATTGATGTACACAAGATGGTGACTGTTAATTATTGATACAGACTCTCATCAGTCTCACAACCAGTTGTCGCTGATTATCGTGTATTTGTATGGGATAGTTATAATTAGGATAAAGTTAATTTAATGCTTTGTGTGGAAGTCTATAGGTATAAATTGCAGTGTGATCTGCTTTCAAATTGCTTTGACTAGTAACCAAGTTTGTTTATTAACGACACTGTCATATATAAAGCATTTTCTTTTATTGGGGGATACGTAGTATAATCAAGAGTTGGACCTATACACGAATACTAGGAACGAACTGTTAAGCTTTAGTGTGCGTCAGGTATTGACACCGAGGTATCCCATTTTTCTTTCCTTGCCTGTCTATGTTTGTTAAAACTAACTTTGTTTTTGAAAAAATAAACACAAAGAAAACTTCATGTCTGTTCGTGTACAATACAATTTATATTTCTCTGCTTTCCGCTAACGATCTCAACAATATGTTGAAAAGGAAATACGAGAGAGAGCGAGTTCATTCCGTTTTTAATCCCATCTTTGAGAGCAATGTGCACAAGCCTAGGAGGATGGTTTAAAATATCTCATCTTCTAATTATGACATCAGTGATATTTCCACAAGGCTGCGTGGAGAGCCGTGTGCACTTTATGTGAAAACTATTTAAATGTAATGTCTTTCGTAATTCATCTGAGATGTTCTATATTTTTTTACGTAACCACATACTCAACTTACATCTTGAGAAGAAGCAATACAAATATTTGAGGAGGTGAATGAAACTTTGTAAAACTCTCTCAATGCAACCTATATATGTATGTATGTATGTATGTATGTATGTATGCATATATATATGTATGTGTGAATGTATGTATATATGAATGTATGTATGTATGCATGTAAGTATGTATGTATTTATGTATGTATGTATATATATAAATGTATGACTGTATGTATGAATGCACGTATGTATGTACACATGTATGTATGTATGTATGCATGTATGTATGTATGTATGTATGTATGTATGTATGTATGTATGTATGTATGTATATATGTATGTATGTATGTATGTATGTATGTGTGAATGTAAGTATTAATGTATGTATGTATGTATGTATGTATGCATGTATGTATGTATGCATTTATGTATATATATATATATGCATGAATGTATTTATGAATGCATGTATGTATGTATGCATGCATGTATGTATGCATGTATGTATGCATTCATGTATGTATGTATGTATGTATGTATGTTCGTATGTATGTCTGACTGACTGACTGACTGATTGACTTTATTTCCACTTCAACAGAGATTGTATCAGATTAATCAAATTCAGGACAATACAAGATCATAAAATAGAGCAGAAAAGTGACAAAAATCCAATAGTAATACTGTGTCAGCTACCGTATTGACAAATCGAAATACCTTCAATTCTGCAAATCAATAATCATTTGGCTGAGCATGGCCTTGATCCTTTCAACAGTTGCTTGATGATGATAATATTTCGAAAGGTTAATACGTCTATAGTGTAATGTGCTTAACATTAAGTTCGAGATAGGAACAAAAAGGAAATGGAAAACGTATAGCAGTGTAATTATATTTGTAGTTCTTTTTATGTGACACATGTATTTATGCATATATATACTTGTTTGCGCGTATGCGTGCGTGCATGCATTTATCTATGATTGACTGTCTAAATGACTTAATTACCTCTTCATCAAAGATTATATTAGGTTAATAAGATACATATTATACGTATCATAAGATCATGAGACACAACACATGTTATTGATTGATGTGGACAAATGTATCTAATAACGTTAGAAAGCCAAAATAGAAAAAGAATGATATGCATTTGAGTGCGAGAAAAACAATAACACTTTTAAATTGTCGAAAAGAGGTTACGAGGAAATCCTGTAGTTGTTAATGTTTTGTTGTCGATATTTTTGACTTAACTGTGCTTATCGTATATGTTCTAATGACGCCGGAATAAACCATACATCTGTTATGATGAGGCTTGAGTTAAAAAATATAAAGATTTTATTTTTGTTTTGTCGACGATTCATTATATGTAATGCCATATAGTTCTCGTATGACAGCATATAAGCGATATTTGTAGATAAATTACCTGTATTATTATCGATGTATTGTTCTTAGACGTGCATGTATTATCATGTGTCATATATCTATACAATTTTTTCAAACAATGAAAATAATAATATTTAATTGTATGTCCTGGATTCATGTACTTGGATGTCCAGGATAGTAACTTGTTATGATTCCATATTCTATACAATAAACATTTTTCAATTTAAACTCGAGGTTTCCTGTATAAAACAGCAAAACACGTAGGTTTGCCATTCCATCACCTGCAGTAAATTATGATCTAATAGAGAGGTTACCTAAAACTCATTGCTTTATATATACAACATCTTTTGCATCAAATGTGGAATCAAGTTTTTAGTAGTTATTCATGTTTTCAAGTTACTATTCACTGGAATTACAAACAGATCAATAATCAAGGACATGGACATTAATCTGGAATTAAATATAATTCAGACACTGACATCATGGATTATATTCATAACATATATCAATATATATATATATGACACATCACTAATCTCCAAACGATTGGTGCATTATCCCATACTAGCCCTCCAAATTATCATTACCATAGTGCCGGTTTAAACACAGCTGGAATTTAATAAGAATTTAATTCATTAGGACTTGAGATTTAACTTTCTGGAATATTTTGTATTTAATTCACAATACTGTAAGTTGTTTTATATGAAACTTCAATTAGTATTATAGGCAAATATATTATTTGTTGAATGGTACAAAACTTGCTTAGCTTTTATTGTTATGTTACTTTTTAAATACTACATGCATGCAGGTATGTATGTATGTATGTATGTATGCATGTATGTATGTATGTATGTATGTATGTATGTATGTATGTATGTATGTATGTATGTATGTATGTATGTATGTATGTATGTACGTAGTTATGTATGTAGTTATGTATCTATGCATGTATGCATGCATGCATGCATGTATGTATGTATGTATGCATGTATCTATGTATTTATGTATGTATGTATGTATATAAATATGTATGTATGTATGTAGTTATGTATGTATGTATCTATGCATGAATGTATGTATGTATGTATGTACGTAGTTATGTATGTAGTTATGTATGTATGCATGTATGCATGCATGCATGCATGTATGTATGTATGTATGTATGTATGTATGCATGTATGCATGTATGTATGTATGTATGTATGTATGTATGTACGCATGCATGCATGTATATATGTATTTATAAGTGCGTTGGTACGTGAATACATGCATGTATGTATGTATCAATTACAATATCTGTATACGTATATATGTATGTACCATTTACATACCCCGATTCTAAAACGTTAGATTTATACTATATTGCACATTACAAGCACATATTACTAACCATTGATAATGAACGTTTTCATATTCCATTGAATACCAATAAATATTACATTTTCATTTGATTTACTCCTTATAAAGATGTTTTTGTGTACACTTTTATAAGTATACATGCAACGTCTGCGCAACGACAATATGAAGTTATATTAAATTAGGACACCGTGAATTATCGATGCAATTATTCTATGAGCAGATTCTTTAATGTGCAAATTAAATATCCTTTATAACACAATATTTTACTGGCTTTTGACATGTCTGCTTTTCCATGAAAATGCATTTAAATGAAGATATATGTAAATATGGGTTTCATTACCAATCATGTTATATACTTTTAGGTACAGAACTTTATTTTCACAAATAAGATTCCAATGTATTATATTTAAAATCGAAATGCCAGTTCATATATGATCGTTACATGCTGATAAATTGCAAATGCTTTTATTGTCATAGATATAATTGTCAAGGCCTTTATAAAATGTATTACATTTTCGGGACAGATACTTAACGGATCAATAATATTATTCATAATTATAATTCATTCATTGGATAAATTTCTATACTACTCACCAGTCATTTGCCAAGTTCTCGCCTATTCAAATATGCAGTCTTCCATGAACTGGCATTTCCTCGTATCGAAGTTTGCATCATATGAAGGTTTAATTTCTGCTAGTACAATGCGACTTTAGTTTTGTTTATTTCCATTTCGTCTAATTGCGATGAGAAATAATCGCGTGGCAAGAGGTTGTTGAAGAAGGGAATTTGTTACAGACTGAGGGTGCTCATTTATTATTTGTGAATGACCAAGTTTGAAGTTATGCTTTAGGAATATCCACATCTAGTTGACAAAGCTTGTTTGAATCTTAGGGTTCATTTCATTAACATGAATTCTCTAATTTTAAAATTCTTATGCAGTTAAAAAGATTTAGAGCGAAAAAGTCTTAATAATAATGCTTATTATTAAATATCTGATTTAGATGAAATTTAAATTTTGTATTGGTCCCGCTTGTTATAAGGATAATTTGTCTATTGATTTTTACCAGGCAAGATGTAATGATCACGGTGATATACAAAATAGGTACTTCTTTGAGTTTGAAACAAACAATTTCAGTTTCAAGTGTGTCTTGCTGGGAGAAGATTTGACAACAATGCCCGTGATCATGAATTAATGTATTTTGATATTGTTCTTCAGACTTAAAAAAACTGCACCAGCCCAAAGTAAAATAGCTGTTGGAGGTTAACTCAGATTACAAGGAGTAAGTATTGACCAATATCAATGAGTTATAGAATCTAGTATATTTTAGCAACCGTTCTCTCTTTCAATCTCTCTCCATCTATTTTCTGTTCTCTAAAATTATGAAAGGCACAGTGTAAATCGACTTCACCAAATATACATAAATTAATTCGATGCGTGGAATGAGGTCGACAATCGAATGTATGCATCCTCGGCGACATAATCACAGGCTTGATAAACTAAAAGGATACTAGCTACGTGTAATTCAAAGCGACCAAATCGTTTGCTCCGAAATATTGACATTGAATAAACATATACTAGATGTAAATACGTTTCAACACCTATCTTCAAAATGAAAGGTATAATAATTGAAAATAGATAATAAATGTTGTGGGACGTCTTTTATATGTTATGTCCTGATTTCAATATTTCAGTTCTCATTATGTTGATTCAGTTTGTTACAAGTTAATGAAACGGCTTATTGATCAACGATTTGAAAAATATCTGCCGCACTGACCTCAAATCCATTCTTAAAACTGTATTATGCATATAGATCTATGAACATCAGTGTTGGAGAAGAATGACAAATAATCTGTAAACCTCTGACTCGACAACATTGTACCAAATGTCGTCTCAAGCTCCAAAGTCTGTCAAAGAACAAATTTAAAATGTACAAGCCAAACGCAAACAACAAATAAAACAATAGGTATTGTTCTTCTTATCTTTTGTTTAAACTCGGCAGATGCTTTCTAATTACTTTGAACAATTAGTTCATTTAAAAAGGACCAGATAATGATACAACATAAAATAATATCGTACATACATACATAAGTACGTAGGTACCTACCTATCAACCTACATCAATCAATCAATCCATCAATCCGGTGTCAAATTGTTTGGAGTCGGAGGTCGCAGATTCGAACCCCGGCTGATTCGTATCAAAGATTGGCACTAATACCTGTGTTGCTAGGCGCTGCACTTTATGACATTAACATTATTTCTGGTATTACTGATGTGAAGATAATGTGGTGAGGTGTGACATCACGCGTTATATCTGCGACATGAAAAGTCAGTGATAATCATCATTATAAACTGCAACACTGCATACATCTTGGCGATATGACTAAAAATGTTAATGCTTCGAAGAAACTCCAAAACAGTCACATATATACCCTCAACGATAGATGGAAAATTAGCCGTCTATGTCATTAACATTATAATCAAATAAATAGTGAAGATTCATACATAATCGTAGGTAGGATATGTTAGGCACAACTGGACAGAGCCGTATGCATGTTTGGTAAGTGTTTAAATGACATAAATGCCATCAGAATGCTAGATGTGACAAGGATCACGTCAGACACGTATGCTTATCGTTGAAACAAATAGATCATAACCACAAAATACATGTTGAACAACAGTTTAGTTTCTTTCTCCTAACCCAGCAGAACCAATACACAAGCTGCAGAGATGACACAAATACAAAAAAAACACACTCGCACACGCACACACGCACAGACACACACACACACAGACACACACACACACACATCTATATATATATATATATATATATATATATAGATATATATATACGTGTGAGTGTGTGTGTGTTTGTGTGTGTGTGTGTGAATTGTATATTGATTGTGATATCCATGTTATACATTATGTCAGTTTCTTTGTATCTGTCCAACACAGTGTTTAAAAATGTCGGCTTGCAAGATAGAAACAGACAGTCACACAGACACAGGGAGGGTAAGGACAGACAGGCATAGTGATATTCTGACATTTGACCTCATTGATTAAGGAGCAAAGTTTATTTCATTCAAACAGTACAATTTGGTGCATTCTCGGTGTCTCGAAAATACAGCCTTGGAACAAACCGACCCACAAACAATCACTACATGCATTTATGTCTTTATTTTAGGTATTATCCAAGATCGATGGGTATAAAAAGCTGGCATTACGTCTCTTCGGCGATGCACATTTAGAAATTAAACACGTTAGGTGGATTATTTATGGATCATCGTTTCAAAGAAGTGTCATCAATTTTATTTAACAAATTACCTACCTATTTCATTGTATTCGTATTTCGTTGGGATTTCTTATTGCATCTATTACGTTCTCTTTAAAAAAAAAAAACTGATTTTTTTTTTCTAATCAAGATCACACACATGCCAGCAGTAAAGTATATTATTAGAAACATCTCATGTTTTGTTCATACTATTAAATTCGTGTAAAATGTTCAGTAAAAGATTGAAATAATTGCTTGTTTTGGTTGTATTATTCCTATTGCACCATAACACATACTACGCATGTTTTGAATTATATAATGAAACGGTCCTTGTGTGTACTGCATATATAAAGGTTGTTAATATTCGCTTGCATGATCTGCATAAGGTTTATATAGATAAAATGTTTTCTATGTGATGCATGAATCGTAATGGTATGCGATATATATGTTATAATAGTTGTTATCTTCAAATACAATAAGTATTAATCTTAGCAGTTATGAATTCGAGAGTATCGTTTCAATTGACCTTTGTCGAGCACAGTGTGAAAGTAAATACTTTATTCACCTCTTACAGTGACCGATTTTAATTTCTTGGTTGATGACAGAATTGTAATCTTTGTATTGCTTGTTGCTCAGCATAAAGTCTATGATAAAGATACATATGGATAAGTAAGATCAGATATTACTGGGAATAGTTTCTGTAATAATACATATGATCAGGCATTTAGAAACAAATTCAAAGCATCACGTTTCTATTGAGAGTATACCAGGTATGCTTTCTTTCCCCAACTCAACACTTGTGTCATAAATTGGAAATAATGTGCAAGTTGTTCCATAATGCTAAAAATTTTTAGCAATGGTAAATATTTATTACGTGTACATTTATTGTTCTGTGAAATACCTATTCACCTTGCGAACTTTGCGAACACCACACATATTCTTGCGACTGTATGTTCTTCAATTAAGTTTTCAGAAATCATTGTTTTAGCGTAATTTTACGTTTATATATTTTTATTGTTACGAGTCTAGTGTTTTACAAAGAGTAGCAGAAAAAGTGAAGAAAGCAAAGTTTGTAAAATTCCAGAAATACTTTATTATGAATCAAATCCAAAACTAAGTCAAGAGTTAGAAATTAGAAGCCATATTTATAAGTAAAAATTTTAATGAAACTGAGTTCGAACGCCCATTAACTCCAAAACTAAAGACGATGACGTATATTATTGTTATTTCAAGAGTTTGTTGCTCCATCACATACAATACTATTCCAGTTTTGACTTCATTGTAACTTCACATAAATTACTTTATCCAATAACTTTGCATGAGACTTATATATTTACAGGGACACTAATCACTTGAAGTCAAAATAATTTGATAAAATTAAAAGAATTAGCCAAACATGACACAATATAAAACAATTAGACTTTTGAAGTGTTATGGCACTCTTTACTGAATTCCTATCATAACACGACTTACAATGCTAACTAAACCGGAAATCATATGTCGGGAAGGCGGTAAATAATTCTGCTTTCTAGGACGAATAGAAGGTTGCTAGATGATAATTATATTGTCGTAAAGGCATGGCTTTGATATAACTTTCTCTGAGAACAAATACATTATTTTTATATAAATACATGTTTACCAAAACTGTCACTTGTTCTGAATCAAGGGTAGAAACTAGATAATTACTTTATATTACTAGGCATTTATGAATGAATTTATAGTAAAAATTCAAACAAATCTGAACTGAATTTCCGGACAATGTCATCTCCAGTAAGACGTATTACGTTAGAAAAACATGTATTAGAAATAACATAGAAATAAGTAGAAAAAAAAACAATTAAATTAAATAAAATAACAATTGCATTACTTACTACGTAAAATACTTTCTACGTTTTATCCTACCGTCTTTTAACAAGCCTGGTACTTATAAAGTGGAATAACTATTTTCAGGTACCATGATTACTCACCGTGCGCGTCCAATAAATATGGTTTTATGACTGAACCTTTTCTCGTTTATATTCATGAAGACTTTAATAAATAGACAGTTTTCACATTTTGATATTTAAGATTGGCAAAGTCTAAGAATTAGATTTGATAGCATCGAATGTTTTAAACATATAACAAATAAATATAGCTAAATCATTGCTGTCTTATTGATAATTTAAAGTAGGTATGGCAGAGTAACAGCAATGCAACACATACGCACACACAAACAAACATAGAGGAATTACCCAAAGTTATAACACCTAAAATCAACAAGAATAAGTGTCTTAAAAGTTTTATTTTTTAGTGTTCTACATTCCAGTTTGTTATATGTGGTTTAGGGATCTCAATCATCAGTTTAATCAGAAAATTTTCATTAACTTATATGGATAGTATGCTTCCTGTATTAATCATAATATTGATAAAAGAACGTTGCATGGAGATATAATACTATTATAGGGCCTAGTACAAAATGAATGCTAAGGATAGGGTTCATCATTTAAAATAGTTATACAGTTGTGTAGAGATTACGGTGTTTCGTGTACTTACATTGTTCTTCTATATTTCCTTTTTAGCTAAACATTATTGTATTTTCACTGGAAATGAGAGATTGATCTGAAAACTACCCCACAGCTCCACGTTTTACCTGAAATTTATGATCGGACAAAGTACAAGCTAAATGACGTTATGAGAAACATTTCATGAATTTAAGACCTGTTTCCCATTGACCTATATCTAGCTATAAAGCTCATTGAAGAAAAAGAGTGCTTCATCGATAAGACTGCGTTAAATTTGTCAGTGCATTTACATCATTCTTTACTTTATTCTCAGTTCAATAAAGGATTATTGATTGCTTTGATTGTAATTTACGTTTTGAATTTGCTTTAAAATATCTGTAGATGAGCTTCACCTGATTTTGAAAAATCAGTCATAGAAAATCAAGGGTTTTAAATTTGTGCCACCGAAGTATTCAAACAAAATACAATTAAGAAACACAACGACAAACGAAATTCAGAATGCAAACAAGAAATCAGTCACAGCACTACGCACTATGTATAAAACAGAAGCACATACTTTCAAAGAAAAGGTAAAATACATATAAACCAAAATTGGTTTGGTTGGTTTAAAACGGCGTGTTCATCGCTTTACTGAATAATAATATAGGAAATGAAAGGCAAGCACGTTTCTCAAATACATAGAATATCAAATAATTCAAAGTAGACTCTTGATTATGGAATACATGACCTTTTAGTTATGAATAACAGGCTATAACATGAGAGTTACTGCGTCATTATGCACACAAAACGAGTTAGATAAAAAAAAGGTCATGTAAATCAGAAAGTGTCACAAATAAAACAACAGTTAAACAATGAAATAGCTGGAGATAATCGTGTTCACATGTATATAACTGGCAAGTCGAACAACTGGAGTGGTCGGTATTGTATTTTCATCAGGAAATCATTTCATACACAGACATATCGTTGACTCATTATTCCTCCATATTAAGACAAAGAGGAATGTGATGGAGAAATTTGGACTCTAGAAACTAATAGTCTCCGGGTCATGTTAACTGTAGAACAATGAAAGAACAGAAAGAAACATTGCACGGTGGTAATGAAGATAGTGAAAACTCGACATACAAAATAAGAGTAAGTCATGCATTTTTTGTTGAGCTTGTGTACCGCTTTCTTGATACTATAGCTGTTAAGAGGGTATTATTTTCCCTTGGGAAAGACATTGGAACAACACACACACACACACACAAATACACACACATATTTATTTATTTACCTTATAATACCATATTATATCTAGTTGTACAATATAAAAGTGAATGATTGAGCCAATATGTTTATGGTGCTGAAACCATCCATTTTGTCGCACTTACCGACCACTTACCGACCACTTTATTAGTGTGCAATGTGACGGTAAATCGACAATGTAAGCTCATTTAGCAATTGAGGTCAACTATCAATAACAGCAGAAACAACAAAGACCGTAACAATACTACTACTATTACTACAACTACTAATAATAATAATCATTATAATAATAATAATACAGATGAAGGTACTGATGATTCAAGAATAAATATATCTTCAGGTAACATCTCAATTTGAGGGAAGTTTAAACCTGTTTATCGGCGAAATATCTTCATCCTTAGATTATAGAAAAGACTATGAAGTTTGAATTCAATGTCACAAAAAATTCAGTTTATTTACAAATTATTTTTTCAGTGTGCAACTCATTCTAGTCATTTTTGTATTTGCTTGATTTGAACACTAATTAGTATGTCATAATTTAAATCAAATGTCACAAACCATCGTTTTTTGTAGGAACATGTTTTCATAATGTTACCCAAATGAAGTATTTAAATGTAAATCTGTCAGCAAAGTTTCACAACAATCACACAGGATGTTTAATCCTCAAAAGTTAAGCTGCAGTGCTATCTCAAAAAACATTGAACATATGATAACGAGGCCATTCGCATGTACATTTTATATGAAGTGTGTAAGTATAAAGATTCTGAATGGGAGGCGTCACGACATTCCCATATAAAACTGAATGTGTATGACAATATTATGTAACCTTCCAAAAATCAAGTATGTGAGAATAAGACCTTCCAAGATGTATTGGCATGCATGCTGAATAACATGATTAATGTAACCAATTTATTAGCAAATCATAAGTTTTTTCCCGATGGTATTTTCGGTTTCCTGAGAAATAAGAAATATGCTAACATGTCGTTTTCTTAATGGTGGAGCTCTGCGGTTTCGTTCCTATGCAGGGTTCGATTTTGAAAGAAAAATAGTCTCCTCACTAATTATAGTAATTTTTAATAAGGACAAGTAAATGAGTTTGATACATGTAAAATAGCGTTTATTTCGGTCTATTTTTGTGTACTGCGAGTTTTAGAGTTTCCAGCTTCTCCTTAGTTCAAATGTGCACCAAGTATAACAACTATCCGTCGTATTATATGACTTTCTGTTTAAAGTATTTGATGCAATTTATATAATAATTCTGATTTTGGTTAGGTGTGCTCGTTGTAATGGGGGTGTTGGTGAAGGCTCATTAATTGTTTAAATGTACTATTGAATCATGGCGCGGTAAAGTCTATGTGCAAATATTGTTTAGTTGCTTAGGCTGGGAGAGTCCTGTTCTCATGTTGGTGCCATGCTTTTCAAAATATAAGCTGTAGTTCGCATTGGAAAGACACATCTAGCATGCACATAACAACCATGCGAATGGGATTTAATATTTTGGTAAGTCTGAAACACCAGGACCAGTTACACCAATTACAGTTGAATAGGATACAGCAAATCATAGTCTAAGGGAGAGTATTCGTACACGAAAGACACCACCTCCAACACCAGTTGTTTCAGAACAGCTGAGATTCATGCAGGGCATAATTAGTTACCTATGAAAGCCTATGGAAATAAGCACATTTAATGAAACAGCCCATCACTTTGCAAGTAAAGAAAAACAAATGTCAGTAAAACGCTTTCCAATGCCAATGATATCGTTATACGACCCAAGCAGCACCAATCTTACAAAAGAAGAATTAGTGGAAACGTGTAAAAAAGTATTGCCAACTGTCAGTCAGTGAGAGTGGAAAGGAACACTTCATGGAGTGCACCAAAAAATCAGTCAAAATCATTGGCTTGGCACGAGCAAAGAACTGGTAGAATAACAGCATATGTGACAGATAGTGTACACCATACCAATATGGGCTGTCCTGATCCTTCACTAACAATTTGCAACGTTGTTCAGCAAAAACTGAAAATTATGCCAGTTCAATATTGGGGCGGGGGCATCGTTGGTTGAAGCTACTGCTCTTCAACACTACATAGCTGCCATATCTACATAACATCAATATGTGAAAATTACAACGACATAATTAGGTTTGTGTATGGTCAAAGGGTTTATCAGTGCTTCTCCAGACGTTCGATGTTAATACTCATATTGTGGCAATGATTTTGTAGATAAAATGCCCAGATACATAAAATAATGCCAATTTGGATGAAATCACCAGTATTACTAACTATTGTCTTGCGTTAAAATGCGAATTGAAGAAAGACCATATCGATTATATGCATGTCCATATTCAAATGTACGTGTTCCAAAACACATTCTGCCACTTTCTTGTTTGGACCGAGAAAGCATGTGTTATCATCATTGTGTTCAACAACAACCAACATTTCATTGATAACATGGCGAACAAACTTGAAGTTTTCTGGACTGAACACTGCCTGCCGGAATAACTGACACGACAACATAGGATGGCTGAAAACATAGCACTGGCTGAATCAGCTAGTACATCATAAGACAGTAGAGTCTTTTACTACTGTCCAAAAACCTGAATAGAGACGATGGAGATGAGATGAAAGGGTGTGATTGGACAAATTGCAAGTTTAAAAGGGTGAATATCACTTATGTCAAGATTAAATGCCCTTCTAAAGGAATCTTGTACTGCAATGATTGCAAAAGGAGAAAAGGCAAAACATGAATTTTTATGATTAAAAGAAACTAATGCATCAGTATGTCAACCTGAACAGCTTTGACATAATGAACATTTAACTTTATAGGTAAGTGAAAACAGTCTTCGTATAAAGGTCACATTTCATGATCGCAATTCCCCATTTTAAAATATGGCCAACATTTACCATCTAAACAAAATCATTTTGTACAAGGAAATTAAATCTGATTGTACGTACTAAAACACAATTGTGACTTTGCCTCAAACAATGAGTCCATTAATAAAATTTTCAACTGACTACATAAACTGAATGTATCTAGGTATTTTACTCCCTTGCATCAGAAGTAGAAACAATCCTATCACATAGATTTGTAAGAATGGCATATGTTTTGACAATTTTCTCAACACTTGAAAGCATGGCAGTATGTGCTTCTGACTTTATTTAATTCACGAACAGAATAGGCAAAGTCCCTTATACAATTGTAAATATTGACTTTATGAGACCAACCACTCTCTCTCTCTCTCTCTCTCTCTCTCTCTCTCTCTCTCTCTCTCTCTATGTGAATTCTAAGTGATGGTATTTATCTATATTTTTTCCATTTCCTATGCAGGCAAAAAGCTGTTTTTTTCTTTATTAAAAGCTGGCAAGATGAACTCTGTAGAACATTCATTTGCCATATCTTCTTGAAGAATAAAACACCTCTCTGCCAAAATATGATCCACACGGTGATGAATTACTCTACTGATATATTCTGATTTGCGTGAAATTGCAACATCTGAAACTCGTCCACCCATGGCCTTGCACACAAACTGAACTGCTCCAAGGGATTACATGGAATAAGAGACTTCACTGATGTGTATTTTTGTAGTTACTGTAGCAATCGGCTTCACTTTATATACTGTTCCGTTTACAACGAAGATTTTCCAAACGTGGAAAGTGCATCTTGAAAACATTAGGTAAGGTTGTAATGAAATGGTATCTCGGTATCGCCAGTGAATCATAAAACCGTCCTGAGATTATATTAGATTGAACCATTTCCTAAATGTATCAATCGCAATGCTCTTCACCAGATTACACTAATTAACCAAATATTTAAATTTTGAATGTTGTGTCAATTTGACTAATCAAACGAAATACTGCTTAATAACATTTACATTTGTTTGTTTCCTTGAAGTAATTTTGGATTGCAGAAAAGAAAACGTTTTCTTAAACCCTTCCCATGACAAAAGTGTACAGAATTTATATTTTTCGGCATTGTCCTTTACTGTCCTTTAAATATATATATATATATATATATATATATATATATATATATATATATATATATATATATATATATATATATAAACTGAATACGAACAGTGCAAAACTATTATTTAACGAGCTTAAGCGCTTTCGACTCTTAACGAGACTTTGTACTAGGCAAATATAAATCAAAGACAGGACAAAGAAATAAATAAAATTTTACATGACTATGCCTTGTTGCTGATGCTTGATTATATTTTATATTGACCTATAAATCAATGAGCCACTGCGACATCTTTAATTATAAGGGAATGTATGTAGCGAAAATTGTATCTCGAATATTTTATTGTTATATTTGTAATTATAGGCTATTGGGAGACTAAGAAGCAAGTTTAGAGAGTTATTGGGAAGAAAATGTCACGGCCGCCACCAAAATGTATCTCTGAATGTCTGTCATTATCTAGTCTTCTTTGTATAAGCCGCTTAGTTTCAATGTTATAAGGCTTCATATCCAGTAGGATTCTTTCTTTCCTGTTTCCGGAATTTCATGTTGGGTTGTAAGCAATTGCTCTGTTATATAAGTGAAAATGTGGCCATGGGAGGGGAAGTGTTCTGCGACTGTGATTCTTTAAAACTTCTTTGTCATTGAAACCGATATATGAAGTTTGATCATTATGTAATGTTTTTCAGTTTCTCCAACATAGTGGATGCTACAGATCTTATATGTGATGAAATAAATTACTTTCTCCGTAATGCACGTTTTGTTTGGATTATGTATGTTTATTGTTTCTAGTCACTGTACTAAGAAAACATCATATGTTGGCCGGCTTTGCAATTTTTATCGCCACAGGGGCTGGATTGACTAGTGTGGTCGTGGTTATTGATTGACGCTATCTTCGCCTTGGCCAGGATGTCCTTGAGGATTTTTGGTCTGCGATAGACGAATACAAGTTTGTTCAGGAGGATTGACTTTAGTGCATCACACGATTCCACGAAAGATTACTGTTTACCAATGAGCTTACATACTTTGGGGTTGTCAAGATAAATGTTATCCTATCTACCTTGCCCTTCTCTCTATAGTTTAGTAGGTCATTGAGATTAGCTTGTTTCGCATTTTTTGTTTCCCTCCTCAATCAGGTATTTCTCGTGGCCTCGATCAGATGATAATGAACCCAAACCATTACCGTAACTTTCATATTCGTCAGTGATATTGTCAGTACTTTCACCTTCAAAATCGTCTTTATTATTTTCACTTTCGGCACTATTTTCACTTGCAAAATCATCTTTACTATTTTCTATCTTCACGACCTGATATAACCTTTTTTAACTGCCACACAGGTGTGTTAATACTTTTTTTGTTTCGCATTCGTGTGCTAATTCTGATCTAATATGTTGTATCACGCTCAAGAGCCATACGAATTAGTTTACTTCCGTATCCTTCACAGTAGCCATATATTAGAACATAGCTTCTTAAATTAATTTTATAAATCTGCACTCTGCTGGTAGTGCATATCTATCTTGAAATTTACGCGTTTCAATGATTGAAGATCAAACATATTTTCTGGATCAAGATGAATTTGTATGCCGTGTTTATAAATTTGTTTTGCAGAAAATATATATGTAATTTAAAAAGTTCATCAAAAATAAACCGTAGCATGATAAGCGGTTCTCAGTCATGGGGTCTCTTCACTGGGCTTTGTGACTTTCGTTGGGTCCTTTGGTGTAATCTGTTTCAAGATCTTCTCAGCACCGCATGAGTCTTTTCTTTTCGGCTGACATTCTTTCTAAATGCTTTTGTATGTGGTACCATTCAGTGATTTTGACAGCTGACATCACGCAACGGTCTATTGTTGAAGCTGCACCATATCTTAGAGATACCCCCAGCAAATCTTCTAAGCGAAACGAAATTTTAGAATATTCAGTAGGTTGTCTATGCCTTTGAATTTCATGAATGCCCCTATTATAAAAACATGGGGAGGATGTAAAATGCACTCACCACGTTGATGGTCATGGTGAGAAGGTGTACATGAATTTTCCCTTTACCTGGTATACCCGTTTTATATAGGAAAACGGCTATTATAGCCACCGTTGACATTATGTCAGTCACGAGACTCTGTCCTACCACTGCGCAATGTTCTAATTTTACTGGTATGTTTCAGAAATTATTATATATTCACCTCTGCAGGGCTTTCCACATCATATTAAAATAATCGTATATTGTATAATGTTATTAGTTTATATGTCATAAAATATGGAATAAAGAAATTCTTCTCGTGAAATGATACAAGCTCAAAACATTCATTTATCTGTAAAATCTAACAGTTGAGAGAACATAGGAACAAATGCATCTGAAAGTAACACATCGGATATTTTACACTGCATTAAAATAATAACCGTGTTTGAATAACAAATGAATGGGATCATTTAAGTCGGTTCATGCTGGTCTACCTATTGAAATATCAAACATTGTTTTCAAATGTATGCCGTAACTGATTGAGGTGGCTTAAATAGCAGATGTATGATAAACGCGGTCTGTTCAGGAAGTGAGAAATTGGCCTCGTTAATCCCACGATACAAATAAATGGCACCGTGCTACGCAGTAGGAGTGGGGTACAGGTGTTATCTTCTTTGATTATCATCAATTAGTCCAGGATTTATGTTTAACTTCTGAATCGGTAATGCAGTTGTTCCCCTAAAATTCTTTACTGACTGTTAATGTGGCCCTCAATACAATATCTTTTTAATTCATGAACATAATTTTAGATTCAAATAAAGTTATTCGTGATACTAAATTAAATACTGCATATGTAACAAAACATCTGCACTATTCAGTTCACTTTACAAAACATGTGATCAGGAATCCGAAGGAAGGAAC
Organism: Sinohyriopsis cumingii; assembly: GCA_028554795.2. NCBI lineage: Eukaryota > Metazoa > Mollusca > Bivalvia > Unionida > Unionidae > Sinohyriopsis > Sinohyriopsis cumingii. The sequence goes on from CM068837.1 coordinate 22,138,177, forward strand.
AATCTTGTCACTGCTATGGCAAGGTTTTCCTTCATTGCACACAGAGCCTGAGTTCTCAGTAGATTTCCATGCAACATAATCATTTGACCAATTATTCAAAAATATCAAGTTGTTTTTCTGATATTCGTCGACATGGAATGGTATAAATTCTTTTATTTATGAATTACATGCCCTCTGGGTTTGTTTTTGTGTACAACGATACCCGAGGCTGATTTATGTATATTGTACAACGATTTCAAAATAGTGCGTTCGGTTCATCCAAAGCCGCTTCAACGAAGTGCTATGGATTGGAAGAATAGAATACTTCCAGTGCTAATACAATATTGTATTGCGGCATGGTATGTGGATAAATGTCTCAGGACAACACTCTTTACATTACGGAACGTATTGTCAGTGAGCAGTTTACTTTTAGGACTTGCACTTTCTCAGCTAAAGAGATATGTGAGTTATTAATATAGTATGTATAAGTTATAACATTTGTACGACCACGTTAATTTTTGCATATTTTCTATGTTGCTTATGCTCAGGTCATATTATGCAAATATTTTGTATTCTTATTTTGTGACTTATAAGATTAATATTAGCAATATCTAAATTTGAATTTTTAAGAAACGTTTGGCAGCGAAGCATTCTTATCTGACACGGTTAGGCTCACTTCAGAACTTGTGTATTGTTTTGTAGTTTATGTGCCGATAGTGTAATCTGTGTAGCTTACCGTATATAACGTCATTACGTATTTTCGTATCTTTCCGTCTCATGCATATTTCATTTTATTAGAAGTATTATAAGCTGGCCAGAGTGACCAGGGTGACCGGAATGATCGGAGTCGACGGGGTACTTGCTGCAGAGGTAACAATAGAAGTTGAACATAGTAGTTGTAATGCTGAAAAATAGCAGCCGTATAACTTAGTAAATAGTGTTGCTGGTTTAGTAGCAGGTACATGGGCGTTGATGACGATATTTATCGACAGTGATTGCTTGATTATCAAGCATGGAATACTCACTTCTTGATTGACCAATGTGATTGGTAGTCACGTGTGTTGGTGACAGTGGGTGTAACTCTATACATGTAATCTTTTAGCCGTGGACTAATATTTGGGGCTTGTAATACCCAGTGTGTTTTTGGGACGGTACAAATATTTTAAACATCTGTCATCATTTTCACTAAGTGACTGAATGTATTTTTACAATATGAGAAAATAACAGGTTTATTAACACATCATTCTTTCTTTGTTAGATCATTGTAAATCATTCACTCCTTGTTCTTGTACTGTGTTAGGTCGTTCTTTTTGTATATTCATTATTTAGTTCCTGCGGATTAGGTTAACTAATCTAATATTTAATAGTATATGCACTTATTGATTGTAATTTTTTCCTCATTCAAGTCATTTGTCATAAAATATTGTATTTGTATCACCATCAAATGTGTTATGTTGTAAATTCGTTATCCATTTACATGCCTCTTCTCAAATTGTGTTATCTATATTGTTTCTAGCACTACTGTGTATAATTGATAATTGTCATTTTTTAAAAATATTCCACTAATTATCCTCTTTTGAATCTTATAATTTCCTGTCAAAGTCCTTATTAACTATTTCGATGAGGCAAAAAATTCTTTGACTAAAACAATCAGCTACTTAACATTCGATTGCAATGCGAGAGACAGTGAACACATGCATTAGTTAACACACTTACAACATTGTAATGAATTCTAAATCAATTTTGATTTTACTAACAAGTAATCAGTTTTCTTATAATATTATCTTATTTTTTCCCCACATTTCATTTTTGTTTACTTATCAAACAATAGATCTCCCCAAATGAAAATTACGATAAGTATTAGAAAAGATTTTTGGATGGTAAAGTAAGTTGTTGGTCTCATATTACCAGAAAACTTGAGTTTTCTACGTACTACTATTGTTACTCTATTGGAGCATATATTATGATAGTGGTATGGGGAGTAGTAGACCTGTTTTAAGTACAACTAATCATTACTGTGTTAGTGTGCGAGCCGTATATTCATGGCCAAACGTCACAAATCTGTGTTCTCATACATATATGCACGGTATAGGACAGTGACGTCTAAGGATACCCAATCTAGCACAATAGTTAATTGTGTCCTAGTAATAACAGGGAGATATTACATGTAATAATCCATCAGATCCCGGCTCTGCAGCATAGTAAAAGAAGATCAGTGAAATAAATATTACAACTACAACCATCTTATTTTCGCATTAAAGCTGTTGCCAGCACTCTGCGTTGATGTACACAAGATGGTGACTGTTAATTATTGACACAGAATCTTATCAGTCTCACAATCAGTTGTAGCTGATTATCGTATATTTGTATGGGATAGTCCTAATTAGGATAAATTTAATTTAATGCTTTGTGTGGTAGTCTATATGTATCAAAAGTAGTGTGATGTGCTTTCAATACTGAGAATCAATTTTCTTCAGGAATATACACGTTGATGTGAATGTGTTCTGACACTGCCACGTTTTGACATAGACATGTTTGACATGGCCATCCCATTACTTTGAGTTCCACTATATCATGCTTTAAATAGTGACCAGGTTTGTTTATTAACGACACTGTCATGTATAAAACCTTATTTATTGGGGGGATACGTAGCATAATCAAGAGTTGGACCTATACACGCATACTAGGAACGAACTGTTAAGCTTTCGTGTGTGCCAGGTATTGGCACCGAGTTATCCCATTTTTCTTTCCTTGCCTATCTATGTTTGTTAAAATTAACTTTGTTTTTGGAAAAATAAACACAAACTAAACTTCATGTCTCTTCGGTGAATGAAACTTTGTAAAACTCTCTCAATGCTACCTACGTATGTATGTCTGTATGCATGTATTTATGTATGTATACCCTTTGATAATGAACGTTTTTATCTCCATTGAAGACTAATTAATATTAAATTTTCATATAATTTACTCCTTATAACGATGATTTTGTGTGACACTTGTATCAATATAGATGCAACACCTAGGTATCGACAACTAGCTATTATGTTAAAGTATAACACCGTGAAGTATCGACAAAATAATTATATGGGCATATTCTTTCAAGTGCAAATTAAACTTACCTCGTAACAAAATCGTTTACCGTCATTTCACATATCTTCTTTCCTGTGAAAATGCAGGTAAATATAAAGATATGTAAATATCAGTTTCATTACCAATCATGTTAGATTATGTTAAGTACAAAACTTTATTCTCACAAATATGATGCGAATATATTATATTTAATATCGACATGGCACTTGATCTATGATCGTTACATGCTATAAATGACAACTGCTATAATTGTCAAAGTGATAGGTGTCAAGTTCTGTATAAAATGCATTACATTTTTGGGACAAATAATCAACAGAATACTATTATTATACATAATTATAGTCCATTAATTGGGTAAATTTATATACTACTTCCCTGTCATTTTGCAACGTACTCCCCTATTCAAATATGTAGGTGCAAAGGATCTCAGCAGTTCAGTCTTTCATGATCAGGCATTTCTTCTTATCAAAGTTTTCATCATATGAAGGTTTAATTTCTGGCAGTACAATGCGACTTTAGTTTTGTTTATTTCCATTTCGTCTAATTGTGATCATAAATAGTCTCATGGCCAGCGGCTGTTGAAGAAGGTAATTCGTTACAGACCGATGGTTGAAGTTATGTTTTAGGAATATCCAAATCTGGCTGACAAAGCTTGTTCGAATCTTAGGATTCATTCAATTAAAATGAATTCCCTAATTGTAATCTTATGTGCAGTTAAAACAGATTTAACGCGAAACAGTCTTAATAATAATGCCTGTTATTACACATCTGATATAACTTGAAATGTTGTATTGGTCCCTCTTGTCATAAGATAAATTTGTATATTGATGTTGATCAGGCAAGATGTAATGATCACTGTGATATACAAAAGAGGTACTTTTTCGAGTTTTAAAGAAACCATTTCAGTTTCATGTGTGTCTTATTGGGATATGATTTGACGACGATGCCCGTGATCATGAATTAATTTACATTAATATTTTTTCAGACTTAAAAAAAAAACTGCATCAGCCCGAAGTAAAATAGCTGTTGAAGGTTAACTCAGATTACAGCGAGTAAGTATTGACCAATATCAATAAGTTATAGAATGTGGTATATTGTAGTAATCGTTCTCTCTTTCGATCTCTCACCATCTATTTCATTTTCTCAAAAATTATGAAAGGCACAATGTAAATCGACTACACCATATATACATAATGCATTCGAGGCATGAAATGCGGTCGATAATCTAAAGCATGCATCTTGATAATCATAGGATAGATAGACTAAAAGTATACTAGCTACATGTAATGCAATGCTGTGAGGATAATGTGAAGAGGTGTGACATCACAGATGAGATCTTCGGCATGATGACCCAGTGAGAGACATCACTATGAACAGCACCACTGCATAGATCGTGGTGATATGACTAAAACGTTAAAGCTTCTATAAACTCCAAACAGTCACATATATACCCTCGAAGATATATGAAAAATTAGCTGTCTATGTCATTCTTGTGATAATCACCTAAATAGTGCAGATTCAGACATGATCGTTGGAAGGTTATATTAGGCACAACTGGACAGAGCCATATGCATGTTTGGAAGGTTTTTTCCGTCAATGACAAAAATGCCATCAGCATGCTAGATGTGATAAGGATCACATCAGACACGCATGATTGCCGTTGAAGCAAATAGATGATACTAAAAAATACATGTTGAACACCAGTTTCGTTTCTTTTTCCTAACCCAGCAGGACCAATACACAAACTGCAAAGAGCACATTAAACACTTACACAAGCATATATATACACACATATGTGTTTGTATCTGTCCAAAAAGTTTTTAAATGACGGCTTGCAAGAGAGAAACGGTCAAACACACATGCACATAAGACAGACAGGCATATATATATTCTGACATTTGACATCATTGTTTAAGGAGCAACCTTTATTTCATTCAAACAGTCCATTTTTGTATGTATTCTAGATGACTCTAAAATACTGTTTGGGAATACAACGACCCACAAACAACACTTACATGCTTTTGTTGTCTTTATTTTAGGTATTATCCGAGATCGATGGGTATGAAATGCCTGGCACTACTTCTTTTCGACGATGAACATTTCAAGATTAAGTATGATTATTAATGGATCATCGTTCCAAATAAGTGTTATCAGGTTTACTTAATAAATTTCGTAACTATTTCATTTCCTGCATATTTGGTTGGATTTCGTACAACATCTATTACATTTTCTTTAAGAAACCTAATATTATTTTTTCAAATCAAGATCACCCACACGAGTATCAGTAAAGTATATTATTCGAAACATCTCATGTTTGTTCATAGATTCGTGTACAATTTTGAGTAAAATGTTGACATAATTGCTTATTTTGGCTGTATTAGTCCTATTGCATCATAACACATACTATTGTTGTTTTGAAATTTATAATGAAACATTGTCCTTGTGTGTACTGCATATATAAAGGTGGGGAATATTCGCTTGTATGATCTGCATACTGTTTTATATGTGTTGCTTGAATTGTAATGGTATGCAATATATTTGTTCTAATAGTTGTTATCTTCACATACAATAACTATTAGCCTAGCGGTCATGAATTACAGAGTATTGTTTCAATTGACTTTTGTCGAACACAATGTGAAAGTGAATACTTTATTCATCTCTTACCACTGTAGCACTTACCAAGAATTTTAATTTCTTGGTTGATGACATAATTGTAAGATTCCAACTGGTTGTTGCTATGCATAAAGTCTATAATAAGGAAACATATGGAGAAGTATAGATCATATATTACTTGGAATATTTTCTGTAATAATACATATGGTCATTTATTTAGAAACAAATTCAAACAATCACGATTTCTTGTGATACTATACCAGGTATGCTTTCATTCCCGAACTCAACACTTGTGTCATATATTGGCAATAATGTGCAAGTTGTTTCCTAATGCTAACTAATTTTAGCAATGGTAAATATTTATTACGTTTGCATTTATTGTTATGTGAAATACCTATTCACGTCGCGAACTTTGCGAGCACCACACATATTCATGCTACTATATTTTCTTCAATTCAGTATTCAAAAAATCATTGTTTTAGCGTATTTTTACATTTTAATTTTTTATTGTTACGAGTCTGTTATTTTACAAACAGTAACAGAAACATTGAAGAAAACAAGGTTTATATAAAAAAGAAATATATTATTACGAACCAAATCCACAACTAATTCAAGAGTTAGAAATTAGAAGCGATATTTATAAACATAAACCGTAATGAAATTGAGTTCGACCGAAGATTAAATCCAAAATTAAAGATGATAACGTATATTATTGTTATTTCAAGAGTTCGTTGTTGAATCACATAGAAACATATTCCAGTTTTGAATTCAGGTTAATTTCAGATAAATTATTATATCAAATAACTTTGCAGGAGCACTTATATATTTACAGGGACAGGACTCACTTTAAGTCAAAATAATTTGACGAAAATAAAATAATTATCCCAAATTGGACACAACATAAAACAATTTGACTTGTTAAGTGTCATTGCACTATTTACTGAATTCTTATCATAACATGACTTATAATGTTAGCTAAACCTACAAATCATGTCGGGAAGTGGGTAAAGATTTCATCTTTCTAGAACGAATATAAGTTTTCTACATGATCATTATCTCGTCATCAAGGTATGGCCTTGATGTAACTTACTCTAAGAAAAAATACATCTTTTTTTAAAAAGTTATTTTCCAAAACTGTCACTGGCTCTGAATCAAGGTTAGAAACTATATAAATATTTCATATTATTAAGTGGTTATGAATGAATTAAAAATAAAAAAAAATAAAACATCTGAATTTCCGGGTAATATCAAATCCAGTAAAACGTATTACGTTATAAATACATGTGATATAAAAAAGTAAAACTAACTAATAAAAAAAACAATTAAATTAAATCACATATAAGTAACATTATTTAATACATACAATACTTTATACTAGTTTGCCTTCCGTCTTTTAAGAAGCCTGGTATTTATAAAGTGGAATAACTATTTTCAGGTACTATGACTACTCTCCATGCAAGTGTTCAATAAATATAAGTTGAAGACTGTACATGTTCTCGTTTATATTTCTGGAGACTTTAATAAATATCCAGATTTCAGATTTTGATATTTAAAATTGGCAAAAACCTAACAATTATATTTGATAGCTGTCACATAATTAGGCAAAGAAATAACCTGGTTTTCTCTTAGAACTATTCGACTATTTCTCGTTGTACATGCGTACAACGTTATCTAGGGTGAATACGTGTTTTTCCAGGGAAACGACTGTATTAACATGTACATAGCCAGAAATTACTTGTGACGAAGTAACATTAATAACATGATATGCACGGGTATTCTACCCTGGCTTTTGCTCACTCTCCTATGGATTTAATTTCTAAAATCGACAGTGGTCGTTTTGGATCACGTCAAGGAGTGTACGCTCTCTATTGTTCTCCATCCATAAGGGTAAGTGTTAAATTTACATTTTCATTTGATATGCGAAGGTTATTCGGTTTGTAATGTCTTATTGCATAATAATGCATTTATTACAACGCAGATTTGAACTTTGAATTACAAGTCACTGTTAGAGGTTAATGTATTATCATATATCTAGAGATTATACAGAAACTATTGTTATGACCAGTTTGGTTTATTGTAGCTGATTGTGACTGGCGCTGTGATTGTGTCTGTCGCTGTGAAGTGTGATTGTCAATGTGACCGTGAATATGACTAGAGCTGTCTGAAGCTGTCTAAAGTTGTTTAGAGCTGTCTGGAGTTTCCAGAATATTTAATGCTGCGTGTTGTCGATACGTATGTATGTATGTACATATGTCTGTGTCACGGACGTAGACGTAGCAAATTAAAAAGGGTGTTGTATGCTTTCTGTACGTGTGTATACGTTTGACTGTACACCTGGTGGATTCATAAAGGGTGCTAGCGGCCGATAAGAGTGTGGGCCAAGCCAAGGAATCATGCGACTGTACAAGGGGTCTAGAAGCATACATTTGGATCAATTGTTGTTCCATTGAATTTTTATATCCATAAGATTATTTTGAATCTTCGTTGTTTTCGTACGATTATTTTGAATCTAAGTTGTGTTCATAAGATTATTTTGAATCTTAGTTGTGTTCATAAAATTATTTTGAATCTTAGTTGTGTTCGTAAGATTATTTTGAATCTTAGTTGTGTTCATAAGATTATTTTGAATCTTAATATAATTCATATTCGAGATTATGTCAATCTCTCTTATAGTGTAAAATACTCTTTGAAGCGTATCTGCAGTCCATGAGGTTTCTTGGATCTGTATTTTATATTGATTTAATATTTTGGTTTATTTTCAATGTGTGAATCTTGTGTAGAGTGATTTGAGTCAATCGTATGTTGAGAGCGTGGACGAATCATTGCATTTTACATCATATATTTTTTATTCTTCACTTCTTAAATGTCCATGTTTCTCACGTTTGTTTGTCTTATTCAGTTAGTCCAAATACCCACTCGGTTTATATTCTGCGACAATAGCATCGAATGTTTAAAAATATTGTAAACACATATATATAAGGTATTGCTATTTAATTGATAATTTAAAGTTGGTATAGGAGATTAACAACAATGCAACACACACACACACACACACACACACACACACACACACACACATATATCCAAAAATATAACACCTAAAATCATCATTAATAAGTCTCCTGAAAGTTTTAGTTTTTAGTATTTGACATTCCAGTTTGTTATATCTGGTTTAAAACCATCCGTTTAACCAGACGAATGTCATTAACTTATATGGATAGTGTGCTTGCTGTATTAATCATAATATTGACAAACGATGCAAAAACTGTACATGTGGATATAATACTAGTATAGGGCCTAATACAAAATTAATGCAATGTGTAAGGATTGCTCATATGCCATAGTTATATGGTTGTTCAGAGAATACAGTATTTCCACTGGAAATGAGATATTGATCTGAAACGTACCCCTCAGCTCGAACTTTTACCTGAAAATCATGATCAGCAAAGTACAATCTAAATTATGTAATGAGGAAACTTTCATGAATTTAAGACCCGTTTCCGATTGTCAAGCTATTAAGCACATTGTTAGAAAAAGAGTGTTTCATCGACAAGATTGCGTTCAATTTGAAAGTGCATATACATTATTTTTGAATTTATACACAGCTTAATAAAGAATTATTAATTGTTTAAAATGCAGTTTAGGTTTAGAATATGCATGTAAACAATCTGTAGATGAGCTCCACCTGATTTTGAACAATCAGTCATAGGAAATCAAGTTTGTTTTTAAATTTGTGCATCTAAGTATTCGGAGAAAACACAAGTAAAATACACAGTTAAGAAACACAAACACAAACGAAAAACATAATGCAGACTAACAAATAAGGCACAAGAGTACACATATTAAATAAAAGAGAAACACGTATTTTTCAAAGAAAAGTTATAATACATGTAAACCAAAAATCGGTTTCGTTGGTTTAAAACGGCGCGTTCGTCACTTTACTGAATAATAATGCAGGGTCAATAGAATACAATCACGTTTCTCAAATAAAGAGAATATCAGATGATCCAAAGTAGACTGTTGATTATGGAATCCGTTTATTTACGAATAAAAGGCTCCAACATGAGAGTTACTACGGCTCTATGCATACGAAACTAGTCAGATAATAAAGGTCACTTAAAACAGAAAGTGTCACAAATAAAACAACAATTTAACAATGAAATAGCTGGAGATAATCGCGTTCACACGTATATACCCGGCAAGTCAATCTACTGAAGTAGTCGGCATTTTATTTTCTTAATATTTTTTTTTTTCGTTGACAGACATATCGTTGACCTATTTTTTCTCCATATTACGAGAAGAGGGATTGTGCTGGAAAAAATTGGACGCTGGAAGATAATGGTCCCCGGGTCTTGTTTTCAGTAGAACCATGGATTAAAAGATTGCACGGTGGTAATTAAAATAATGAAAAATCGATATACTAAAACAGTCAGTCATGGATTTTTGTTTGAGCCTGTGTTCCCCTTTCTTGATATAATACCTATGAAGCAGGTATTATCTTCTCTTGACTGGGACATTGTAGCAACACACACACACACACACACACACACACACACACTCACATACATCACACATTTATTTCTGTACTTTATACTACCATATTATATCAAGTTGTACAATATAAAAGGGAACGGTTACGCCAATATGTTTATGATGCTAAAACCATCCATTTTGTCGCACTTACCAACCACTTACCGACCACTTACCAACCACTTACCGACCACTTACCAACCACTTACCGACCACTTACCGACCACTTTATTTAATGTGCAATGTGATGGTAAATCGAAAATGTAATCTCATTTAGCAATGGAGGTCAACAATCAATAAAGGCAGAAACGACAAAGACCGTAACGATACTACTACTACTACTACTACTACTGCTAATAATAATAATAATTTTAATAACATAAATGAAGGTTCTGATGATTCAAGAATAAATATATATTCACGTAACATCTCAATTTGAGGTAAGTTTAAACTTGTTTGTTGGCTAATTATCCTCTTCCTTAGATTATTTACAAGAATATGAAGATTGAATTCAATGTCACAAAAAATTCAGATTCTTTACAAATGTTTTTTTTTAGTGTGCAATTCACTCCAATCATTTTGTATATGCTTTATTTCAACACTCATTAGTATGACATAATTTAAATAAAATGTCACAAACCATCGTTTATTGTGGGGACATGTTCTCATAATGTTACACAAACGAAGTATTTAAATGTGCATATGTCATCCGAGTTTCACAACAATCACACATGTTGTTTAATCCGCAAAAAAGACATTTACTTTTATCTAAACAAACATCGAACATATGATAATATGGCCACTCGCATGTACATTTTATACGAAGTGTGTAAGTATGATTTCCATATAAAACTGAATGTGGATGACACTATTACGTAACCTCCCTAAAATTAAGTATGTGAGTATAAGACATTCTAAGATGTATTGGCATGCATGCTGAATAACTTGTTTAATGTAACCAATTTGCACGTTTTTCCTATGTTGTTTTCGGTTTCCTGGGAAATAAGAAAAATGCTAAGATGTCTTGTTATTAATGGTGTAGCTCTGCAGTTTCATTAATATGCAGGATTCAATTGGAAAGATAAATAGTCCCCTCACTAATTATAGTTGTTTTTAATAAAGACCAAATAATGTGTTGAAACTTTTATTTCGGTCCTTTTTGTGCATGACTGAGGTGGGTAATGCTAGTTTTAGAGTGTCCTGGTTCTCATTAGTTCCAATTTACACTAAGTATAACAAATATCCGTCGTATTATATTACTTTCTGTTTAAAGTATTCGACGCAATTTGTATAATAATTCTGATTTGGTTACGTGTGGCCGCTGTAATGGAGGTGTTAGTGAAGGCTCATTTATTGTTTAAATGTGCTTTTGAATCATGGCACGGTAAAGTCTAAGTGCAAATTTTGTTTAGTCTTTTAGGCTGGGAGAGACCTGTTCTCATGTTGGAACCATGCTTTTCAAAATAGAAGCTGCAGTGCGCAAGGGAAAGACACGCCTGGTGTGCACTTATAGACCATGCTAATGGAATTTAATATTTTAATAAGTCTGAAACACCAGCACTAGTTAAATCAATTAAAGTTGATTAGAATACAGCAAAGAATAGTATAAGAGAGAATATTCGTACACGAAAGCCACCACCTCCAACACCAGTTGTTTCAGGACAGCTGAGATTCATCCAGAGCTTAGATAGCTGCCTACAAAAGCCTACTTAAATAAGCACATTCAATGAAACAGCTCACCAGTTTGAAAGTAAAGACAACCAAATGTCATTACGACGCTTGCCAATGCCACTGATATCTTTATAATACCCAGGCAGCATCAATGTTACAAAAGAAAAGTTAGTTGAAACCTGTAAACAAGTGTAGCCAACTGTGTCAGTCAGTGTCAGTGAAAAGCAACACTAAATGGAATGCACCAAAAAACATTGGCATGGCACGAGCAAAGAACTTGTAGAATAAAAGCATATGTGTCATATAATGTATACCACACCAATATGGACTGTCCTTATCCTTCACTAATTACAAATGTGCAACCCTGTACAGCAAAAACTGAAAAGTAAGCCAGTGGGGGTTGATTTATTGATTGATTTAATTTTAACTGCGCATCAGCACTATTAGGCTATTTAGCGCCAAACAAAATGTTATATGTATACTCTTTTAAACATTATGAAAAGTCTCATATCGACCAGCGGTATAAAAAATAATAGTTGAAATTAAACCGATATGATGGTAACAGTGAAAAATAAAGCTTCCCGATCAACGGGGGATGGTGTATGTTGTTGTTGTTGTAGGGTTTAACGCCAATTTTCAGCAGGCTATACATGGCGGACAGTATTAATGGTGGAGAAAGAACCCGGGAAAACCCCGAAATGAACCACCGACCCACAATCAGCTACTGGCAAGCTTTCTCACCTACCCACAGTCGCTGAATCCGAGACTCGAACGCACGCAGGCAGAGGTGATATGTCAGTGATCCGTAACGGATAGCGCTTTCGACCACTCGGACACTCGGGGCCCCTAAAAGATGTATGTTAATAAAGAATGACGAAAAGGTATTAAAAAAGGGACGGTATATATAATGCATGAAACTGCACAAGGTGATAGCATAAAGGTTAGAGTTTAGAGTAAACTCTATAATACGAGTGATGTTTATAGTATCAAAACATGCTTGATATTATGCACATTGTAATACTGATCGCGCGTGGGTTGCAGATCAAAACACTCATAAAGTGCAAAACACAGTGAAAGATTCATTGCAAGATATGCACTCTGGTGGGTCTTCACCTTTTAATACGTGGGAATGGGTGATATAAGTATGACCAATTCGGATATTTGCAATGACTACCTCCTCCCTACACATGGTTCTGTAGGAAGGAGTCCATTATTCTAAGGTTGGCTTGATGACGTATAGTTTATTATTCACTGCATCATTAAATGATGCCTGCGACTTTTGACGTAAAGGCTCTTTGATACTAGGTTTAAAATCAATATACGGCATTTTAAAATCAGATGGTTCATGAGTTAAGGCAATTTTAGCAGCGAGATCTGCTTTTTTATTTCATTTAATACCAACATGGCTAGGTAACCGGCAGCATACAATATTGTGGGAGGTACTCAGCTTAGTATTTTTGACGAGAACATTGTCAGCAATGGATTCTCCAGTTTTATATTGTATAGTGACTGAAGTACTGATGGGGAGTTGGAGAAGATGGTGTTGATTAAAAAACGTTTACTTTCGATATATTGCATAACGAGGTATATTGCTCTGATTTCGGCTGGAAAATTTGATGTTCCATTTGGTAAGTGAACTTGCGTGGTGTTATTTCCACAAACGAAGGCTACATCAGCCTTTTCCTCATCCTTTAATCCCGGTTATCCTTTTACATGCGTCTTCTCAAATTTTGTTATCTAGATTGTTTCTATCACTACCCTGTATAACTGATAACTGGCATAAACAAATCCGTTCTACTAATTTTTTCTCTTTTGAATCTTATAAGTTATCATCAAAGTCCTTAATAACTATTTCGACGAGGCAAATAATTATCTGTCTAAAACAATCAGCTGCTAAACATTTGATTGCAATGCTAGAGACAGTATATTTGTATGTGGCAGTCCTAATTAGGATACCGTACATTTAATGTTTTGTGTGGAAGTTTATAAGTATACGTAGTAGTGTGATGTTATCTCAAAATTGAGAATTAATTTTCTTCAGGAATATACACGTTGATGTGAACGTGGTCTGACACTACCACGTTTTGACATACACATGTTATGACATGGCTATCCCATTACTTCGAGTTCCACTATATCCTGCTTTAACTAGTAACCAAGTTTGTTTATTAACGACAATGTCATGTATAAAGCCTTTTCTTTTATCGGGAAATACGTATTATAATCAAAAGTTGGAACTATAGAAGCATGCTAGGAACCAACTGTTAAGCTCTCGGGTGTGTCAGGTATTGACATCGAGGTATCCCATTTCTCTTTCCTTGCATGTCTATTTTTGTTAAAACTAACTTTGTTTTTGAAAAGAACAAAGAAAACATAATTTTACTTCGTACAATAAAGTTTATATTTATCTGCTTCTCACTGACGATCTCAACCATATGTTGAAAAGAAAATGGACGAAATCAGTTATTTCTACAGGACTGCGTGGAGAGCCGTGTGCTCTATATGTGAAAAATATTTAAATATAATGTCTTTCGAAATTCACCTGCGATGTTCTATACATTTATGACGTAATCAAATATAACCTTACGTCTTCCGAAAACGCAAAAGAAATAGTTTAGGTGGTGAATGAAAAGTATGTATGTATGTATGTATGTATGTATGTATGTATGTATGTATGTATGTATGTATGTATATATATGTATTTATGCGTGCGTGGGTACGTGTATGCATGTATGTATGTATCAATTGCTATATCTATATACGTATATATGTATGTACTAGTTACATACCCAGATGCTAATAAGATAGACTTATAACATATTAAGCATTACAACTCTTTGACTAATGAACGTTTTCATATTGTATTAAAGACCAATTGATGTTACATTTTCATGTAATATACTCACTATATCGAAGTTTTGGGGTACATCTTTATATATCTTCATGCAACGCCTACGCATCGACAATGAGCTGTTATGTTAAATTGTAACACCGTGAAGTATCGATGTAATTAGTCTATGATCAGATTCAATAAAGTGTAAATTAAATTTCCTTTATAACATTTACTGGCATTTCACATATATGGTTTTCCATGATAATGCAGGTAAATGCAGAGATTTGTAAATATGAGTTTCGCTACCAATCATGTTCGATCCTGTTAGGTACAGAACTTTATTATCACAAATAGAATTCCAATATATTAAAATTTAAAATCGAAATGGCACTTCATATCTGATCGTTACATACTGATCAATTACAAATGCTTTTATTTTCAAAGAGACAATTGTCAAGGTCTGTATAAAATGCATTACATGTTTGGGACAAATAATCAACTGATTAATAATACAGAAGTATAATCTATTCATTGGTTAAATGTCCATACTACTTACCTGTCATTTTCCAAATTCCTCGTCTACTCAAATATATAGGTACAACGGAACTCATCAGTTCAGTATTTCATGATCAGGCATTTCCTCTTATCGAAGTTTACATCATATGAAGGTTTAATTTCTGGCAGTGCAATGCGACTTTAGTTTTGTTTATTTCCATTTCGTCTAATTGCGATCAATTATAGTCGCGTGGCCATGGGTTGTTAAAGAAGGGAATTCGTTACAGGCTGAGGGTATTGATTTATTATTTGTGAGTGACCAAATTTGAAGTTTTGTTTAGTAATATCCACATCTAGCTGACAAAGCTTGTTTGGATCTTAGGGTTCATTCCATTAAAATGAATTCCCTGATTTTAAAATTATTATACACTTAAAAGAGATTTAGGGAGAACAAGTCTAATAATAATGCTTATTATAAAATATCTGATTTAGCTGAAATTGGAATTTTGTATTGGTCCCGCTTGTCATAAGGCTAATTTGTCTATTGATTTTGAACAGGCAAGATGTAATGATCACGGTGATATAAAAAATAGGTACTTTCTTGAGTTTGAAACAAACAATTTCAGTTTCAAGTGTGAAAAATTCACAATAATAATACATATCTGATTTAGATGAAATAGAAATTTTGTATTGGTCCATCGTGTCATAAGGTAAATGTTTCTATTGATGTTGATCTGGCAAGGTGTAATGATCACGGTGATATACAAAAGAGGTCCTTTCTTGAGTCTGAAACAAACACTTTAAGTTTCAAATATGTCTTGCTGGGCTATGATTTGACAACGACGCCCATGAACATGAATTAATTTACATTCATATTGTTCTTCAGACTTAAAAAACTGCACCAGCCCAAAGTAACATAGCTGTTGGAGTTTAACTCAAATTACAAAGAGTAAGTATTGACCAATATCAACGAGTTATATAATGTAGTATATTTTAGGATTCGCTCTCACTTTCGATCTCTCTCCATCTATTTTCTTTTCTCTAAACTTAGGAAAGGCAGAATGTAAATCGACTTTGACAAATATACATAAATTAAATCGATTCATGTAATGAGGTCTACAATCTAAAGTATGCATTATCGGCGATATAATCACAGGCTAGATAAATTAAAAGGATATTAACTACTTGTAATGCAATGCGACAAAATCGTTTGCTTCGAAATATTAACAATGAATAAACACATACTATATGTAAATACGTTTTAACATCTAGCTTCAAAATTAAAGGTATAATAAATGAAAATAGTTAAATAAATTTTGTGTCACATGTTTTATATGTTATGTCATGATATCATTATTTCAGTTCGCCTTATGTTAATTCAGTTTGTTAAACGTTAAGGAAGCGCCATCATAATCAACGATTTGGAAAATATATGTTAAACTGACCTAGAATCAATTCTTGAATTTGCATTAAGCATAGTGCGCTATGCAGGTCAGTGTTTGAGACTAATGTCGAATAATCTCTAGACGTCTGAATCGACAACGTTGTAACAAATGTCGCCTCAAACTCTAAATGTTGTCAATGAACAAATTTAAAATGCACAAGCCAAACATAAACAACAAATATAACACTACGCATTGTTCTTCTTAGTACTACCTTTTTGCTTAAACTCGGCAGATGCTTTCTAATTACCTTGAAAAATTAGTACATTAAAAAGGACCATATACTGATACGACATAAAATAATATCGTACATACATACATACGTACGTACGTACCTACCTACCTCAATCCATCCATCCATCCATCCATCTATATATCCATCTATATATCCATCCATACGTAGTACGTACGT
Organism: Sinohyriopsis cumingii; assembly: GCA_028554795.2. NCBI lineage: Eukaryota > Metazoa > Mollusca > Bivalvia > Unionida > Unionidae > Sinohyriopsis > Sinohyriopsis cumingii. Next base: position 22,155,242 of record CM068837.1, read on the forward strand.
ATGTAGGTACATATATATATACAAAATCTAATAGAACCACTTCGGTGTCATATTGGTTAGAGCGGGTAGTGGCGGGTTCGAACCTTTGCTGAGTCATGCCAAAAGAATTGTACTAATATATCTATCGATAAGCTGTGCGCATTATGATATTAGCATTATGAATGGTATACCTGCTGTGAGGATAATGTGACGCAGTGGGAAATCAAGCGTTATATATGCAGCAGCATGACCCAGTGACAGACATCACTATAAACTGCAACACTGCAGACATCGTGGCGATATGACTAAATTGTTAAAGCTACGATAAAACTCCAACAGACACATATGTACCATCAACGATATATGGAATATTAGCCACCTATGCTATTAACGTTACAATGACTTAAAAAATGCAGATTCGGATCTTTGGAAATTTATATTAGGCACAACTGGACAGAGCAATTACCATAATTGTATTATTTGCTGAAATGCTAACAGTTAATGAAAATTGAATAATGTGTTCGACAGCTGTGCTACTCGAATCAAAGACGCACATTTGAATACATTGCGTAACATTACGATGTATGACAAAATATGTCTTAATTAAGAGATAATTTATGACATGTAGTTTACATTTATGTCATATTAGTGAATATATTCGATGCACATTATTACATTAGGCAATTACAAAGATTGTGACTGTGGATTAACCTTCTCACTGGAAATGTATTTGTAGCTAAAAAATAATAATATAATGTGATAACGTTGTTGATTTTGGCATCAAAAACATCTTGGTCAAACTATTCACTTTCCAATTTTTAAACAAGGATATGGCAATATTATAATATACAACAATAATGTGTATGCCTGTGCTATTCGAATGTCTTTGTCATTAGCTAAAATTAACCCACTTGAACGCTGCTTCTTCAAGAAAACTCAAAAGTAATCCATCACTAACTCATAGTTTTACTGTCTATTTAACGCAACCTTTATTATCGACTATACATAACGACATTACCCGTGAACTATTTGTTCTCTTCTGTCCAGATTTTCATTCATGTCGTCCTTGTCTGGGTATGTGTGAATAATGGGAACATGTATGCACGCAGTATAACCTCCTGAAGAAAGTAACTTTTCGGCTCAATTTGATTGCTTGAATTACATTGATTATACATGTGGATTTGCATATTTGTAGAAGTTTGATCTTTCTACTTTAGATATTTTGTGTGACGCTCTATTTTCTACATGACAAACTTCTGTAATCTAACTCATTGTTTTATTAATGAGGCATCGGTAAGTACTTTTTATTAGTCTATGATTCGTAAACCTAAGGTCACGGCCTGGATATTCACCTAGGGACTATAAAAGGTCATTATTTGATAATGGCGCTTGTATAGCATGTCCTTGGCTATCAAATAACGTGTTGAAAGTACAAATATAAAAAAACCTATTAAAAACAAAAAATATGTTTAAGTTACATAATTATACCTTTTTATGTTTAGTTTTAGTTTGTTTGCTTGTTTTGATTTTTTTTTTGTTTCGTTTTTGGTGTTTTTTGAAAAATTAAATAGCAAAAAATATATATTTTAAGTCTGATTTTTAAAGGTCATGCTTAGCGCCTATATATACATTTACAATTAAGTGTGAAACCTAAATCTTAATTAGATTCAATCAGTCAATTAGTTATAAATTAAAGCGAAAGTGAAAGCCTGAAAATTTTAATCGTTCACTGCATCATTCTTTGCTTTCTGTATTTTTGGTTTAGATCGTTGATATAACCAATGTTTATGATTTCGTAGTTTGATTCGTTAATGCGCACATTAAACGAAATTTTAGTTCATTATCGTAGATTTAATACATGTTTAGATTATTGAAAGTCCACTGAAAACAAATCATAAATATATGAACTTATCTAGAAATATTTATCTATCTTCGTGGCACTTTTGCAAGATGTTTTGACAATATATTTAATGTAAAGTGGCGGATTTAGAGTTGGGTCTGATGGGTAGTATTCAATTGAATCCATCATACTTTGTCCAAATTCTGTAACTGTGAGTTCAAACAATAATATAGAAATACAATGTAAGCAAACTAACCATCATATTGTAACAACACTGTATAATTATCTTGGCTTCACACATTGTGTTTGAGTAACGCCTTTGCCATAACATTAAGTCTGAATTAGCCATATATCATGGGTTAATGGGAACCCTTGGCTTAGAATGTTAACTTTGATCCATACATATGAAAATACATTACATACGTCCTTCTTAATTAAACTATAACTCACATATATTAAAGCTTCAATAGGGTTATTCTTAAGCATCTTTGTTGAATTTAGGTGTGTCAAATATTGCGAAACACGTGTGTGCGTGCTTGGGTGTGTTGTTTTTCTTTTACTATAATATAAATTATCCGTGCTCTAAAGATAAAGCAAAGTAGTATACATTATTTAATCGAAACACAAATATACTACACATAACACTAAGCTCAGATAGGTCATATGCGATCAGCACATAGTAGTAAAACGAGTTACAAATATGACCTATAGTGTCTATATTCAATCAACATAGTATTGTTATCTCGTCTGCAATCAACATAACTGTGCATTGTACTAAATGCGATCATGCACATTTGTTTTATATGTCTTAAAACGTGCTGCAAAAATGCCAATAAATTTATTGCATATTATTAATATAATGCCATCAATTTCCATTGCTATATTTGACTTTTCCCTGGAAAAAAAATACTTCAAATTTGACCTCCAAATCATCGCGTGAGAGTGAGCGAGAGGCATGACATATATATATATATATATATATATATATATATATATATATATATATATATATATATATATATATATATATAGATATATATATATATATATATATAGAGAGAGAGAGAGAGAGAGAGAGTCATATATATATATATATATATATATATATATATATATATATATACATAATTATATTGATAGGAACAAAGATGCTTAGAGTTGCACATGGATAAATATACAACATCAGATCAAGCTATAAAAATAATTGTAATCAAAATCAAGGTGATGTTGTTAAGAGTTCAGTCTTGTGTGATTAAACATTAACTACTTTGGTATTAAGAAAATAAACGATCAAGCTTTTATATATTAGCTTCCTATATGTATCTCCTAGGAAAACATCTGTTACGCTATTTTCAATATATCTTAGTCCAATCAAATACAATATAGTATTTCCCTGGTGGTTTTGTCTCATTACATTACAAGAAGAAATACCCCATGTTGCCAGTGAGTAAGTTAATTTTTTTGGATAGAATACTAATGTTTTGTTAACATCTGATGACTAGAGCGGATTTGTGATTTTGTAGAATTTGATTTTGTTTTTTTAAACATTGTATGGATGGATTGACGGATCGGATGGATGGATGGATGGATTGATGGATAGATGGATAGACGGATGGATGGATGGATGGATGTATGGATGGATGGATCGATGGACGGATGGTTGGGTGGGCGTTGAGTGGGTGGATGGGTAAGTCGGTAAGGGATGGATATATATATAAAGAAGTAGACCTTATTTATATTTCGATTTTCCATTGTGTTTCAAATTCTATTAGGAAAGAATTGTATGTAAGTCTTTCACCTTGTATTGCTACTCAAACAAGCTTTGCATTTGAATGGGATGAAGGATCGGACATTTATAATAGTATCTTTATATTTATCCTTCATAGCGGGATTTTATATTCGGAATAATATCTTGAATGACAGGGTCGTTTATGTTCCGTTACTGAGGAATAATAATATCTTCAATATTAATAACATTATGATCATATTAGTTATTTTGGAAAACGGGCATAAGTAAGTTACTCGCGAAATTTGGTTTCACAGGGTATCTTCCAGCTTCTGATCTTTTTGATATTTTGCGAACAATTCCAATGAAATCGATCAATTTGCCTAACAATCATGCTCGGAGTCTTTGCATAATGTCATCACATTTTCATCACAGATTGGAAAACATATTTTTACTCTGATTTTCAATATTAAGTTCCTAAGCGTATTTCCTGTTTGATATAATAACTATATGTTTACACGCATTGTATGTACTACACATCTTCTGATACTGGTTAAATTGTATTTCTTACCTATTTGACTGAATTGATTATTGCCCAGTAAATTGCGTTTTCTATAACTTCACTATTCCGTTGCTAAAAAAAGCCTTTTCATAAGTGCATCATGAAATGTATTCAGTCAACTGTCACTATATAAAATATATCTTCTGTAAAATCTTCATGATCCCTATTAATCGGTTTATTTAAAGATTTAACTGTTCCTTTATTTTCATCTACCAGACGACAAGATACTTTTACACAAAGTCGTGAAGATGTCTCCTAAATTGACGTTTATTTGGTGGAATGAAAATATATATTCAAAGATTGAAGAAATGTCTACATTGGATATGAAGAATTCCGGATGACATATGGATTATTTATTAACATTATTAGAAACTTATCCCAGTCATTGACCACTCTGTCAGCTGATACTGAGTGGATCAATTCGTTTGTCCTAGGTGTAGAAAAAGTACTGCATTCTTTTTTTCAAAGCAAAATTATAAACTGCATGTCCGCCATTAACACGCTTCAATGTGACACGTCCAGATAAATATACGACTCGTGTGTTAATGTATTGATAAACCCTCGATTAATTCTCTCATTTTTCTCTATAATTACGAGGGTCCAATAACAATTTATAATTTTTGTTGTACCACTGCAAGACCCATACACAATTATCTCATCCCTGCTGAAAACCTCGCCGGTTATATAGTAGTTAATTTGTCTGCATCGGATTCAGGATGCCGCGGGTTCGATCCTCGGCAAAGTCATACCAAGGATTTATCAAAAATAATATTAACGGCTGCTTTGCTTGGCGATAAGCATCAAGAGGTTAGGACTGGTCGGCCTGATGTCAGGATAATGTGATTGGGTGGGACATCACCATACATATATGCGGCTTGATGCCCCAGTGCTGCCACACTGCAGATATTGTAACGATATGACTGAAACATTGTTAAAGCTACGTTAAAAATCCAAATCACATATACTGAAAACATTCACATCGTATCAAGTATGACTCTGTTTTTACAATCCCTCTGTGATTTCATGCATCAGTCACTGGTTGACTGGAAGTTCGCTTAGCATTGATAAGGTATCGCTATTACAATATCATTGTCGTATACCCAAAATAAATCTAACCATTCATTTGAAACTGTGCCACTTGTCATGGTTCTTCATGATAAGTCATATAGAACACTTGTCTGGTCATTCAAATATGTTAATATTTTGTCTCTTCTCCAGAGCAACACCAACGTAAGAAGGATACTTGCCACTCCGGCAGTATATTTACGTTTTCATATATGTGTCACAAATTTGGTCCATATGTTGTTCCTATTCGCTTGAAATAGTTTCTTGACTATTCTTCTTGTAGCTTGCGACAACACTGCATTCTTCTTAATTTTTGGACCTATGCTTGATTTGATATTATCCACCCTTTCTCCGTATTATTTAACCGGATCACTGTACGACTCAATATATTTCGTTAACTTGCTGTTACCATACACTTGCGTTCACCCGATTAGTAATTGATTATGGTCTGTAGACCAGATTAGATTTTTTAAAATAAATTTTGGAATGACTGACATCGAAGGTTTTTAACTTATTACCGACTCATTGAATTTGTCCCTATTACTGTACCGTTTTTTTTTGTACCGTTTTTTTAGTATAATCCCGAGTAGTATTCAGTTGATTTTCGAAACTGATTCAATTTCTATTTTCAGACGATGATCTAAAATATTGGTATATTTCTTCGTTAATCTACATACACATATTGCGATAGCTATCTAATTCTCTCATTGTTTGTACAGTGTAACATGGATGTATCTCCTTCAACAAACCTGAAATATTTGTTTTCATATCAACAACATCCGCACATAGTTTATGACGTGGAAATGAACATGTACAAGAAGATGTGGTATCGTTGCTCACAAAATAAAATGCATTATCTGTATTATCTTATTGGGGACATTCTGATCCCTTTGCGAAATTGGTACGGTTTTCTGGCTTTGTCTCCCATGCTTTGATTGAAACCAACGATGTCATATGTATAATTACATTGTTGTATGATACGCATCCCAGGTTTTACACTCAGGTTCTCGACATGAAACACGAAAGTTTTCTGCAGGATAACATTCATTTCCTGAGACACATTTCACATCCGTGTGGTAATTAAATCTGCAAACCCATTATTCGACATGTTATCGTTTCGTACAGGTGTAGTTATTGTTCTGCACACGGGGCTATCAAACTCTTCAAATAATCTAACTTTCTATTGTCCCTAATTATGAAATGCTGCTGAATACAATTTGTACTAGAATAATTTATTTTTCGTTTTTGCGAGGTCAGATAACAATGTCCAAATAATAAAAGATATCACCGCCTGTCTTTTCTCTTTTGAAGAGGAAACTATATAGCTATTTAAAATCAATTCATTTAATATTTACGATTAGTAGTACGTAACGTTCGAAATAATCAGATTAGGATTGCCCTTTTGTATCTTCGTCACCGTAACGGAAAACTCTACCGGATATATAAAATATTAAGAAAGCAGAGGTCGGAAAATATAAAGATAGTGACTGAATACTACACCTCCAATAACTTCCAATGCATACGTACAAATAAAAGAACAAATACTTTCTCTCCTCTATTTTCTCTCCATCTCACAGTTCATAACATCATGAAAATCATATCATTCTAGATACATAAAGGACCATATTGAAAAAGTGCCATTTCTGCCCCCATTCGAAATGTCTTTATATTATGTATGCTTCATATATGAGGCGGTTAACATTTATGTCTGACATTAGTGTTGGTTGGCATGGTTACTGGGTGTCAAGACACTATAAAAACGACATGAAAAGTAGTCATCTGTTCCATTTCCTTCTTATAGATACTGCTTTACCATGATATAGACATTTAGTTTCAAATTTGCAATATGCATTTGTATTGTTTTAGGGCTTGTAAAGCTCTAAATATAAAGTTTAGTTTCTAAATATATTCCAAAATGGTCCACGGTAGACAAAAATAGAATATCGAACATATACATCAACTGAAAACCGTTTGAAAAATACTTTGATGAAAAGGTAATTAATGATAAAATACAAAAAAATGTTCCTCAATACAATATTGTTTAATATTAATTAATGATTTTTAATATTATTGAATTATTTAAATGATTGTTTGATATTATTGACTATGACTGTAAAGCAGGCGTTAATAAGAGCATGTACATTTGTTTCTTCGCCGAATACATGTGTTTGTTACCTTGATTGAAAATGACAATGTGAAAATGACAATGTTCTTTATGTATTTATGTGCTGTTATCCTTATATTTTCTTGGCTATATAACACATATACTACTGTATTTATATCTTTAGAAAAAGAAAGAAAAAATTGTCTTCCACGCATTTTGTGGTATCCTATATTCAAACAAAAACATATTTATAAACTATATAAGCACCGCAAAGATATAATATGGACATAATTAAGAAGAAGAAAAACAAAACCGTTTCAGCACTTTTAATGAACTTCTGACAAATGTTAAATATGTTTTGGAAGTAATGGCATTGGAGAATACAGAAAAAAAAACAGGCTGTGGGTATTGTACTCTCTATACCGTTTGCATCTATTTTTAAACCAGTTCGGGAATACTGCATTAGACTGACTGCGTACAGTTGTCTGTGAAATGAGAGGATGTACACTTTTGTAAAGATCATATACCTATAACAAATGGAAACATTATCATTGTATTATTCGTTTTTCAACTGCTATTCATTTATATCTTTGAGATCACGATGTCCATGGAATTTGAAGTTGAATTTATTGTGCGCCTTTTATGGCATCATTTGAAGTGTTTTAGACCATTCACCAAATCGTGATATTTGACATAAAGTCTCTTGTGTTGGGTGCTTTTCATACATGTGCAAGTATCAACTTTGGCAGTCATATTTAGTCTATAATGATACACAGAGCCTGCGAATTCCATATAATCAGTTATTTTAGGGGTGTAGCCAGAAATTAATCGTATGAACATAATCTAAAATGAAACAACTCGGCGTATTATGTATTAGTTATCATACTTCTTTTTGTATATCATAATATATTGTGTCATCCATTATGCAATGTTACATCCCACAATTTTTCATTTCAAAATAGTTTTGGTGTGAATGTATTTTATGCTTCATATGTTTAATGGTTAGTGCCTTCTCCTCCCCCAACACCATGTTTGATTCCAATAGTAAAAAAGGCAAATGAACGTTCTTTGTTATTATTATTATTATTAATGTCTTTATTATTATTATTATTATTATTATTATTATTACTATTATTATTATTTTTATTAATTAGTAGTAGTAGTAGTAGTAGTAGTAGTAATAGCAGTATTATAAATATTAGTATTGGCAATAGTCTTAGTAATGGTACTTAAATTCATACAAGATGTCCCTTGAATGAAAGATTTGCATCTGTAAATCTTATTATATGTATGATTCTCTCTTGTTATAATCAATACATGTATCAACTTATGAGGATATAATTTAATGAAATAATGAGAATATGCTATTGTAATAAATATGCAGTATTCAGATAATTATATTGAACGAACGTATTTTGAAACAAAATGTGTAATTTATTAGTTCATTAATTGCTCGAAAAATCATTGATTTGGTAGGCAAATAAAATTGTATGGCAGTCCAAAACTAGATCTAGTTTGGGAAGATTGATTAGGAATTTGTGATAAAATATTAATCTCAAGAAATTTAGCTTAAATAAACACGTATACAAAATATATATTATATAACTATGGAATAATATATTCACAACATCGGTTACAAAACAATCATTTTCTGATGCAAAGCTATTTGGCCACTCTCCTCTAGTTTCCTTTTAGATCAATAACATGCCATAATAATATTACACTTTAGGAACATACAAATACAATGCTTTACAAATGATTGTGGGTCATTATCTTATAATTACTTGTGTTTGTCGTATAAGTAATGCAAATAATATTTTTGATTAAAAAATCATAAATCAATTCAGTTTCTCGGCTTCCATCGCGAATGTGGACATGGTTCTAACTGTTTTGGAAATGGTTTATACTTTCAGTAATTGTTAGTAACATCATTGATGTATCATGCACGTTTACATTTTTATGTCAGTCTTAAAACGAATGTTCTTCATGTGGGCGAGTGCACCGGAAAATGTGATGAAAATTCAGTATGAAAATAATGAATATATGAAAGTTATACTACATAATTAGGGAAGAATAATCAGTTAACAACACTGGTTCCACAACCATTATTTAATGATGCAGACATGAGCGGCCACATTTGTAATGTTAAATTATCGATGAATAATAAACTGATGAAAATGATACCTTGCATGACATACACATAAAATGATTTGCAAATTGTGCATTAATTTTTGTTGACTTTAAAAACTGAGCAGTTACTAAGTTTATTGCAAACCTGTACATTGACTGCTGTTGATATTATGGATATTAATTCTTAAAAACGTAAACGATACAAGAACGAGTAAACATGCACACAGATGTTTGAGGGATTCGAACGTGGTGCGACAATTTGGCGCAACACACGCTATACCGTTTGAGCTATGGAAACGTGCGTTTCGGAGTTTGTATATTCTGCAAATGATACATCATTACAAGCAGATTAATATAACTGCAGACGATGCTTTGTTGTTTGCATAGCTAATGATTTAGTTTTAAAGAATTACTATTGGAAAAAGGTGCAGGTTATTTCCATAAGAAAATTGAGAGATTCATTTAAAATATTACATGTACAGAATGGCAGTGTAATGGTGAATTAAACTTAGCAAGCGGTTTCGTTTGGGAAAAAAAGAAGAAAAAACCTGTTTTTAATATATAAAATAAATAAAATATATGTTCCTTCCCTATTATTTACATTATCCTTTTGCAAATAAAAATGGTAACGTAAAAATGCATTTAATGTTTACTCCACGTAGTCTTTGTTTACATATAGTTCCAAATTAATCTTCAGCGCCTCTTCGAAAAATCTTGTTCCCAAGCCAATTTAGAAAGAATGCAGAAACATAAAATTAATATATAACATGTTTTTAAAAAAAATATCTGAATCCTTATTATTACGGGAACTTTTTAAATATAATAATAAAGGAAACATGATAGCGCAGTCTACAAATGCGGATCTAATTGCTCACGCGTACTGATACATTGTCAATTATGGTAAAACAGGGAAAACAACGACAATGATACATTTCAAAATTCAAGATTTTGTTAATATTTAGTCATTAGCGCAAACTTGAACACATCCGTTAATATTAGAACCTAAACAATTTAATAAAATATGATCAAGCAGGGTAAATACCTTGTTTGATCAAGCCTGCGCTAATACCTTATTTCTAGCTACAAGTTGCTCAAATGTAGCATTTTCTCTTCAATTTCCCATACAAGACCATGCTCAAATGTCGTGTTTAGGTATTAAAAGAAATGTATATTCATATTTCATACAAAATATGGTGATTTAAGCATGAATAATACAATAAGACACAGAGTTGTGATATTTACAAGAATGTTTTCTCCCCTTAAAAATGGGGGCAAAAAATGGCCTTATTCAATAGAGTACTTTAGATAGAATGAGCGTTTACACTTCAATGACTAATTACAAACATGACAATATTTGCATTCCTGCTTTTACTTTTTCTTATGTATCCTGCAAGTATTTATACTTTTAAATCTTTGATTAATAATGGGTTTTGAATTTGTATCGTCTTGAAGACACCTGTATTGACAATTGACTTTAGTGTTATTTTATATTAAATATTGTATTGTTATATAATCGAATGTTATTCGTTTTTAAAATAAGTCCAAATTTGCATACAACTTGTATATTCTAAGTGACTTGCCTGCGTCTATCATTGCTCATTTGTTTCGCTCTAATCTTATCTAGATTCTAATTATATGCACATATGATGGTATGGTTGGGTATGTTTGTATGTATGTATGTATGTATGTATGTATGCATGTAGATCTGACAGGTACCGATATCATTAAGTTTAGGTATCGTTACGGTCAATGTTGTAAGTGGAATTGTGTAATGTTTGAAACCTTTAGTTGCATAGATGAATTGTAAGGTCATGCAAACATTTGTTTATATGACGATCTTTGCTTTAAGCAGATTAGAGTCTTTGCTTTTCAGAAATGCATATTTGAGTAATCAATGATTGTAAATTGTGTAAACCTTAATAATACATGCAAGTAAATATTAAGTATGCATAACAACAAGTTAGATATGAGAAAGATAAAATATTTTTTAAACATACTTTTGTGTTCCTTTACTTTATGTAATTTCCTTATTACAACACCCACACTTGGCTAATACCATGTCAGTAAGACATACAAATATCCACCATATTCAACAATAAACGTCATCTGACATAGATAATATGAATTAAATTGTGTTAGAAAGCAAGCTCTCAAAAATAATCATTGAAGACTATTCAATTTGGAAAGTACGTTGGATGTTTCAAACGAGAGAGAGAGAGAGAGAGAGAGAGGGAGGGAGTGCAGCAGAAGAAATCATGTTAACCATGTAGATAGTATAACGTCAAATACCTATTGAATTTGGAAACTGTAACGATCATTTTAGATATATATTAGGATAACTTTTCGACTCGTATATGAGGCGTGTTATCAAGAAGCTAACATTTAATATCATTGAAAAGGATTAGTTAATGCAGATATGGTCACAATTAAAGAAACAATTCTAAAATACGACTCTCAAATAAACGTCTTAATTTGAAGCTGACATCTTTGTTTTTTTTTTTTTTTTTTTTTTGTTTTTTTTTCTTTTTTTACAGCAGAAAATACATACAATTCAGAAGACTTTATCCAGAAGGTATAAAAGCTGTGTGATACATCACATATAATAAGCAATCTGTCAATTTAATAAAGATTTAAAAATGTATAAAATCGTATTGAAAAAGTTTGCCTTTGACGTTTGTTTTAAGTTTTACTGTCAGGTTTATGCCATGATCAGTTCAGAATGCAATGATGTTTGCCAAATTTAATTGATAACGTATTACATTAATTAATGTATAGTTTAAATGTAGCACGTGCCAAGCTGACAATACAAATTGTTCTACATTTTTGATGACCGATGCAAGATATCTCGCTATCTAAATTTTATAATAAAAACAATAATGAATTGAAGTTATGAATATATATTTATCCGTGTTTCATTTTGTAAAAAAAAAATAGGATCTAAGGAGGCTGTGAATAATTCAAGATATGTCAGTCAATACTTATTTACACAGCCTGAAACACACAAAGTTCAAAATAATGTATGTACATATAGATGACCAGCTCAACATTCTGCTCATTTTAAATACATAATGTGTCATGGCTGCTAATATATTTTGTTCTTAACTTAAGGCGATACAATGCAATTATCTACTAGATTGCTGTATTTTAAAATTGTTTTATTTTCTCAAATGCATATACAATCTTTAATGCTTCCTACAATGTACCATTGTTTTATTTGGTGAATATGAACTTGGAGCATACTTTCATACTTCATTACAATAGTGAATACTGTAATATTTGAAAAGCAGAATTATGCGCAATGCTTATTTATGGATTGATCTACTTTGTTTAGGTCTGTCAAGGAAATCAGGTTTGAATTCATAATACTTAATATTATTGCTATGTAAAAACAGGAACCAGTCTGGAAATTAGAATTTCAATGGTAAACACATTTTTGGGATTATTCTTTCAGCAATAAAGGGTATAAGAATTAGAACAGTAAAGACAAGTCAAGGATCCAGATTTCTGGCAAAGAAACCGTTCCAAACTGGTAAATAAAAGAATCAATCAGATGATCTATTTTTAGTATGTTTTTGTATGCATGTATGTATGTATGTATGTACGTACGTATGTATGTATGTATGTATGTATGTATGTATGTATGTATGTATGTATGTATGTATGTATGTATGTATGTATGTGTGTATTTATATATGTATGTATGTATGTATGTATGTATGTATGTATGTATGTATGTATGTATGTATGTATGTATGTATATATGTATGTATGTAAATCTATATTTATGTATGTATCGTTTATGTTCACTAGGTTCTTATAGAAAGACAGTATTATCTTTTGAAAACGTGATATTTATATCCATTACCAAGGAGTTTGTCTATAGTTCTATGGAACATTCTTCTTGTACCGATGCTATTTTTTGATTGACCTGAATTCAATGCCTAGGTACGGATAAGCAAATACAATGCTAATTTATAACACTATATAATTTACTACGCAATTATTATATTTGCAGAATCTTCAACATACGTTAATAACATATTGTAGCATTATCTGCTTTATTGGGATTTCACATCTATGTTATTTTATGTAAACATACAAATGTATATGTACGTTTCAATTTAAGTCGTTAGGAACTCATGTTTAATTTGCTACGTTCTTTCCCGCGAAGAAGTTTCCCATATATTAGTTTTTGTTTTGATGGATGTTTGACATACGTTTCATGTGTTTTTATTTCCTTATTTGGTACAGCCTTTTTATTTTTCGCCACTGCAAAAACATGCTTCCATCTTAGAGAGACATACATTTTTCATGTCTTGTGCATTGTCTTATCAACCTTTCCTTGATATTTATACGTCTGCATTACTCTGATACATAGCCGCTATTGTTTTAGGATATATTTCCCCTAAATATAGAACTTAACTCAGATTTACGAAAATGACCTTTAATTTGGTGCATGTGATGCAAAGTAATTCGTCAAGACGATGCCTTTACCTCAGAATGAAATGGTGGGTTTTTCCACATCGACGTATGAATAAGGGTTTGTTGAAGTTAAATACGGTTGAAAGTAGATCAATGATTCATGTAAGTTCGTTGTTATCATTCCTAATCTAACATACGTTATTGCAGAAAAGGAAGTAAACCAATACATAACAACACTACTTTAATAACAACACAAATATTGAGCACCTGCACTAAACTTATCAAAGTTATATGCATAATATACATATACATTTGTACTGCTTTATTATAATTAAAATAATGTCATTTTACTATTAATTAAAGTGTTTCTCGAAATGATTTTTAAGTAAATTCATTTGCTGATGAGACGGGTTTTCGTGTAAAACCATTCAAACGAGTACCTGATTAGAGCGTACCATGTTTGGCTAAATCATACACATGTTCGTGGTAAAATTGAAATGCGTTTCAAGCTCGCGCCCGCCTAAAATTAAGTATCATAAAGAGGTGTTTCGGCTATAGGTGATATAATTATATTACACAAAGAAGAAATAACAAGAAGTTTAATAACGTCAACAAATAATGTATTAATCCAAATTCCCAAAAGAAAATGTTAAAAACATTTATATTATCACGAATTAGATCATATATTGTCCTTAACTTCCTTTCACAGTTCCAGAAGTTTAACACGCATTAATTTGATTATAACAATCTTACGCGTCTGATGTGGAAAACTACGGTTATTTAGAATGGAATTGAATGAGATCTCAATAATCATATAGTTTTGATTTTGTCCAATAAATTAACAGAGCACCTTTCAATTCCAATAAATAGTTTACATACATAATTTAATTTAATTATATGTGTACACAGCTGGAACAATTCTAGGCTGATCATACTAGCATTGAGTAAGTCGTCAAAATACCTACGTTTATATATATATAAAACGTGGCTTTTGTAGCAACCGCATGTTTACAAACAGCTATTAGTCCCTGAACTCAACTTCTAGTAAACATCTTGTTTACTTCTTAAGTCATGACAAGACTCAGGCAAACCATTAATTTACAATTCAAAATTACATTAATGGCAAGATTCACGTGGACAAAAACAATTAAAAAAATACCAAGCTAATAAATTAAAGAAAATGAAAAACTAGTACAATAAATTATTTTATTAAGTAATAGTCAGGTATGTATATGATACAGTGATATTTATAATTAATGGACAAAATGTCTTGTGTATGATCTAAGATGTATGCTAAGTAAAGCCTATACTTATATTTGTGCGAGACTGCGTCTGGAATAAAATTATATTTTCATCTGATATGTCTAGTTTGAATATTATGTTCCTGCTACAACACATGTATCTCAAATAGCTGATACATGTTTAACATTTTTTGAGGAATGCAACTGGTACTGCTTACTAAATAATATATTTAGAGAAAGAGCTGGGATAATATTCGTTTAAAAGGGTTATGAAGCCAAAGTCAAATGAAAAACATACAATCTCGCTCTAGGAATTCATTTTCCGCTGCTTCTCTAATTTGTATTTCTTTAAAAAATCAAGACAAGGAATGATCAACACCATTTTAATATTGCTAAAGCAAAACAGCAGATGAACAGTTGTGTGGCATACAATTTGTCTGACGATTCCATACACTTGCCAGGCGAGTGGTACCTTTATTTCTTATTCATAAAAGTGTGCGAAAAAGTTGAACAAACTTGCCGATAATTCAAAACTATTCAGAAAAGGTAGCATCAATTAATTGTGATTTACAAGCACATAGGCGCTTGAAATTTCGTTGACATGTAATTAATCATATCTGACTCGACCTTGTCTCACAATGTTCTACAAACCAAACTCAACTTTCCCTAAATTAACTGAGTTGACCACATATTTTCGCAATGGTGTCTATGTGATTTGTAATCTTATCAATGCTCTCCCCTTTTCTTGACATTCAAATTGAATTCCTCTTGTTGACTTCTCTAAAGTCAGTACATATGTGACATGTGCTCTTTAGTTCACGCAATAGCATTTAACCCCCCCCCCCAAAAAAAAATATGTATATATGGTTAAGAGTGGATTTTACATATTTAGTGTTCAAATATATGTCACGATTATAGAGTAATGGTGATTTGTAAGCAATATAGTGGATTGTTAACTGTAAGGTATTGGTCATTGGTTAATGTTACTTTAAGTTTTGAACATAGGATTTCCCATTGAAATTTCTTTTGCATCTGAATTACGTCAGCTTGGTTAATAAACATTAAGTAACCAGACGTAACCTTGTTCACGAAATTAATGGAATGTTCCATTGACAATCACCCAAATTCTGAGGAACATTTTAAGTTTTAGATTTGTGCAGGGAAATTATTGATTTTAATATG
This sequence comes from Sinohyriopsis cumingii, assembly GCA_028554795.2. Lineage (NCBI taxonomy): Eukaryota > Metazoa > Mollusca > Bivalvia > Unionida > Unionidae > Sinohyriopsis > Sinohyriopsis cumingii. The sequence continues at coordinate 22,171,493 of CM068837.1, forward strand.
GAGCCCAAGATGGTCGAGTTGTCTAGAGCACTTACCGTATCTCACGTTTACGCTCGAGAGTTAGAGTGTCGGGATCAATACATATTTCTATGTCGCAAACGTGAGAGTAGCTACAGAATGTTCAGAAAAGCAACTGACAACTCTTGGACTGAAATTATGGTAAACATCTTGCTAACTTCCTAAGTCTCTGCAAGACTGGATTAGGCAAACAATTAATTTGCAACATCACATTAATGACAAGACGTCAAGTAGGCAAGACAATCGATACCTACGAGTCAGAAAAGTCAAACTCACAAAACAAAACAAATAAATTAATAAATAAATAAATAAAAAATAAACTAAAAAAAATAAAAAAGAAAAGAAAAATAATGGACAATTGTTAAATTTTAGATTGTGTAATTTTAGAGATAGGTGATATTACTCATGAGTGGTCTTGAGGTCGGAGCTGTTCGAGTAATGAAACAATTTCTGGTGATGTTGTACTTGTACAGTTATTACATATGTAAAGCTATGGTAGCAGTTATATCAAGCTTGCCTTATTATGATATAGTGTACCTAGATTCAACGCATTATAAGTAGAATTATCTAACATTGACTGTACATAGCGACTTTTTTGCGACTTTTATAATTATAGCCATCAGAGAATACGTGTGACAATTGGAACAATGACTTCCTTACCTTTTGGGGTTGTCATTAATTATTAAGACATAAACCATCCGAAGATAAGGTTGTAGTTATTTCACTTATATCGGAATGAAACTTTGTTTAGGATCATTAATTTGAACAACCTTCGGAGATTGAAATCTTGCTTTAATCCCTTCTCGCGCTTGTTCTAGAGATATGCTAACAATGGCTATTGAAAAATCTGTTGACGAGCAAATTGATTCTCTAGCTGATACATGTATTGGTCAGTACTTTGAGGAGGACACATTTGCTCTAAGTATTGAACCGTTTGGATGAATTGCGAAGTTTCCTATTAAGTAAGTAATTCTTCGAAGTCATTGAAGCTATTTTAATCAAACTTATGTTTTATAATCGTTGAATGAACTAAGAATATTTGTTAAGATTTAGATCGTCTTATGTTCAAGATAGGTGCTATCTCTCATAAATGTGCTGAAGTTCGGAGCTGTTCGAATAATGAAACAATAATGTTGATGGTGTGCTAGTAAAGTTATCACATATGTACAGTTTCTTTAACAGTTCTATCAAGTTTTCTTTCTTATGATATATTGTCCCTTGATGCAATAAATTATAAGTAGTATTATCTAACATCGACTTTACATAGCTACTTGTTGCGGATATTATAATTTTAGCCATCAGACTTGACGTGTGACAATTGGAACAATGATTTCTTTACATCTATGGGTATTCATTGATTACTAGGCAATAACCCATGAAGGGATATGGTAACAATAGCTATCTAAAACTCTATTGACGAGGAAATTCTTTATCTAGCTGATATATGTATTGGTCATTAGTTTGAGGAGGACACAGCTGATACAAGTATTGTACCGTTAGGATTCATTGATCACTGCGATCATATTGACCTTACACTTTCTGTCAATCCTAATCAGGTTTACAAAATCATCAGTATTACTCGTAACACACTGCCTGTGAATTATACAAAAATCCTGAAGCCTATTTCATGATGTAAATCCAATTGTAGATTTATCTAATGCTTCAACAATGTACGACACATGGCGCACCCTGACCTTGATTTGTACATATGCATGCCAAATAAATTGTATACGTGCCGAAATTGACTGTCTTCCTACTATCATTATTAAATGCGTGAGAAAAGGATGGAAATATGGATTCAGTTATTCGCGTGTATGTTGCTAATACTTAAAAGTAGGCTAAACATCAGTAAATTATATATGTATATAAAGCATATGATATAAATGTGGAGGATCTGACAAAATAGTAAATCAAAACCAACCAATGATTTTTGCGTTACGCATGCTGGTTTAATTTCAGGTTTATCTTCTTTTTCCTGACTATTACATCGTATACTTTGGTCAAATAATTTCCGATGAGCACAGCATAATCTGATGAACGTCTGTATCAAATAAATGTATGTACTTAATTTAGATAAATGTGCGGATAAAACCTTTAATATGTACAATAATTGCATATACATAAATGAATATTGGAATTCTTGATAAGGTATACAAAAGGGAGCTGGTAAAACAGATTAGAAGCAGGATGATATGCAGTGTCAAGCCATTTTCCACATTCTTGAATTGTTCCAAATGTTGTTACTGTGGATTACACTGAATTTGATGTTTACACAAGCAGTCGTGCAGTTGTAAGATGAAATTATTTCAGAAATCGTGGAATCTCTGAAATGTACACTGTCCTCAGACATTCTCAGCACTATTAACAAGGCAGACCAGTTGCATTTACTGCTTCCATTTATTTCCATGGCGGCCCAAGCTCAGACATTATATATTCTGAAATAAATTTGAAGATTCAGTTGCACATTGTTATCCGATTCAAAATCTATAACAATCTTAATAAATGAGAATATGTTAATGTCTCTACTTTGCAAAGGCATGTATTAAACGGGCTAGTTTTAATTTGTATACTCATTTTTGTTATATATGGCTAAAAGCTGAACATATGGAGCACATAGTATTACTTGTCATGACGGATAAAAGAACAGAATACAAGAGTTGTGTTTCAGCGTGGCATACGTTGTGCTATAGAAATAGTTTTGCGAAGCAATAGCAATTAACGATAAAACATATAAATACTGCAAAGAGGTTAAAATTATATAAGTTGCCATTATCATAGCATCTGCAAATTCAAAGTATGTTTTATTTCACGCAAAATACTACATAACTCTTCTAACAATTTAGCTAGACATCGGCTTTGATTCACTTGGTTCTATATCGATCAGTGCTTTATATATTAGCTAAACCATACATTAAATGATAAGTTGTCTAAGGCTGACAATGCCGGGTTGAGAATTGTGAGACAAGCGCCCCATTACTCCAGAAATTCCCCAAACGGCTTGCGTCTGTAATTGCCTCTTTCAACTAAAATCCAGCTCAGGTCTTCGCGAGAGGCTTAGATTTGAATTGCGGCAGACCACGTTTTCCACTAACAGGATAATGGGGTGAAGGCGGGTTACTGGCGCCTTACAACCAGTTGCTTCGGGTAGATGGGAATCGTAAACCTTAGATGTTAGCTCATCTCGAAAAACTCCGATTCCAAAGATCTACTGCCTTGTGGCTATATCCACTCATGGGAATGTCTAAAGGAGTAAACCCCGACATAAAATCCGAGACGGTGCCAAGCTGTATCGGCATTCGTCGTTCCCTTGGGCCCATCAGCTGCGTGGAGAAGGGGGATTTGCTGCATGGACAACACCTGATTTTCCATACCACCCTGCCCAGGCTTCGTAGCTCCACTGGAGAGGCCGCTCCAGCGTCGTCGTACGGCGTCGGCACAACACGAGAAATAGCAGCTTACCGGTTTTAAGTCAAACCTCGATTGGTGTAGAGCTTGTCCCGAGGATTACTGACGGTGGGAGAGATCACCTGGTCTCACTGGACAGCTACCGCCTGCCTCAAGCTGTGCTTCCCCTCAGTCATCAAGGTGCTGTCAGCCATGGCCTGCTTGCTTCATTGGGTGCGTGAAGCTTAGATAACCATCTCGACAAGTGCGTGAGAAAACTCCGGACCAGGAAAAACTCAAAGAATATATAAGAAGACTCCAGCTATTCGCTTTGCAACCTGAAACATCAGGAATATCTGTCCTGGATTGACCGCTGACCTACATCAAATGGACGATGCATGGAAGACTGCCGTCTGTGACAGACAACTCTCACGACTGAACAAAGACATTGCCTGCCTTCAGGAGACCGACCGGCTAAAAGCGGCACCATCAGGAAAGCCAAGTATACGTTCATTTGGCAGGGGAAGTCCTCGGATGAACCTTAGGCAGCACTCTGTAGGCTGTGCCGTAAAGAACACGCTAGTATCCTTCATTGAACCTTAGGTGGTGCGATAATAATTGCCCCCCGGCTGTCAACATCCAGGCCCGGTCAATATCCTCAGCGTGTACACCCAACCCTCTGCTCCACCCAAAAAGATAAGTACATGTTTTATGAGGATATGGATCACTCAAGATCCAGTATCTACAACAATGAAGGCCTTTCCTTACTATGAGACTTCAATGCTAGAAAGGGAGCTGGCCATAATGTCAGGTCCACCTGTCTCGGCCTTTGCGAAAGCGCACGATCAACTAGAATGATCAGCGACTGCTCGATATGTGCTGCTCCCACAGCCTATGTGTGACCTACACTTGCTCCCAATGCAAGGAGATCCACCAGGTGTCATGGAGACACCCACGTTCACACCACTGACATCAGCTAGACCTCGTCATCACCAGGCGTACGGAACAGGTCAGTGTCCTCCTCAGCTGCAGCTACCACAGCGTGGACAGCGACTCAGACCATTCCGTCGTGGCCAGCAAGGTGCTAATATTACCCAAGAATCTGTACCACGCTAAGAATAAGGGTCAACAACGCATCAACACATGCTGTGCAGGCATCCCATATACAACACATAATTTCATCAGCAAACTGTTGGAAGCTCTCATCAAAGTGATATCTGATGACACCATTGACACCAAGTGGTCTCATCATCGTGAGTCTGTGTTCAATTCAGCCATCACAGCTTACGGGAAAATGGAGCGAAAATGTCGACTGGTATGAGGCAAACTGGAAGGAGATGGAGCCCATGACTAACACAAAGAGGAAAGATGGAATACAGGTCCTCACCAAGCCTCAGAAAACTACAGTCCCTCAGGACTGCAAGGAACAGCGCCCAGAAGAACGCTAGACGCTGTTCCAACACTACTGGATGAACCTTTGCAATATTATACAGACCGCTGCCGACATTGGGGATGCAAGAGGAAAAATGAGGGTATCAAGAAAGCGCCAGGCCCCACAACTCCAAAATCCCCCCCCCCAGGTCCAATATGGGCGAAGTCATCACAACCAAGGGAAACACATCAAAGTGTGATTCAATGGCTCAACATCATGGGGCCTTGCCAGTCATCAGCGGAGTCAAACAAGGCTGTGTCCTTGCATCGACTCTCTTCGCCATCTTCTTCTCCATACTTCTCCAGAACGCCTTCAAGGAATGCAACGAAGGAGTGTGCATCCATACCAGGGCTGACGGCAAGCTGTTCAACATCGCCGTCTCCGTGCAAAGACTAAAGTCACAGAGGTACTCATCCGTGACTTCTCTTCGCCGACTTCTCTTCGCAACTGGAAGATGGACTTCAGCATCTGGTATGCCGCCTCTCCAATGCTTGCAAAAGATTTGGACTGTTCATCAGTTTGATGAAAATCAACGTGCTGACGCAGGACGGTGACGCACCTCCTTCTGTAACCATCGATGTGTACAACTTGGAAGTTGTCGAGAACTTAACATACCTCGGGTCCAACGTCTCCAGCTCACTCTCCATTGACTCTGAGGTGAACGACAGGATTGCCAACGCAGCAGCAGTGATTACCAGACTTAACCAGAATGTCTGGAACAACCCCAACCATACAGAGAAGAAAATAATGCATGTCTACCAAGCCAGCGTGCTCAGCTCACACCTCTACAGGAGCGAAACATGGACCACCTATGCAAGACACGGGATGAAACTAAACAGCTTCCACTTGAGAAGTCTGCGGCGCATTCTTCACATCCAGGGGACAACGTACCCAATACAGAGGTTCTAGAACGCGCCAACAGGAAGAGCATGTTCTCCATCCTCAGCCACATGCGCCTTCGCTGGCCCGGCCATGTCAAGAGAGTGGACCCAGTCCGCATTCCCATTAACCTGTTATATGGGAAGTTAGCAGAAGGTGCACTACCAACTGGACGACCACGTGTGCGCTACAAACATGTTTGAAAGAAGGACATGAAGACGGCCAGCATCAATATCAACGACTGGGAGAGCTGTGCTAACGACCGTTCCATCTGGCGTTTAGCTGTCAGGCAGGGAGTTCAAAAAGCCTAGGAAGAAGAAAAAGAAAAAAAAAAAAGAAAAAACATGCAGAAAAGAGAGCTAGAAAGAAGGATGAACAAAAGCTTTCGAAAAAAAGACCTTGAATAAGTACAATGTTGCGGATGAAGACTTTCTATCCATATCAAAAATGTATCCTTCAGAGATATTCTTACCTTTCATCTTCGTTTTTCAGTATATTGCATTTTATAATGTCCACATGCTTAAGTATAGATAATAACATATATAGAACTAGAGAAACTTACATGCGAGATGTGTCGTTGTTAGCTGAGGCTTTTCCGATTACACCAGTGTATATTTTGAGGTTAATCAGGAGATAAACTAATCGTGTCTCACATTTCCAGTCGCTGCTAATTCAGATGGTGATTCATATGATATATATTTGAAGGATGGCCTGCAACGATGTGTATCGATTTATAATGCCTCTGTGTGAATGAAATGAATATTTGTCTTGTTCAGTGACTTTAAGCTCACTTAGTTTGCTCCGTTGTCTCTCATCAAAAATCGTTTAAAAGTTGTACAGTGCTTTATTTTAAAGGAATATTTTAATAGCAGATATACACTGGCGCAAAGTTTTAATCTTTACCGTGAACTACCAAATTATATATACTATGCTTACATGTTTCAAAGGTTCTCAAAAAGGACAACTTTTAAAACAAATCAGTTAAATTCTTAAATATGACGATCTAACCAGCGAATAATTTACTTTCATCTCCTCAAATCTCGCCAATTTCCTTAATATTGAGACATTTATTTATGGAATTTCACACCGCTAGGGTCAAAATATGATTTACTTGCTCAATGGTGAAATAAACGATAAGGTGTCAAAATATCATCTTTTGTAATAGTAGTAGTAGTATTAATTGTTCAGATAGTTTTGGTAGCATTTTTGCAACCAGCAGCTGTCGACCTATTACCTATGTAACATATTAGACCATCTCTGTTAACGTCAGCATCGATCATTAGATAATCCACATCCTCTTCGAAATAGTGTATCCTTGCATTCGAACGATGGCCCAAAAGATGTTGAGTATGTAATGGTAACGACGTGCATAAGTAATCATAGAGATATTTTTGGAATTAGTGGATCTGGTGATGTGAAACTTGAATTTGGCAACACAATGTAACCGCTTTAATCCACCAGCTCAGAACGATAGCAAAGTCCACGGAATATATCATAGTGGAACATGCCTATCTAAAACGAACTCTACAGAATATGTTTAAAAACTGCCGCTGCATACAAATAAATTCAATGAAATGAGCCTGAACATTACACAAGCATCGAAAACAATTGATTGCTGATGGATTTGTTGCATTTTTACTAGTATTTAAAACGTGAAATCATGTGGGCACACTTTCGCAGCAGCATGAAGTTAATATTCTCTAAGACCCAGTACATGATGTATCATCGTATCATCTTGATCGGAATACATATAACTGCACAACATCTCCTTCATCGGTGGACAAAACTGGGTTCTTGAAATAACTATAAAATTTGAAAGATTTTCGTATCTCAGTGCCATGACTGTCTAATGGTTTTTCATTGTTCGTAAGAAGTTTTAGCGGCTTGTTTCATCGTGGAAGAGACAGGTGCTCAACACTAGTCATATACAGGGTTTAAAGCAAACGAACTAGATATATCACCTGGAAAACATTATACCTTAAACTTATATTTGTACAGACGACATTGCAACAAATATACGAACCTCAGCTTTTTCTTATCGATATTTCATTCTCCGCTTGCATTATATTGATATAAATTGTCACGAAAACGATTATATCTTTGTATTTCCCATTGTTCAAACCTATACGTTGTCTGCATGACACTTTACCCTTCGGTGTCTGGAAAGACAAGCTGGATGCTTTCGCATATGTGCAATGAAAACATACAGATGGTGATCGTTTTGAATGTTTGAACTAGTGTAACTCTGTGCATGAGAAGTACTATAAACAGTTTCCAATTACTTTTACAGTAAGTTATGAAGGTAAATTTCTAATTGGAATTCGCACTTACTTTGGTTGAATATAGAGTAGGAACTAAATCAAGGACAATATAAGAATACAAAGTGAATTGATCGTATTGTCAATATTCGGCTATTGTTTCCAAATAAATCCTATTTCAAGTTAGAGTTGTGGGTACACTATTTTAGAGTTCCCTTTGTCGAGACGGAAGTAAGGAGAAGCTTCACAACATGACATGTAAATGTTCCTTGATGTTTACATTACTGGCGTTAGTGGAGAATAAATACTTCAATCACAACATTGACAGCAAATAGTAATGGTGTTCCTGGCGTATTATCCCAATGTTATCACTGACTCGCTAGGAGATTCGTTCTTATGTGTAACAATGAAGATGGAAATATACGTATGAATGCACTATTCACTATGCAAAAAGTGTATTATGGAGAACTACTATAAGCTAACGACAAAATAACGTCAATACAGACGATACGTAGCAAAATGAAAATATTACATAGTTCCGAAACAATGTTGAAAGTAATAGGGTCAAAAGATCGAATATTCATCAATAAGTGATTTTAAGCAAGGATTCTTAATATATTAAGAAAATAAAAATTTCTTTAAAATTGCATGACATATATTTCTCTCTCCCTATATATATATATATATATATATATATATATATATATATATATATATATATATATATATATATATATACGTATATATACATATATATATATATATATATATATATATATATATATATATATATATATATATATATATATATATATATATGCATACATATTTAAAGGCTGATATGCTTCCTTTATTTATTCACTTGTATCATGTTTCATGTGTTGTATCGGTAACGTTGTACTTCACAGAGAAAAAGATAATTGTTGATATTCAACCCATCCTGGTGACCACGCAAAAATTGATTATAACCTCATTTGTATCTGTAATATGTAATATTATTAATAATTTCACACAACCAGTACAAATCCCAGGTGTCACTGTCGACGGATGCAAATATACCACTGTCTGAAATTAGTTTTGCTGGCAATTTGTTTCGCTTGATGATGCCTCTAAGAAAGTGTCCTTTAGTACTTTCAGGACTTGACTATTTGAATCCACTATGGGGTTTGTCTCAGTATATACTACGAAAACAACAGAAAGGTCCAAATACGGCTGCTCTGATGATCCATAGAGTGCATGGAACTGAGCACAAATTCCTGACTGTAATATTCACTTTGTATGTGACCTCTCTGTCTCTCTATCTCTGTATGTCTGTTTCTCTCTCTCACACACATAGCTTAAATGAGAAAAAGGATTTTCTATTTAACGTAAACACAAATACATTGAACATTTGAAGGCTTTATTTGTGGATAGGGGTAGTCGTGCAAGAGTTCTGACAGTGTCTCGGCATGGTTCAATCATGGGGGGGGGGGGGAACAGAGTGAGACAGATACAAAGATCGACAAGCAGGCAGAGAGCTGGAACATCTCATCATTAATCAGAAATTGTATTTAGTCAGTGTCGCCAATAGTTCATAGCATGTATTGGTGGTGCTGGTGTTGGGGTCATTGTATTGATATTGTTGATTTGTTGTCATTTTTGTTGCCATAAATTTGTATCTTGCATGTGCACTGTTATATTTTACCAGTCTATTTTATTCATCCCATTTAAAAGAGTAGCTTACGCAAGCGTTTTTCTTAGACGTAACTTATTTTAGTATCGTTGACCCTGTGGAATTCAAGAAATAGAATACTATGTTTTATGTTTGAAATTTATTACAATTGTATGGACAAACTTACAAGTTTCATTACCTGTTTTCTTAAAATATGTTATATATCTATTACTCCTTTCTTCCATAAACTCTGAACATATTAGAGATTTATATTTCATAGTTAATAACAATTAGAGAATACAAGCCTTAACTATGTTATTGCACATCATGTGACACATCAAAGAAAACAAATGACAAGATGACAATGCATGCTTATTGCAAATAGCAACAATTAATATAGTTATTTCATTTCATAATTGGGAATTGTATCGCAGCTGTAGAAGTACATGTATCCGACAATCCCTTAACAGAAAGATAGAAAGACCAATTTCTTTTTTTTTTTTTTTTTTTTTTTTTTTTTTTTTTTTTTTTTTTTTTTATACGAATACGTTTAAGACCATATTCACCAACCGAATATGTATGTGTATTTATGATGTCTTCTATAACTGTCTCTTAATTGAGATGTTTACACTTACAACATCGCTGATCCGCTGAAGCATATTGATACCAGAGAGTTTGTTTATAAACTTAGAAACTTTCGTGCTAAGGCATATACATCTTAAGTACGTCAATAAATTATACAATCGAAAATATTTAGTGTGGAGTCGGAACCTGTTATGATATTAATCTGAGTTGGCCAACCTGATTAAACAAAGGAGAAAATGTTTAGTGGACAAAAGCAATTTCGTAAAAGACAAACAGAAAAAGCGTGTTCTCTCGAAAATCTTAGAAAGATTTTCGTCATATTACTGAATATATGTAATTATTCTATTAATGGTCACACAATTATAAATTTAAAAATTGACATTGGAATGACGTGTCAAAGTGGGTATTTTTAAATCTAAAATTCATGTGACTGAATATCGCACTGTTGTCATGGTCTTCTACACCATAATGGAATGTTAAGTGAAGTATTTGTTTTCACTTTGTTAACATCAAAACATCAACACCAGAAAAAGAATGCATGCACCAGAATCAGTATGTTTGTTATTGACAATTGTGATTTTGCTTACAACAGGTGTTAGATTTGTATAGTAATACAGGGTTAAGTAAATTCTAAGGTTTAAGACCATATTCACCAACCGAATATGTATGTGTATTTATGATGTTAAGTAAATTCTAACGTGGTTCACCTTGAGTAAAACCCGGATGATCAAGTAGATTTGACAGTTACCGTTACAATTTGGTTAAGGTATCCTTAGTGTCAATTTATTAAATGATATTGTGTAAGGTTAGACATTTTTAGTTGGATGGATAAATTGTATGTTCAACCGAAAGTGTTTTTATATGATGATTTTCACTTTAAAAAGATAAGAGTATTTGCTTTTCAGACATTCATCTTTGAATAATCAAATATTGTAAATTGTATAAACCTTAATAATAAGTAAGTAAATATTAATTATGCAAAACAAAAGATTATATATGAGAAAGTAAAAATATCCTTTTAAACATAGCGCTGTGTTCCCATAATTTATTTATTGTACTTATTATAATAAGCATACCTGGTTAATAATATGTAAATAAGACTTTTAAATATCCACCATATTATACACTAAAAGTCATCTGACAGAGGAAATACGAATTAATTCGTGTTTAAAAGCAAGTTCTCGAAGAAATTATCAGTCAAGATTATTTGATTTTGAAAGTAGGTTGGCTGTTTCAAGAGAGAGAGAGAGAGAGAGAGCAACATAATGTTGCTAACCATAGATATACTACAATTTCAAATTTATATTGCGTTTGGAAACTATAAAGATCATCTAATATATATAGCAGCGAAACAGTTTTGCTCGTCTATGAGGCGTGTTATGAAGGGGCTAACATTTAATATCATTTAAAAGGGTTAGTTGTTGCATATATCTTAACAATCATCGAAACAATACGACAACACGACTACCATTTAAAGATGACATCTGTATGCATATGCACAAATCTAAGAACTTGTAACTGCTCCTATTCTAATGACGTCTACCTGTAGCTAGCAGATATCTAACTGAACTAGAGAGCAAATATATGAGTATAATTATCCTTGTTTACATAAATACACGCACATGTACACTTATACAGCATATATATATATATATATATACATATATATATATATATATATATATATATATATACACAATCATTATATCATTGGAATAAACGGTTCCAAATGACACTACTTTATTCTTGAGAAATTATCTTGTGGCATATCTTGCTGAAAATATTTTGATGTGTACAAATTATGTGTTTATATGTTCGTAACAAATAAAAACAAAAAAGTCTTATTGATTTCTTTGTTTTGATTGCAGAAAATGCATACAAATTAGAGGACTTAATTAAGAGGAAAATTGCCATTATTGGCGGTTTCAAAAATGCCTCTCATGCAAAGTTAGGTCCAAGAAACGTGGTGAATGTTCCACTGCCGTATATTATCAGAATGTCCATTTCAAATATATTCATACACCAACACAATCCTGTATCGGTGACAAAGAACGACACGGTACCTAAATAAGAAAATAAGTCAATACATTCCAAGGAAGCTTTAAAAACAATGCATTTGTCTTTCTTGAAGCTGTCGAAAACATCACAGATAATACGTGATCTGTCCGAAGTACGAATTGAACACACGTGTTCTTACTTACCTCTACATGTGTTGGTAAATATAACTTTTCAATTGATTTCAAAATGCATAACATCATATCGAACATATTTCGCAATCTAAATTTGAACATATAGACCAGAAAAAATTGACTGAACACACACACACACACACACACACACACAGACATATATATATATATATATATATATATATATATATATATATATATATATATATGTTACACATACATTTCACATCACCTTTGGTGGCAAAATATTAAACTTGAATTCACGAGTCTTCGTAGAAGTCATTGGGCCTGATGCTTGCCAGAAGCATTATTTTATTTCTGGATATTTTTTATCCGTGTTTCATTTTGTAAACAAGAAAATAGGATCTAGGGAGGATTTGTATAGTTCATGATATATCTGTAACACATTATTTACACAACCTTTACGGCTTATTTATATATTCATCTACTTTTATTAGGTGTGTCAATGAATTGAACTCAGAACACATGGTTTTAATGGTATGTAAAAACAGAAACCAGTCTTGAAATTATAATTTCAATGGTATATACATTTTTAGGAGCATTCTCTCAGCAATAAACGGTGCTTATAATTTGAATAGTAAACACCTTTCAAAGATCAATACTTCTGGCATAGAAACCGTTTGAGACTGGTAAATAAAAGAATCAATCAGATGATCTATGTATGTATGTATGTATGCATGTATGTATGTATGTATGTATGTATGTATGTATGTACTTATATATGTATGTAAATATATATGTATGTATCGTTTATGTGCTCATATTTGTTATAAAAAGACAGTATTATCCTTTGAAAAAGTTACGTTTATATCAATTACCGAGTAATTTGTCTACATTTTTATATGGAACCTACTTCTTGTAGCGATGTTATTGTTTACACTTGTATTCCTTTGATTTAAATGCCTAGGTGCTGATAAGCAAATAAATTGCTAAGGTTTAACACTATATCTTTTAGTGCGCAACTAGTATATGAGCATACTCTTCAAAATACAGAAAAGAAATATTGGCATCTCAAATATATGTTATTTCGTGACGATTCAAGTATATATACACATGTATATATATATATATGTTTCAATGTAAATTGTAAGTACCTCCAGTTAGATTTAAAATGCTCTTGTCGCGCTGAGGTTTCCCATATATTCGTTTTGGTGGATTTTGATCGTATGTGTCATGGGTATTTATTTCTCTATTTGTTATAGCGTATTTTAATATTCGACGCTTCAAAAAATGCATCCACCTTAGATAGATATAATGGTGTGTGTGTCTACTGCATTGTCTTATCAACCTTTCATTGATGTGTAGTTGTCAGCCTTATTTAGATACATCGACACCATTATTAGGTTATCACCACTTATCGGTGTTCTCTTGATAATATATTTTATATACATGCAAACGAAAACATGTTGTTTTAGGATATATTTTCCACAAATATAGAGATCAACTCAGATTCATGAAAATGATCTTTATTGTGATACATATGATACAAAGTAATATGTGCAGTCAATGTTCTAATCTCAATATTAGATGGTGGGTTTTTCCACATATACTTATGAATAGGGTTTTATTGAAGTTACAGTATGTTTCAGAGTCATTTAAGTTCCTTGCTATTATTGCGAATTACAAACGCGTTATTCCAAAACAACGTAAAACAATAGATAATAAAACTACTTGAATACGAATACCTATCTTGAGCACCTGAACTCTGTGTTGTTGTTGTTGTTGTTCTAGGGCTTAACGCCATTTTTTTAGCACAACATAGGCTATTCATGGCGACCAGTATAACTGGTGGAGGAAAAACCCTGGGAAACCCAGGGATGAACCACCTACCCACGAAACGCTCCATGCTGGCTTTCCCACGTACCCACGCTAGCCGAGCCTTGGACTCTAACCCACGCAGACAGAGGTGAGATGGCATTGATCCGGAACGGTGAGCGCTTTAGACCACTCGGCCACTCGGAGCCCCTGCAAAACAATGTGAAACGATAGATAACAACACTACTTGAATACGAATACCTGTCTTGAGCACATGCACGCAATTTCTCAAAGATATATATATATATATATATATATATATATATATATATATATATATATATACCTTAGCGTTGGGATAGACAACTGTTTGTTCGGTCATTTATCGTTACATATGTGCAAACTTGGGTTTCGAGTCTCATTGTCTTTGTTTTATGTTTTGTATTGATGTCACATAAATGTAGTCCGTCCTGAGGTCCACTAGTTCTCACCAAACACTTAACTACATTATATGGTAGTATTAGCAGTGGTATCCCAAATAGGACCCCCAATGTAGTACATTATGGATATATCAATTTTTGCTCATATCAATCACAATGCTATAAATTAATGAATCCAGAAAACATAGCATACGGTTACATGAACGTGGAATTAAATATATACAAGTTAATTCGACAGATCTGTCTCAAGCCAACCACAGATGAAAGATACAAAATGAAAATGACCGAATCTTTTACATGAACAGTAACTACCTAAATAACACAAGTCATGAGAAATAAGAAAATATCCTGACTCTTTGTGAATTTCATACATTCGTCACAAATTACGTCTGAAATCTCAAATACCATAAATATAAAGCTTACAAAATATACTAGTAGTTTTGTCTTAATTCTGTACATTGGTGATACTCTGTGCAAAATAAGCATGTTATCAGCGGTAGCTTTTTCGGATTTGAAAAATGCAGGCCTCAAGTTGAATGCTGAAAATATCTTTGTCCTCACATATGGCGACTCCCACTGCTGCCCTTCCATTAGCTATCATCAAAACGAAACATACAGAACTATCAGTGTTTCCATTTGTTTGAGATATATATACTTGTTCTAAATATTTCAATAACGAAGACATTGAGAAGAAATACGATGTACCAGACCAACAATACAACCATACATACATGCAAAGCCAAAATATCTTGCGACGCTTTTTGCGTCGATGACATGAAACATCAATAACATAATAACTTTGAAATATGTTTCGATTGACTTGTGTCGAGGTCAAGGAGAAAGTGCGTACATTAGTGACCTCTTACACTGACGGAGTTTATTTTCCTGATCGATGCCAGGAATGTCATCTTCCAACTGATGTATGATATGGATTACGTCTAGGATAAATATTCATTCGGTTTTGTCCTGACTTAATGGAAACTTACTAACATTTCACTTCATGGTGTGTGCTCCTTGTAATTGGCTAATTATTTCGGGCTAAGGCTATTTCCATTGCGCCGTATTCCAATAATCACACAAGTCATCACACAAATCTATGATTTCCTTAAAAGGGGGCGCTATAGACAAATGCGCATACTCCAACTTTATTGCAATACTATACCGGTCATGTTTATGTTTTGCTATCTCAACAGTTAGGTCTATAATTGTAAATAATGCAATATTCTCGCAAAGATTTATACATTTTTTCCAAGTGCCGAACATCTTTTATTTCAAGTATATTTATTGTGCGTGAAATAATTACCACATTGTGAACTCCTGAGCACCACCGAAACTTGAATCTATTTATTTCTCTTCCTGCAATATAAAATTACAGTCGCGTAGTGCATCTTTATATCTAGATCTTTGCGTACATTCGAGACATTATTTTATACGACTTGTCTGGATAAATATGATTCTAACGATCCTGCTTAGAACCAATTTATGATAGCACGACCAAGCAACATCGCTATTGTTGATGCAGAACAAAAAATAATTATTTACCCTAACCCGGATTTTTATGTAGGATTTGCGAAACATCGATTTTCATTGAAGGGTGATCGTATAATATTTTAATTCGCGATTTCACTGTCACATATGTTTGGATTTTGCAGATATGTTAGGAAAGTTATCTTCAGGTCTAAACATACGTGTTAGAAAAGGTGATGATAATTATGCTATCAGGCGTGCTCCAGGCGATGATGGTAATGTGATACTGACACAACTTTCACTGTGGATGCATGTAATGACTCGATCAATGGCTAAATAACTTAATTTACTTTCTTTTATGGACTCGGGAGGTAAATCATTGTTATCATGGTGGAGATCGACCAATGATAGTGTTCAGAGTAATATTGCTGGTTTATTTACATGGAGTATAGCACCACAGCAGAGTGTTTCTGCATCACGATATATATATATATTATTTTTAATGAAACCTCAATAACTCCAAGATCGTCAAATATCATACGACTATGATTCTGGACGTTTAATCGCTCAGAATTCTGATATATATATATATATATATATATATATATATATATATATATATATATATATATATATATATATATATATCAGAATTCTGAGCGATTAAACGATTAAACGTCCAGAATCATAGTCGTATGATATTTGACGATCTTGGAGTTATTGAGGTTTCATTAAAAATAAATGGACTTCAAGAACCAGCTGAAGATATATTTTTAAATTTTGAAAATAATCATGTAGCACGTGAATATCATCGTTCGACTATAATACTGGGACGTGATCCTATATAGATACCGGTTTGAAAATATCACAGATATATTTTATAAATCAGTATCCGATCTATTACTTCTTGGAACATTTTGATTTAAGTATACAGTCTGTTTTTATGTCCGTTTTTCGACCTCGTCTAAACCCAGGTACTGGCATTAATTACAGAGCAATCCCTGTTATACTCTGATAAGACAAAACATACACTTATACTAATACATATCTGATAAGGCTATGAACCTAACTAGCCATTACTTAGTTATGTGTTTCTAAACAACACTAATCCGCCTTGACACGGAAATCACTAAAACCAATAATAAATAATATATTTAAAGTTTGTTGATATTTATATGGGGATGAGTTTTAGTTGAGGTATACAGTGTGAAATCAGATATATAAATATACTTTTCTTCTTTGTATAGACACTCCTGATCACATTGTGAACTTGAATCTGGAGAATTTCATATTTAGATAAACCCATTGCGACCTTATCCTTTAGCGGACCTATCAGTAATAGTAATCTATTGACTAATTATCTTTACCATTCCAACACCTTCATACGCTGCAAGAATCTCTTTTATGGATCATTGATCCCACTTAAGTTTTATAAAAATCCATTAATTAATCTACATTTCGAAACAAATGCAGCATCAATAATTTTAAGACGAAAATGTGCAATACCCTTGCTACTAAATTGCGGCATTATTATATAACATCACCAATATCAAAATTGTATTATTGCGCTTTTTTAAACCAAGCGCATGTTTCCACACATGCATATGCTGCAAGAATAATTTTAAAAGGAAAAGGTGCAAACCCTTGTTATTAAATTACGGCATTATTATGTATCATCACCCATATTAAAATTGTATTATTGCGCCTTCGCATAAACGCATACATACATACATGCATACATGCATACATACAGATTTACATACATACATACATACATACATACATACATACATACATACATACAAATATGCATACATACAAATATGCATACATACATACATACATACATACATACATACATACATACATACATACATACATACATACATGCATACATACATGCTTACTTACTTACATATATTCGTACACACATACGTTCTCACACGCATAACTACTTTGATAGACGAACTTTGTGAACCATGAATATTCTGTTTCTCACTGAGGGTTATTTATTTCATAAAACACTTAATTGATCCGTTCCCTATAAATTTAATTTTCCATAGATATTCCACCGATCAGCGACCGTTGACCTGTGTTTTGTGCTGGAAAATAGTTTAGAACACAGTTGTCAATTTGGTGTACTTAAAATTGAAATTTACTATATCGTGAGTGAATGTGGGTTGCAACGGTACATTTTATTTGAAATAAACGACACGGCTTGAATAATTCATTCACAAGCCAATCTAATCAAAACAATCCTAAATCACATACTGCAGTTTAAAAAGTAGTTCCTACTAGACCATGCTGCTTTTAGACACACGTTGGGTATATATCAAGGATTATGAAAAATTAAACGACATTTGTGTTCATTATTGTAGATTTACTGCATTCTCAGTTTGATGAAGGCCCATGTGAAGCAAATCTTAAATATAGGAAGCTATCTTTAAATAGTTTATGCCCTTTTTTGGCAATTTCACACGATGTTACGATAATCTATTTCATGTAAAGTTGTGGATTTAGTGTTGGGTCCTATGTGAAGTAGTCAGTTAAATCCATCATTTTTAGTCAAAATTCTACAATTGCGAGTTCAAACGATAAGATAGAAAACAATTTAAGCAAATTAGTCATCATAGTTTTAGAAACCCTGTAGAATTGAGTTTTCTGTATGACTTTGAGTAAGGTGAAATTGTGTTAAGAGCTAGCAATTAATCATCCGATTATTAGTATAGAAAGATAGAGCAGCGATTAGTAAACTCGCTGAGGCAGCAGGTGTCGAAAGGTCTACTTCTGAAGAATGCTTAGCACGACAGCCAATATGGCAAATTAGACTGATATTTTATTTTTACCACACGATACTATCAAAATTGAAGATGTCGATTAACGTATAAATATGCTTTAAATGTCGTTAATGTTGCAATGAGATATAAATAAGGAAAGCCGATATTAACCAAAATAGCAACTGAAGTAGCTTCTGCGTTTGAAAGAATTTCTCAACGAGGGCCCCTACGATGGCCACAACTATAATCATAAGTTCATCCTAGCAAATATTTTCAGAGCGTAGTATCATCTTTGATGAAGTATCAACGCATTAAAATACGCCGAGGAGATGCTGCAATTCATCAGTCAATTATTGAACTAATTAATCGAACGTTTGCAGAGTGGTTATTTGGATATTAGTCATCATCATCATTGGCGACTTAGTTTTGAGAGGCCATGCGAATAGCTCCCTAGGGGTGTTGTCTGTATCTGGGGTGTTGACATCGCCTGATGTGGACGTGCAGGCCTATACGCGAGTGACAGTCCCTATTCCAGTTGGTGCAGAGATAATGTGAAGTCTGAGTTACTGTGGCTGTTGTCGCATTCTTCTTTCTCTTACGTTTCTCTGCCGCCAACTGGCCTCTATTCGCATAAGCGATTGATATGCCCTTGTTTATCGTCGGTCTCCAGCTTGATCGGTCCTCGGCCAGCACTTCCTAGCCATTGGGTAAAGTGTCGCATGCCTTCATCCCCTCTTGGACACATCCTTGAAACGGAATGAGGTGTGGTCGACTCTTCTCGTGCCAGTGGCAAGCTGTCCATATAGGATGTCCTTTGGCAGCATCCAATCATCCATGCATCTGACTTGTCCCAGCTATCGAAGGCGGTGTTTGCTCAGCAGGGACTACATGATGGAGGAACTTGCACGCTGCTGCAGGCTCTCGCTGTGCGGGATAAGGCCGTGCCAGCTTATTTTCAGGATGCACTTTTGACACCGTATATGGAATGAGTTGAGCCGGCTCTCTTGCCGTATGTAATCCAGGTCTCACTTCCATATATACGGCTCCTGAGAACGTAGGCCTGGTAGAATTCGACCTTTGTGTGCTCTGTCAGCGCGTTGTTTTCCCACAGCCTCTTCGTTAGTCGTGTCATGATGGTGTTTGCCTAGCCAAGCCTTCTCTCCAGCCCCATATCAAGCGAGATCTTGTTGCTGATGGTTGACCCCAGGTAGGTAAAGTTGTTGACTGCTTCCAGGGTGACACCGTCGTTTTTGATGGAAGAAGCAATGGTGGTATCTTTCAGGCTGATATTTGTCTTTTCCAGGCTGATGGTGAGCCCAGACAGCACGCAGGCATCAGCGAAACGGTCTCCCATTCTCTGAAGGGCATCCTCGGTGTGTGTCACAAGAGCCGCATCATCTGCAAAAAAAGCATATCCTTGATGAGCACAGCCCTCACTTTGGTCTTCAAACTCAGTCGTGCCAGGTTGAACAGCCTCCCGTCGGACCTGGTATGTAGATATATGCCATAAATGGCCGAGTCAGTATCCGAAGGAAATAATTAAAGACAAAAGAGTAGGTAGGACTATTACCTATTGTGATAGCTGCATTCAATACTGAAATTGCTCGAACAACTTCTATGAAACCCATTAGCGCGATCACAAAAAATCATATACCAAAACAACGACATGATGTTCCGACGATATATATTACGAGTATCTGGTCTTAAATTATGTAACGGCAAGTAAAAATCCGTCAAGATTTTGGTATCTTTATAATTAATGTAACGAACAAAGTTATAAAACGAATACTTTAGAGAAACTTCCAGTACTATGAGTTCAATTTAGAAGAATACTAAACTGTTTTACATTAGTGAACATGAAGAAAAATCCTAATGAATTATCGACCATCCGATATGCTGCCATATCAAATGTACAGATGTATGAAAATGACATTGTCCAACCTTCTTTCGTACACATGCACAATAACCATATAAAAATGACAAAATGTGAAGCACACCCAATAGTTACAGTGATTTAAAAACATTTATCGTATATATATATATATATATATATATATATATATATATATATATATATATACGGAACAGTGAATAATGGCTGGCAAATCGATGCTGCCTTATTAATAACTACCGATGGAATTTTACCTTCATGTACTAATTCCACATTTGTGTCCTACCGATCCGCAATGATTATAAGAGTCTCACGGTTAACAAAAGCTGGTTACCTTTATCTTGAATGTTTCTCAATAGCCCTCACAAATATTCCAGGCTCAGGTTCGGATTCGTGCAAGGCTTCATGATAATTATTCAACTATTTTCCTCATGGAAGCTTAAAGTTATGTTCTTGGAAGCGTATGTACTTCTACAGATAAGGTTGGGGATGTATTACATTCAGTTTTCTTATTTATGTTGTAATGCTCTATTATGAATCGAGTTTCATTCTTTGTCTGAAATAGGGGATGGGTTGATGCATGTAAAGAGGTGATGCACGTCTTTGTTGGAGATTATTTAAAACCATTTGTTCTAGCGCATATAAACTAATCTTTAGATAACACACTGTTGTCGTTTATCTTCACATTCTTATTATGCATAATTTAGTTTGTATTAATGTGCGAATTGTTGTTGTGTTTTTTTTTTCGTGCGCATCAGTTCTATAAAATCAGAATGCGTAACTTGTCTAGATCAAGTGATCGTATTTCTTCACAAACGTCAAACATGGTAATAACAGCCTGTTGAAACATATCAAGTTCTCTAAATAATCACTTGATCAATCACTTGTTATTGTTTCGCTGGTCCCTAAGCGCTAAAGAACCAGGAATGTATATACATATGTAAATATAACGCATCTTTAAAGACCCATCGCGAGCTTTATTCATTAAAATGTTGCTTGGATGTTTGCCTTACGTGGTGATACATTAGTGGTTGCGGAGGTGCATGCCTTTGAACCAATAACTATAAAGACTTCCTTTGAGTGATTTTTTTTTATCTTTCTCAATGCATCCGATATATTATATGAGTTTCTCTATCACCAATTCGTAGGGTGTAATCGAACATGTAGGAGCATTCGTGGCAGTTCATGTTTCCTTGGTGTGTTTAGCTCTTTTGTCATTTGGCCCGTTTCTTCCTCCATTCCTTCTGGACAATTCAGATGTTCCACTTTTGTTTTTTAGGCATTTTCATATCATCAGCAATTACGAAGGAGCGCAAGTTGAGAACGCGAGAAAATAAATTAAACTCAATGAATTTTAATCTCAAGCATATTCCTGTGGAACTGGAATTACTGCGTCTCCAAACTCAGTTAGCTCTTGATAGTTGATCTGGCTGTGTCAGCACATAATTCAACTGTTGTTTTGTATGATTATGGGTAGGTAACATTGGGATCGCCTGCAGTCCGGGATTTCAAAAAATGTATCATGAATCATTGAGTGTCCACGAATCAACGTTTGATTTAATTACAACAACTGACGATGGGTTATATAATTGACGACCATGAGCATGCAATACTTGAAGAACAAAACAATCGCGTGAAAATACAATCACAAAAGAACGACTATACATATTTGAGTCAGTGATTCATTCGTTAGCCTAAAGTGATCACTGAGAAATCTAGCATGTTCACGATATGCGAAAAGCCTTGCAAGCGCTACTTTGGGGAGGGGAATGTAGTTGTGTGTGTATTTTGGGTCTGGTATGTCTTTTCTTTATGTGGACTTTTCTAAGTGTGAAAATTGATTAAGCTAATTAGAAAGTAGCTGCTAAATCAAATATACGATCCCATGTATGATGCCTTTGAATCTTCAACAGAGGAAAAATAAACTCAGAAACAGTTGTTATTTCCTTAGCCAAATTTAGGGGATGTATTTTGTTCAGCGCCAAAGAAACATATGACATTACTTGGAGAATATATATCGTTAGTCACATACACTGTTCGTTCTACCGTATCACGCTTATTGGAAGGTTAGAGTGGATTAGAGGTCAATGTAACATAAACAAAATCGTAGTCAATTAATGATTTGTTGTTATCATAACTGCGATCAAACCGTATCAACATACATATAATTATGATAATGATAACAGTTCATCAGATATTACCGGGAAGAAGTTCCACAATGTTTATTTAAATATTTTAATATATTATACTTATTAATATGAAGTCAGATACTGGAAATATTCGATATAAATATTTTAAAGCTCACGATTTTGTCAAATTGCATTCCATGTAGCTATTGTTTCGTTTATTTTGTAGTAGATAAGCTAATTTGGCTTTAGCTTCAAAATCTTATGTCTTGCAACAAATTACTTCATAGATAATCGGCTACGATTATTTCTTTGACACGTTTAATAACTTCCGTCATATATTGGTATGACTAAAAAAAATGCATCTTTTAACTCAACGATATGTTGAATACTTACTAGGTGTCATCATAGTTTATTTTACAATACCTCCTGGGGGTTCAAACTGCTACTCGTCTATGAACTAAAACCTGTTGCGTACCTCTGAATAAAATAAAAAGGTAAATTAACTATGATAAAAGTACATTGGTGTAAGACCGTATCCTCCTGGATAAATCATTGAAGTCATACCATCATCGAAATTAGGAACCGTAATGATTGTGTCTTTCACTGTTCTTCACTTATCACCATTTCTTGGCGCAATATAGGCTAAACATGGATGCCTAAATATATGTTTGATGGTGATCCCTGTAAATACCCCGGTAAGAACTACCGACCCCAGGGGAGCTACTGCCTTCTTTGTTACATACCCATACTGGGTAAGCCCGCCACTCGAACCCACATAGACAAAAGTGAGATGTCATTGAGAGGTATAGACCACTCGGCCATCCTTTACCTAATATAAAAATAAATATATTCCGTGTAAAACACATTACGTTCGCCATGTTTTGGCTAATTTTAAATGGAATTTTCTATCAGTTTCGTAAACAAAATCATTTCTGGTTGTTTAACATTTACAAGCAACTTGCTGTAAATCAGATGCACACGAAGTTACCTGGGGACATTGTAAGTCCTGAACTTAAACTTCAAGTACTATTTAGCAATGGAAATAGACATATGTCAAGAAATGTGACAATTTGAAATGGATTTGGCACGTTCAACTCATGGAAAGTGGAAACGAAATGTATGCATCTCTACCCCAATATAGATTTTATCAATATAAAGTAACACAATTGGTAAGTCACATTTTTGGTTGACATCCCAGCGTTTAATAAACATAATAACAGCGGATACATATAATTTTGAATCATGCAACCATGACATCATCATTTGCAATGATACTTTGAAAATACTTTCATTCTTGTGGGAAATTGTCAGACAAGTTCAAGTCAAATCTGATACAGTTAAGGTCAATGCTATATCTAATGACTCAGCGCATGCTAGTCAAAATAAACAGATCCTAAGTTTTCTGAGTGAACTGTGATATGAGCAAGTTTGTTGAACTGTTCCGGCCAAGTTGCTGAAAAGAAATACAAGTTCCATTCGTGTGGCAAGAAACCAGAATATTTTGACCAGTTATTGAAATGTTTATTGATGCAACTGATGTATATATGTGTGCTGTATTGAATCAATAAGATTAAAATGATTTTGATCATTCGTTGTGCTGTTTTCTTATATAAAGAATTAAATAATTAAAGACAGAGTATTCCTGGAGAGAGAAGCAGTGATTTCATTTGATCGTGGCTTTATAACCCTTTGAAGCGAATATTACTACAGCTCTTTCTCCAAAATATAAATGTTTATTGAGCACAACCACGTGCTTTCCTTAACCATATGAACACCAAATATAAGATATTTGAGATGTGGCGTGATACGGTAGGAATAAATTATTGATACAATGTACATCAGATGAGAAGACACAGTGTAATTCCCGATGCATTCTAGCATGTATTTAAGTACTGCATAGCTTTATTTATCATATATTTTGTGTCATATATAATACATATTTGGCTTTCAATTATGACTATAAATGTATAATATGCACATATTTTACAAATATCTAACACAACTATTTATGGTTCTATTTTGTATTTTCTTAGTAATAGCAACTTTAATTTATTTGTTTTGTATTGTTACTTTGACCTTTCTGACTCGTAGGTATTGATATCGTTGCATACGTCACTTTTTGCCATTAATGCGATCGTGAGTTGTAAAGTGATTGTTTGCCTAATCGAGTCTTGCAGAGACTTAGGAAGTTAACAAGATGTTTACCAGGATTTTAGTTCAAGGGTTATTCATTGGTTTTGTGAACATTATGTTGCTATTGGTGGGTTTGTGACATAACCATATTTGAGAGCACGACACTCTAACCCTTGAAGGCAAACGTGAGATGGCGGGAAGCGCTATATACCGGCAGACCATCGTGGGCTCGATATTAAAATCAATATTTTCATTGCACTAATATAAAACTCAATACGTTGACCAGAGTCTGCGTCATTTTCAACGGAACTTTGAATCAGTTTCACTTTGTAACTTGGATTAATCAATTATTTGTTGATTTTACTAAACTTGTTGTTACATCTTATTTCTGTATTATCAAGACTTGTAACACCTTTTCAGCACACTTAATTTAGGCATGCACTTGCTTGCAGTACATCCCAGTTCGTCTACGAACACGTGGATGCTTTAGCCAAACATGGTACACTCTAATCATATTATCGTTTGGGAGCATTTGCACGTGAACTCGTCGCATCAGCCTATGACATCACTTGAAAAACATTCTGAGAAACACTTGGATAAATAGTAAAAGTAGTATTTTTAATTTCGAGTTCACGTGCTCAAGATAGGTATTCGTATTCAATTAGTGTTGTTATTTATTGTTTTACTTGGTTTTATGATAATTAGGAATGAGGACAAGGAACTTAAATGAATATTTGATCTAGTTTTAAATCGTATTTTAACTTCAATAAAACCTTATGCATATGTCGATATGGAAAAACCCACCATCTAAGTTTGAGGTTAAGGCATCGACCTGACGAATTACTTTACATCATATGCACCAAAATAAAGGCCATTTTCGTACATCTGAGTTAATCTCTATATTTGTGGATAATATATCCTAAATTAATATGTTTTTCATTTGCGTTGATATAAAAATATTAAGAGAACACCGATTCGTGATGATGACCATAAGAATAGTGCAGATGTATCAGAGTAAGGCAGACGAGTTCATATCAAGGAAAGGTTGATATGACAATGCACAAGACATATAAAAATGTATATATGTATAAGGTAGATGCATGTTTTTGCCTTGGCGAATATTTAAAATTGCGGTAACAAATACATACATAAATAAACATAACACGAATGATTAAAATCCACCAAAACAAAATATAATATATGGGAAACCTCATCGCGAGAAAGAATATTTTAAATATAACAGGAGCTACAAACGATTTATATTGAAACATATATATACATTTGTATGTTTACTTGAATCATCATGAAATAACGTATATGTGAGACGCCAATAAAGGAGATAATTCTACAATATATCTTTTTCGTATTTTGAAGATTATGCTCATATAATAATTGCATCGTAAATGATATAGTGTTATAACTTTGCATTTTATTTGCTCATCCGTATCAAGGCATTGAATTTAGGGGAATAAAAGTGTTAACAATAAAATGGATACGAGATGTATGTTCTATAAATAATCAAAGACAAATTACTCGGTAATATATATAAACATGACTTTCGCAAAGGATAATACTGTCTTATAATACAAATCTGCATACATAAACGATGATGTTACTTACATACATGCAGATGCCAATTATCAATGGTATACTATAAATATGTTTCCAATGATATGTACTAAGATTCTCTTTCAATGTACCAGTACTTCTACTTCAGTAGTTTCCTCCACTAGGTAATGTACGTGATACTGCAGAGCAATAGAGTTACCGATTTGATGATAATTTTGGAATATATGTATATATATATATATATATATATATATATATATATATATATATATATATGTTTATTACCAAATAGTTTCAAATATGACATGTATATTTGTATGTAGGACATATTAATCAATACGTGTCAGGTGTTGCACACAACATAATAGCAATACAATGATATGGTTGACAAATCCAGATTTAAGTGCTTGCCCATTTTGATCATATTTGACAAAACATAGTCAATTATGAGAAATATCATATTCATTAACGAACAGTCATTTTTATTTTTCTCCCTGAATGATTATTAATACGGGAGGTATTATACTGGAAACAAACATGTGATTAACTCAGAAAGAAAAAGAAAAGAAAATAATACCCATATTTTAATCTAAAATTATGCATTTTAGATCATGAGATCATTGTGCATATTTTATAATATTTTTAAATGGTAATCGAGTTTTCCCTTTTTTGTATTGTGAACTTTGTAATTGACCCATAAGCAGTACAATTAAGAAAATCACGTCCTCAATTAAGTTTAAAGCGTATATACTTATGCAAAGAGGACGGGAATACTTCTGGAAATTTCCTTTGAAATGATTACCTTAGGCGATTATTAAACACATGTTTCTTCAATGACCCTGGTATAAATATTACACCGAAAATCGGGAAAACCTTTCAATATTCTGATACGTTTACTGTACGTTTCAGTTTTTTATGTGACAAGAAAATCAGTCATCATAAGCATTTTGGGAATTTTCAAGAAATTTGTAATATAGTAAACTCCACATTTTAGAAACGTGCAGATTATTATTTTTTTTTAAATTTTTGATTGTTTGTTTAATTTACGAGTCTGACACGGTTTATTTTCACACACACACACACAGACATATATATATATATATATATATATATATATATATATATATATATATATATATATATATATATACAATTCAAATTATAATTATCAGACTGGTTATTGTTTGTCCATACCACTATAACTATGTAGACAGAGTTCAAACCTGATTTCCTCGACATACCTACTAAAAGTAGCTCAGTGCATAAACAAGCAGTATTCAGCAAGAAAGCAATGGTTCATTGTAGGAAACATTAACGATGTTATTTGTATATTCGAAAATAAAAACAGGTTTTTAAAATAAAGCTATCTAGTCAGAAATTGCATTTTATTTATTTAATTTAAGATTAAAAGATATTACCCGCCTGTCCACATTATGTAATTAAATGAGCAAAAGGCAAAACTGGTAAACCATATGTATCTGTATTATCATGAACTATGCGTCCGTGTGTGTCAGTGTGTGCGTATCTGTGTTTATAAATAGGGTTCCTAGACGAAAGGTTAAATACGGAGTGTCAATAGGCGTAGAAACATCCGTAAAGGTTTTGTAAATAATTATTTACAGGAATCTAGTGAACTATACACAACAATCTTAGATAATATTTTTTTGTTTACTAAATGCAGCACGGATAAACAATTTCCAGAGACTAATATAAGTTTGTCGCAAGTATTAGAACCAATGATTTCAACGAAGGTTCCTTAATTCAAATTTACGGTTTTGCAACCAAAGTTGAATTGAAATTTGTTTGTACATATATATCCTTCATTGGTAGACTTAAAAGGTACAACAAATTGTATTGTTAGTTTGGCACGTGCTACACTTAAACTATATAATAAAGGACATAAGACACGATCAAGTACATTTGGAACCAGTATTGTTTTCAAACCATATGATACTATAATTCTGACAGTGAACCTTAATAGAAATGTCAAAGGCGGAAAATGTTCAATATGATTTTATGCATTTTGTAAGCTTTTTTACATATATAATTAGCAACACTTTTAGAGGTCCATATAAACACGTGTGTTCAGCCGGCACTTAGGACAAATTAAGTTTTACATGAAATGTTTTTGACAGCTCAAACAACCACAAAAGCTTCCTTGGAATGTATTTACTAATCTTCTTACTTAGGTAGGGTCTCTTTCTTTGTCACTGATATAGGATTGACTTTCTGGATAAATATATGTGAAAGTGTTATCTTGATAATATACGATAAAGGAACGTCCATCACATAGTATGAGACCTCAAACTGCAATAGAAGCATTTTTGAAACCACACATAATGATAGTCTTCCTCTTTATCTAGTCCTCTAATTGTATGTATATTTTTTGATATGACAAACAAGTAAATCAGCTTAAAATTAAGATGTTAATTTGGTTATTTGTTAAGGACATATGAACACATAATTTTTACACATCCAATATTTTCAGCAATACATGTGACAACTGAAGCACCTACGAATAAAGCAGTGTGTTCTGGAATCGTTTATTCCAAAGATATTAGCAATATATATATATATATATATATATATATATATATATATATATATATATATATATATATATATATATATATATGAATGTATTTTGTATAAGTGTACATATATGTGTTTTTATTTGGTCAAGGATAATTATGCAAAATATATACAACAGCTAGTATTCTTCAATGATAATATATGTTATCCAATACATAACATGTCTCATAGACGAACACAATTGTTACGCGAAGTTATATCTGATTTTTAGAGTTTATACATTTCTTCGGCTGCTCTCTCTCTCTCTCTCTCTCTCTGTCTCTCTACATCTCTCTCTTTCTCTCTCTCTCTCTCTCTCTCTCTCTCTCTCTCTCTCTCTCTCTCGTGATCTCTTTTGGAACATCCAACGTGCTTTCGAATTTGAATAATATTCAATGATATTTTCTGTGCGAACTTGCTTTCGAAAACAATCCCATTCATACTTTTTCTGGCAGATAACTTTTATTGTGGAATATGGTGGATATTTATAAGACTTATTTACGTATTATTAACCAAGTGTGGGTATTAAAATAAGAACAAGAAATTCTGTGTTGGAACACAGCACAATTTTTAAAATGATATTTATCTTTCTCATATGTAACATTTTATTATGTATAATTAATATTTACTCGCATGTATTATTAATGATTGTACAATTTGCAATCTTTGGTTATTTAACGAAGCATTTCCCAAAAGGAAATACTCTAATCGCTTAAACTGAACATCGTCATTAAAATCATGTTCGGTTGACCTTACAGTTCATAAATCCAACTAAAGGTTTCAAACCTTAAACAGTATCATATACAACATCGACCCAAGCGTTATCTTAAGAAAATGATATCGGTACCTCTAAATTATGATCAAGATATTAATCAAGGTGAACCACGATAGAATTTACTTAACCCTGTGAACGAATCTAACCCATATTGTCACTAAATTCACGAATGTCGATAATAAATCTTCTTGGGGTGTTGATGTTTTGATGCTGACAATATGAATAAATATACTTCACTTAACATTCCATTTTGGTGTAGAAGACAGTGTGAACTTGAGTCGCTTAAGTTTCGGATTGAAAAATACCCACTCAGACATGTCCTTCCAATATAATTTTTAAATTAATGTCTTAGTGTACGCTAATGTAATAATTAAACATATTCAGTTGTATGATCGATAATGTCTTTTACGAACTCTTTCTCGTCCACTAAACATTTTCTCCTTTGTTGAATCAGCTCGGTCAACATAAATTACTATCTTAACCGGTTCCGACTCCATACTCAATGTTTCCGATTGTATTACATCAATGGCATACATAACATGTATATTTATTAGCATGAATGCTTCCAGTATTTATAAACAAAATCTCTGCTATCAATATTAATTACCGTGTCAGCTATGGTGTAAGTGTAAACATCTAAATTAAGCCACATTTATAGAAGACAACCTATGCAGCAATAAACACTGACATGACAAATTATATCGGGGAAAAGGTGATTATTATTATTATTATTATTATTATTATCATTATTATTTGGTTTCAGTGAATCACATTCTCTTGCGGGAAACAATGTTAATAATTATGTTCACGTGTGTTTACCTGTAAGAAAACTAATGATTAATATGAGGCCAATAGGTGTGCTAAATTACATAAACACGTTTCCATATGATATAGAGATATTTGCGGATCTGAAATTAAATAATTCAGTCACTTCAGGCTACGTAATCATCTCTGTAAATGCTGGAGTGATTTTACTTGCTTTAGGCAGTACCTACTCATGCAAGAGAATATACATAGTCAAAACGGTTTTTGTCTATCTACATATATCAAACATAGATGTGAAACTAATTAGATCGAATGTCGTTGGCTAGCAAAGATTATTGACGAATGTTGCAGTTTATTCACGAGTGGGATGGTTCTTTAAGTGTGTTGATAAAAGGAAATTAGATAACTGTTACATATTTCCTCTTAATGTTAGTGGCAACAATATTTATCTGCAAGTTAATATTGTAACCTGAAACGTTACTCATATGTTACCATGTGACCCGAACTGGAAACACATGTATACTTATGTCAGCATCGCGAATGATTTTCTCGTATGTTAGTAAGTGCTGTTTCACGTGAGAGTCTCAACATGTTGGTAACATTACATTACTTGCTTCGCGCATAAATGATTTCAACGTTATTTCCATCAGCATATATCGCAATGACACTCACTCGGTAATGCTGCAAAGACTGGTGTGTGTATATTTTCTCCACCAATATGGTTCTAGAGTTTTGGAAGAGTAATTGTTTGATACAAGACTGAATCTTATATAAGTCGTTGCGTGCCAGTCGTAAGCAAACATCGTCTACTGAATCTGGTTTTCACTGAAGTGTTATAACTTTATACTGAAAATTTCTGTGTGCTATGATTTGTTCTAGTTAACAGAAGACGTATTTGTATATGTGGCACGTGATGACTCCTGCAAATGCACGGTCCTTTTTAAACATTATCTCTTCAATATATATTGGACCAACATGTAAACAGATCTACACCTTTAACCATATATGAATTATTCGGGTTTCTTTCTTTGTTGGTACATGTGGTGTTGACAGTATTCTTGTAAAAATCGAATTTGATTATTCTATCCATATTTCATGGTACTGTCGTGAAAATATACTTCTACAACTGCGATAACATTCCCAATCCTGAACTAAAATAACTATATTGTTTGATTTTGCGACATGCAACTATTATCATCTTATCATTTGTTCTCTGTGATATTTCATATAATATGAAATGATAGGGATAATGGATTCCTTCGTTAATTCGTATTAAATATAAATCGTACATATTTTTCAGAGTTTATGGACGAATGGAGTAAGGAGCCTAGAAAGGGCTTTAAAGAACCAGTAAATGAAGCTAGTAAGTTTGAGCATAGAATTGTCGTATATTTTAAACATAAAAGTCTTATGTTATTTCTTGACTTATACAGAGTAATCCATACTTTAATATCCTTCATTTAAGAAGAAAATCTCTTTAAATGGGCTGTATATAATACAATTGTAAAATATAATAGGGTATCTGCAGATAAATATCGACAGCAACGAAAATGACTATACAAACAACAATATCAATAAAATGACCCCAACCATATCACGCAATACGTGCAGTGAACTATTAACCACACTGACTAAAACATAGGTACTCTCTCCCTCTATTTCTCTATCACTCTCTCTCTCTCTCTCTCTCTCTCTCTCAGATATACGATTTTGGCATGCTGATGCAATGTCCAAACTCCTTCACGCCCTCCCTTGTCCAGAATACACCTTCAAATCAGACAATTTAAATATATTTACGCCTGTTAGTGATATATAATGTGTTTGTTTTTACGTATTCCAAATACTTATTGTTTCCATTCTTTAAACTCTTGTTTGTGTGCGACAGGGAATCAGTGAGACAGAGACCGAGATAGAGAGCGATACTATACGGAGGGCGATAGAGCGGGACATAAAGTATCGAGCTAGAAGTTGATGAATAATCATAATATAACTTACTTTAATGGAAATTGCTAATGAGGAAAAGCTATTCACGTGCCTTTATACTATTGATTTAGATATTTCAGCACCTTGATGTATTGCATTGCTAAACAACAATATATTCTACATCAATATTGACGGAATATCTCCCTGGATATCTGGATATCAGAACTTCTTGTCGCCAACATACCGCACAAACGAGCATAATTCTTTGCCATTCGTTTTGCAGAAGGTCCTTAATATGGATGATGTAAGGTCTTGTTTATAGTACGTTGCGCTAATCAACAAAGCAAAATGTAATGTTTACGTATTGTTGTATAGATAACGTTTTATAAATATTTTATATCTTTGTCAGTTAAATCAATACTATACGGTACATACTTAAATGTCAGGTGTACATCAGAATCATCCTCTTTGTGACTCTCTGTCCAGAAAAATACTTACTAATAATTTTGTCCCTTAAGGATTGCCGGGTACTTGCCGTTAAATTCTTAAATCTTTAAACGAAACTTAAGAATAAGCAGATGAAATTCTCGCCAGTGAAACACCCGTAAAGACGTTCGAACTAACGTAATACAATCTTGGGTGCAATGTGTTTATGCTATGTGTGCTCTGATGAACTAATCTACGCAGGAAGTGAAGTATATATTTCACATATTATTCAGATAGAATGTATTGTACATATTATATGGTGCAATTGCCATAGTTATACTGTTTATGGTCATCTAAATATTGCACTTGTGCAAACCTTATGTTTAGTTTTATTCAGTAGATATATACAATATTTAAAGTCATAAAAGTGAAAGGAAAACATTTTTTAAAACAAATTGTCTTGTTAGTCTTTGCAAATCAGGTTCAGCTGTTTATCTAAAGACAAACATCACATATTATTCAGTACAAATTCTTTGACATGATAAACAATGTGGATAACAGAAATTGGTATAATAATAATAATAATAATAATGTGGACCCAATACTATATAACATACATGCCCTTTCCGATTTTAGATAACATAACAACATAGACATCAACACAATTACAAAACCAAACGCCATAATTTTGAAAGAGAAAAAACTTTCTGACATCAATTCTGTTCTTGTAGCATACATAAGTAGTATAAGATCTCTCCTGATTGAGATCACAGTGTCTTTGTATTTACGATCCATAGGCAATTCCTTTCAAATATGCACATTGATGGGCCCTCGTATGTACAATATCATTCTCCGTATCACCAGAGTGGGGGGAATGATGCTACGAGTGTAGAAAGAGGAGCTTACGTTTCTAGATCGGGTTTACTCTTGGGTGAGTCAGATACATAGTCTGGAGTGAGTAAAATGTAGCACAGTGTACATATGTTGTGTTTGTTTCTCGACTGAGCGGATACCCATTGTAGATTACATATGGGAGGAATTCTCAGTTCCAAGCACTCTATGGACAATCAGAGCATTCGTATTGTGAACTTTTTGAAGCTTCTGTATTATATACTGAGGCAATCCTTAGAGTGGATTATAATAGTCCAGTATAGAATGTAAGCGAAACTGATTTAAGAAAGTTGTAGATAAGCATCCTTCGACACTGATGCCTGTGTCGTGTACTGTATTTTCTCTCTGAAGGTACAATATGTAAAACTTAATACAAGTGTATCAATAGAGGAAATATATCAGCCTATATATATATATATATATATATATATATATATATATATATATATATATATATATATATATAGGGAAAGAGAGAGAGAAAGTGTGTTTGTGATTTAGATTTTTAACGTAGCGTTAACAATTTTTAAGTCATATCGCTATGCTGTCTGCAGCGTAATAGCTTATAGTGATGTCTAGCACTAGGGCATCATGCCGCAGACATGTAGCATGATGTCCCACTCAGTCACATTATCCTGACACCAGGCCGACCCGTCTTAACATTAACCTCCTACAGCTGAGTGCCTAACGAGGCAGCTGTTAGTACCATTTTTGTAAGTCTTTGGTATGACTCAGCCGGGGTTCGAACCCGCGATCTCCCGCATCCGAGGCGGACGCACTAAGCACTAGAGAGAGAGAGGGAGGGGAGAGGAATCAGTCATGTATGTTTTTTAAAAAGAACACAATATTTACTTGATATATTAGTTATCCGTGCTTAAAATCACTAATTGTAATTTGGATCTTTTGGACCCTATATCCTTCAACATTGTGTTTGAACTGTGCAATATTGTCATTTACTAGTGTGTCACTTATCGTGTTCATTGACGTCATATTGTCATAATCTTTTATTATTTCTCAATACTGCACTTTTTCATATGTATATTGTCTTCTTCAATGTTGCAAATATGAACAAATCGCATAGCGAGTCAGTGATAACATTGGGATAATACGTCATGAAGAGCTTTACTATTTGCTGCTGGTGTTGTGATTGAATTATTCCTTCTCCGCTAACACCAGTCATGTAAACATCAATTAACATTTACCAGTCATGTTGTGTATCCTTTCCTTACCTCCTTGTCGACAAAGCAAACTCTACAAAATTGGATCTGCAACTCTAACTTGAAATGCCTTTAGTAACATACGAATACTCCTATTTGAAAAAGGATTTATTTGAAACAAATATCGGTATATTGACAATACAATCAATGCTTTTTTTTACCTGGTATTACTATTGTTCTCAATATATTTCTTACTCTGAGACCTATATTCAACCAAAATATGTGCAAAGTTTATTCAGAAATGTATCTTCATACCTTATTGTAAAAGTAATGGAAAACTGTATATAACAGCTTCTCATGTACAGAGTAACACTAGTTCATCCATTCATAACAATCACCTTCTGTAACTTTTTTAATTGCACATAAGCATGAATATATTTGCAGACACCAAAGGATACAGCAGTACCATACAGACAACGTCAAGTTATGAACAATTTGAAATAGACAGTGATACATGTTTTCGTGACGATTTCAATGAATATGACGAAACTCGGAGACGGATATATCGATAAAGAAGAACTTCAGTACGTACATTTGTTGGTATCTCGTCTGTACTAATATAAGTGAAACATATAGTGCATTCAAGGTCTTATAACTTTTTCGTGTGTCTTAAACCCTGTAAAATCGACTCGAATGTAGCACTTGTAGCTGCCACGAAGATACAAGTTGCTAAAACATCTTACGTTCAATGGAAAACGATATAACTGTTATGTAACTGAGAAACACAAAACATTCCAAATTTAAAATTATGTCAAGAAACCAGTCTTGTCCACCGATGACGGAGAATTTGTGCAGTTATATGTAGTATTATCTAGCTGATACGAGGGTACATCAGGCAATGTGTATGAGCACGTAATTTCACTGTTTTAATAATTGCTAAAAACGAAGCAAATGCATTAATAATAGGGTGTTTCCAATATGTCTGTCCGAATATTGTTCATGCTCATTGTATTGCATTCAAATTATTTGTACGCAGCCTGTTAATCTATATATCATCCCCAAAATCGAAGACTAATATACGGGTTATACACACATACCGTCGATCACGTTTTATATAGGCATGTTTCACTCTGATATATTCCGTGGTCTTTGCTGTCTATCTGAAATCTTCCTTCTGAGCAGGTGTATAAAAGCGGTTACATGGTGTTGTCAAGTTCAGGTACACAAAACCAGATACACTGATTCCAAAACTATGTCGATTCATGATTACTTATTCTCCTCGTTATCAATGTCTTTTCAACATAGTTTTGGCCATTGTTTTTGGATCATATTGTGCGGCTGTACGTGTGCCGTCCAATGGTTTAATGGTTAATACATGCAAACGTTGGCCTTCGATAAGGTAAATGCATTTCTATTTGAATTTACGATTCTTAACAATATGCGTGCTTGTTACTTCTTAGCCAAGGATTGTAATATTGTCAGCAATGTTCACTTCAGTTTAGTTTTATCTCTAATTTTCCTTTTTCAGGAATAATGCAGTGAGGTACAGATTTAAAGAGTATGTAGATACACTAATGACTACAGCTGACGTTGATGGAGATGGTCTAATAAGTTACAAAGGTATCCTTTTAACAGCCGCTATTTGTAAAATTGCTTCCAAAACTAAACTATTTTCACAACGACCACTACTAATAATGTTATAAAAGATAATTTTATTACATTTCTCTTTCAATTTACCTTTGACCAAATAAATCGTATTTAGACCATAGCGGTGAACACTTCCATTAATACGTTTCTCATTAATAAGAAAACTGGATATGTCGTGGAGATGAAATTAATGTATTTGCTCATTAGATCGTCATATTTAAGAATTTAGCTGATTTGTAATGGAAGTTGTTCTTTATGAGAACATGTGAAACATGTAAGCAGATTATATATTATTTTGTAGTTCCATATAAAGATTAAAGCGTTGCGATTAAAATATCTCTTTAAAATAAACACATGTTCAACCCTTAGACGATTTGTGATGGGTGACAGCACAACCTAAATATATGCGCTCAGAGCAAATGAACACGACAGATTGATATACCAGATTAAACAGTTTACACGACTTCATTCATATAAGGTCATGATCAGTCGATCCACGTCGTTGCAACTCATCCTTCTAATATATAGCAAATGAATTAATATCTGAGTTAGCAACATTTGGAAAATGTGAGACTCGATCAGGTTGTATCATGCTTAACCTCAATATATATACTGGTGTAATCGTAGAAGTCTCAGCTGACAACAACACCACGCGCATGTAAGTTTCTCTAGTTTTATATATGTCCTAATTTATAGTTAAACATATGGAAATTATAAAATGCAAGATACTGAAAAATGAACAAGCAAAGGTAGTAATCTCTCTGAAAGATAAATGTACGTTTGTTGATATTGATAGAAATTATTCATCCGCATGAGGGTACTTATTCAAGATATTGGTTTAGCTACTTATGTATACCACGGATCGATGTGGAACAACGTTTATCGACGTCGACGGCTAGCTTAACTGGGAGAAGAATTATGTAGTATTTTGGGTGAAAGGAAATATACTTTAAATGTGTATATAATAAGATATTCGACAACTCTTATACTTTCCACCTCATTGTAGTGATTATATGTGTGTCGTTAATTGCTATTGCCGTCGAAAATCTACTTCTATTTCACAATTTAACCCACTCCTGAAAGATAATTGTTGTATTACGTTATGTTCTCTGTCAGGACAAGTAATTATTATGACCTCCATATGTCCGTCTTTTTAAAGGTTATAACACAAAGGTGTAGTCAAATTAAAACTAGTATGTTTAACACATGTCTTTGCAAAGTTGTGGTATTAATATATTCTCATTTACTGTAAGCCTTATACACTTTGCATCTGATGAAAGCATCGCTCAGGATACAAGGAAACAAATATACTGTAGTATCCTTCAATCTTCCTTTGTTCTTATGTACACAATGCAATTGCATATTCCTATTTATTTCAGAATATAGAACTTCTGGTCGTGGATCGTCAATTAAATAACTGGAAGCAGGAAATGCAACCGGTGTACCGTGTTAATTGTGTTTAGAAAGAATATGAGGACAGTGCAAATATCAATGACTGCTCTGCCATCTAGATTCCTCGAAGAGATTTTGATGCCTTAATTATCAATTAATAGTAGTTAACTTTAGTGTTATATTTCAAGAAGAAGGATTGCTATATTAATATATGTTGCGTCTTTTGAATTAGTCGTAATTTCCTGGAAATTCCCAAAATGTATAATTTCTGAAATAATTTCATCTTACGAAACGAATCTGAAAGAATGTAAGTTTAACACATCCCGATTACTTGTGTAAACATCTAATTCAGTGTAATCAGCAGTGAAACATTGGGGAAAAATCTAGAATTTGGTACATGGCATGACACTGCATATCATCATGATTCTAAGCTGTTCTGCCATCTTTCTGGGTATGCATTATGAAGGAGGTAAATGTTAATATCTCTATATGCGTATTTCAATTATTATACCCAATTAAACGTTTTATCCGCACTTTCATCTAAATTGAGTACATACATTTACTTGCTTCAGACGTTCATCAGTTT
The DNA here is from genome assembly GCA_028554795.2 of Sinohyriopsis cumingii. Classification (NCBI taxonomy): domain Eukaryota; kingdom Metazoa; phylum Mollusca; class Bivalvia; order Unionida; family Unionidae; genus Sinohyriopsis; species Sinohyriopsis cumingii. The sequence continues at coordinate 22,210,204 of CM068837.1, forward strand.
CTGCTGAAATTAAACCAGACTGCGTAATGCACAAATCATTGGTTCATTTTCATTTGCACTTGCTTTTTTTCTTAGATCCTCCACATTTATATTCCATGGTTTTCATACCTACAAACTTTACTGATGGTTAACTTACTTTTAAGTATTAGAAAACAACTGAATCCATCTTTTCATCCTATTCTCACACATTTAATACCGATACTAAGGCAACAGTCCAATTAAAGTATTGACCAATATATATATATATATATATATATATATATATATATATATATATATATATATATATATATATATATAAACAAGAGAATTCACTTCCTCGTCAACACCGTTTTCAATAGCTATTTTTACCATATCTCTAGAAAAAGCACAAGAAGTTTTTTAAAGCATGACTTCAGTCTCAATGGGTTCAAATGTTTGATTCAAGCAACGCTTTTTTTAGATATAAGTGGAATTACCACAACCGTATCTCAGTATGTGATACTGCATATTAATTAAAGGATACCTCAAACGGTAAAGATTTAATTGCTCCATTTGTCACACGTCAAGTCTTAGTGCTAAGATTATACAAGTCGCATAAAGTTGCTATGTAAAGTCAATGTCACATAATAGGACGTATAATCGGTTGAATCAAGAGAAAATGTATCATAAGAAAGTAAACGTGATATAACTATTGCCATAACTTTTCTGACATGATAACTGTAAAAGCGCACCATCACACTTATTGTTTCATTCCTCGAACAGCTCCGAACTCCAGCCCACTCATGAGAGTTAGCACCGAACTTTAACATTAGATGATCTGAAATAAACAAATATTCCGAGTTCATTCAGTAATTATTAAAATTACGTTTGAAACAAGTATCTTCAATTACTTCAAAGAGTTACTTTCGTAATTCGAACCTTCGCACATGACTTGTTCCTGCTGTTAGAACCCTGCTATTGACATACATGTCGGGTAAACAATGCACCTTTAAGAAAATTGTACAGGTTGAACAAGTTTAATTCCGTTACCTTTAAGAAAACTTTTGGATGACAATAATTTATTGATATTGGCCTGAAAACCGAGATCCTGCTTGATAGATTAATCAAACCAATGTACAGAGACAACACAAAATTATACTGTACAGATATGACACAATTTAGTTTTGTTGCTTTTCGTACATTAATTGACAATGCAAATCCAAACAAATTTACCTATTTCCACCTGTGACTTCAATCGAGAACAATGAAAGTGTCAAATTGTACATGGTTTTTATTTTATATATGAAACCCCATGCCACTACTTCTATGCATTAAAGTTACAAACAGTAAAATAAGTACTACCTTACTATATGACCTTAACCTTCAAGAACACAATATAGTTTCCAAATCGACAATAGCTTGAGTAAACATCATTATTAGTGAAATCGACATTATGGAACACTGGAACTAGTCTTAAAATTTGTAGGTAAATTACCCGCTCAAATTACTGCTTGTGTAAACATAAAATTATGTGTAATTCACAATGAGAAATTAGAATACAGTATATAATTTAGTAAATGATCATCATGCTTCTAATCTGTTCTGCCAGCTCCCTGGGTATGGCTTATGATGGAGTTAAATGTTCATATATATATATGCTCATTTGAATTAGTATACCCAATTAAACGTTTTATCGGCACGTTTAACTAAATAAAGTTATTACATCTATTTGCTTCAGTTTTCATCAGTTTCTGCTGCGCTCATCTGAAATCATTTGACCAAATTATACCATGCAATGATCAGGAAAAGTAGATAAACCAGCATGCCCAATGCAAAAATAATTGGTTCCCTTTCATTTGCAGTTGCTTTTTTTTCTCAGATCTTCAACATTTATCTCCCACGCTTTCTATACCTATAGTATTTACTGATGGTTAGCGTACTTTCAAATATTAGCTACACACGCGCGCATAACTGAATTGATCTTTTCATCTTATTCCCACACATTTAAGAATGACAGTAGGCAGATATTCAAATTTTGCACGTATACAATTTGGCATGAAAATACGGAAATATACGGCATGGTTCGCCATGTGTCGTATATCGTTCGAGCATTAGATAAATCTACATTTGTGTTTACATTGTGAGTTAGGCTACATGATTTTTGTATAAACCCCAGGCAGTGTGTGACGAGTAATCGTTGTGTGCCGATGACTTATGTGAACTGATTAAGATTAACATAAAGAGTAGTGACAAAAGGATGGCCGTGATCAATGCATCCTAACGGTTCTATACTTGGAACAAAAGTGTCCTCTTTAAAGTACTGACCAATACATATATCAGCTAGATAATTAATGTGCTTGTCAAAACCGTTTTCAATAGCTATTTTACCATATCTCTTGAAAAAGCACATGGAGGTTTTAAAGCAAGGTTTCAATCTCAGTAGGTTCGACTTTCTGATCCTAGCAAAGCTTTCTTCAGATATAAGTGGAATAACCACCACCTTATCTTCCGATGGGCTATTGCCTAGAAATTAATGAATACCCTAAAGGTAATTAAATCATTGTTCCAACTCTCACAAGTCATCTCTGATCTAATGGCTAAGATTAAAAAGTCGCATAAATTGGTTGTGTAAAGTCAATATGAGATAATGCTATTTATAATGGGTTGAATCTAGAGACAAGATATCATAAAAAAGTAAACTTGATATAACTGTTACCATAAGTTTACAGATAAAACTTCAAGGGCACTATCAAAAATATTGTTTTATTACTCGAACATCTCCGAACTCCAGCCAACTCATGAGAGATAGCACCGATCATTAAAAGTAGACTAGCCAACGTTAACAAATATACCTAGTTAATTCAGTCATTATTAAACATACCTTTGATAAAAATAGCTTCAATGACTTTAAATAGTTAGTTTCTTAATACGATACTTCACAGATGACTTGATCCTTATGTTAGGACCATGGTATTGACACACATGGTGGGTACACGATACACCCTGAAGGAGATTGTACAGGTTGAACAAATTTAATTCCGTGACCTTTAACAAACTACTGGGTGACAGGATGGAAACAAAATTACGTTGATATTGACCACCTGACGTATTAGTCAATGGAATGTCTAGTGACAACACCAAATCATACTGTACAGATATAAACAAAATTGCTAATGTGTCTTTTTTAAATTTATCGGTGATGCAGATCCAAACAAATGTACATATTTCCACTTCAAATGAGAACAACGAAAGTGACACATTGTTCATCTTTTATCTTTTATATTTGAAAACTAAATTTTCATGCTACTACTTCGGTACAATACAGAGTTACAAACAGTCAACTAAATGGAACCTTACTATGTGACCTTAACCTTCAAGAACAATATATAGTTTCCAACTCGATGATATCTTGGGTAAACATCAATATTAGTGCACTCCACATTAAGAAACACTATAACAAGTCTCTAAGATCGTATGTACAATACCCGCTCTAGTTTCACACTGCACCACTGCTTGAGTAAACATCAAATTCAGTATAATACATAGTGTCAAATTTAGAAATATAAGCGAGGTTCAAGCTATGAAATTTGTGTTTGAATTATAAGCCAGATGCTGTTAAACTGGAATAGTGGTCCCCAATGGTGCAAAACGTGTATATATATCGTTTCAGTTACATACGTGTAGCTTTTATATATGCATCTTCCACTTAGCTTCCGTACATTCATTCCCATTGTATTACATTAAATTCCAAAGCGAAATCCGTTATTGTAACATATGCATTCCTGGAATAAGTAGGGGTATCTAATTTATACATTTTTTTTAACAATAATTATTTATATTTTTTAATTCCTTGAAAGACTCTACAGTTAAAATATTGTAATTTGTTGATATTTTGTTTCTATTATATACACGTTTTAATATGTTTTTGAAAACAATATAAATTTAATATCATAATTTCTTTATATTACTCAGTGTTACTGTGCTTGCTATTTAATGACCCACTGCTTGCATATTGTTTTCATCAATTGTTACCGTCAGCTTCTCATATTACGTTCCTTAATGTCAACCCAAAAGTAGAAATATTAAATAAATTGCATGTTACATCTTTGACCAAAATCAATACAGTACGACGGAAAACTTTGTTTAATAATGCACATTTGAGCTAAAGAGAAGATGTAGTCTCAAATTCTCACATGACAACCGATAATGATACAAAATGAATTAGAGCCATGTTAACGTTATTTTAGCAATATCAAAGATATTCCTGGTCTTTGTTAAATAGGCAGTGTAACCCGTGAGGAGATCGTGGCGATTTATTTGTCTTTGCACATTTACCCAAGTGTTAGGCACGAAATTGTTGAATGCGACCATACAAGTTAGCACATTTCATATTTCAAAGGAAATTGAGACATCGTCTTATGAATTTCAATCAAATTTGTTACATTAAACAGTTAATGCAGTAAATGGGCTATACACTTTTGGAAGGTCTAATTCTCACATTCTTCATTCATGATAAGTTGTGCAATTTTGTCAAGAATAGTAAAGTGTTTGCCATGTCATCATTTCTTCAATTACACATATTCAAAGGTCAAACTAGATATAAAACTGATGAAGTGATTGGGAGCATTCCCACATATTTAGTCTTTGTTGAGATATATGTTGAAATTTGTTTTAGTTTGAACAATATGTTAGACCGCTGTGAGAGCTGTGTGACAGATGCATATATAAATAATTCGTCCATATGACTCTGCGATGTATGAAAATAAGAGATGATTTACGAAATGTGATACAAATTTATGTCAAGATGTGGAATATGTGATGGACATTTTTACATATAGCCAATCAAATATAAGCGGAGTAACCATTACGTTGGAAGTATATTTGTAGCTAAATATTAATTTTGAAAGATATTATATGACAACGTTTTTGATTTGGCATCATGCAAATCATAGTCCATTCATTCACCCTTCCAGATTGTGAAATAGAAGTATGGTGGTAATATAGGGCACAAAATGATCCGCGTATAGCGTGCTATTCGAATATCTTTGTCATGAGATAATATTACCTACTTGAAACAGTGTGCGTTAAGAAAGCGACACAGAAGCTCATAAGTAATATAGCACTGACTTGTATTATGTTTTCCCGTTAACTCAACCGTTTTTACATACCATGCGATTTATTATTCCATAGGTCTATAACATATATTACATATAAGCTATTATTTTCTGCTGTCCAATTTTGTCCTTTATTTCATCCCCATCTGATTGTAAATATTGTGAATGTGATTTAATATTGAATGTCTTTCTCAAGAAATGGTATATGGGATACACTTTCGCTTGGCTTACCAGTTATGTGCAAGTGCATTTGATTCTCTGCAGCTGCTTGATTGTTCTACATGTGATATTCCATTGCTAGATGATATGATTCTTAACACAAAGCTTCAATATTTACCAATGCTACTCGCGGTTTTCAGACCGAGTCATAATTTGAAAAAAGGTGCTTGTTGGTCACATCCTCGGCATAGCATATCCAATAACGCGTTGAAAGTTAAATAAACCAAAACATAATTTTGCTATATGCCCTTTTTATATGTCATTATACCGTATTTGTTACGTTAAATGAATTGCACCGTCTGTTTTTATTTTTGCTTTGATTGTTTGTGTTGCATTGTATTGCCTACTCTTTTAATTTATCCAACAATAAAGTTGAATAAAAATTAAAACTTGATAAATCTATAGCGTAAATTAAATGACAATTTTTGTTTATTATCGTTGAATTTCTGCATTTAAGGCGTGTTGTATGTTCAAGGGAAATACATCTTAATTGTATAAGAATATTTTCAAAACAGTTATGTCCCTTGTTAAGTACTTGCGCGCAAAGTTCATAAACTGTAAACTATATATTAGATCCACCCATGTCGCTTACTTTATGCCGTAGCCATACAATTATTGTTGTTCAAAGTCAAATGTCAGTATTGCGTCATCATTTAAAGTTGCAATGCTCTTGTGAATGCTATGGATTAATAGAGAATATATCCATGTAAGTTAATGATAATTCAAAGGTTGCACTGCTGAGTCGGATCCCTACGCATGAGAAGATATTATATACGTACTTCTTCGTTAGTCTGTAATTTAAAGATCACGGCATTGAAAGATCATGTTTATTGATGCAAGGTAGTAACTCGTATTTGCGTGTTGTGTCGTCGTATTACTCTACTATATATTATCAGTTCAACAACAAAGATCTAGCTATATGTGCTTATTATTGGTTTAAACATCTCACTGGATCAATTATTATTCTTACATTCCAGTAAAGGTTATATATCAATTTTTCGAACACGTATTTACTTATACGAAGTCGCCATGAATATAAACGATAAACGGTTTAGTCCAAAAACATGCTTATTAAATTTCTATGAAAGCAAATATGTTTTCTGAAAATGATTATTTGTCTTCATTTTATAAATATCCCATTTATTTAAAGATGGAAGAAAGGCAAGTCGTATAAATTCCTTAATCATGGATCAATTATTATTCTTACATTCCAGTAAAGGTTATACATCTATTTTTCGAACACGTATTTACTTATATAAAGTCGTCATGAATATAAACGATAAACGGTTTAGTCCAAAAACATGCTTAAATTCGGTTATCGAAAATACAAAAAGATCTGGCTATAAAGACACAGTATTCGACTGTATATTTGACTATTAAATTGCAGTAAAAGAAAAAAAGAATATATACATGTTTATGCGGTGCTTAGAAGTTCACAAAGTGGTAATTATTTCACGCACAATAAAATATACTTGAAATACGGATGTCCTGCACTGCTAAAAAATGCATAAATCTTTGCGAGAAAATGTACATTTTTTACAATTAAAGACCAAGGTTTTGAGATCGCAAAACAAAACCATGCCAGGTATGGTATCAATAGAAACATGATTCATTGAATTTGTTGCTAAATGCTTGACCTACTGTATTATTACAGAAAGGATACAAAGTAGTATCCGATCTATCCCGTTCGAATTGATGTGTAATGTTTATACTAGACGTAATCGATACAATGCAACAGTTGCAAGATGACATGATTTGCACCAGCCAGGAAAATGCAGTATGTAAGAGTAATAGGTCACTAATGTATGCACTTAACCTTGACCTCGACAAAAGCCAATCGAAAAATATATCAAGGCTATCTTACTACAACAGTATGCCCATATTGTGCCGGAAGACGCGTTTCAGTGTGTGATGTTATTTGCCGAGTATTGATGACTATGGAATCCGAGATCATGTATTACACTTAATGGCCGTTTTATTAAATACTTCACAAAAAGCATATTATTTGGCATGTTATAATATGAACAATATAACTGAATTAGACCTTTTTTCAAAATTGAATTCAACATTTTACTTGACTTTAATTTTGCAAATCAAAAATGTACACCTTGTCATGCTATTCTGAACTGATACGGATTTTGATTATCATGATTCAACAGTGTCAAATCAAATGTATTAAAGGAGATGTAATATACTCAAGTAAAACACAGTTAAATAATTACAAAGTATGTTATATACCATTGAATATGCATTTAATGAGCGATGATCCAGAACTAATCCAATTCATTTCTTTAATTCAGAAATGTGCTTAGCAGATCACACATATTGCCAAATTATTGTGACCAATCGATGTTTGGTAATATCTTAAAATACGATACATTCATTTTACGTATCGCATGTAAATAAAGTATACAAGAGTGTTATCGAAAATTTACAACGATGTACCGTATACGTGGACGAGAAGATTCCTCTTAATTGATTCAACCTAATGTCACTCTCGATATCTCTCTATCTCTCTTTCTCTCAGTGTGGTCAGTAAATCTCTCTCTCTCTCTCTTTCTCTCTCTCTCTCTCTCTCTCTCTCTCTCTCTCTCTCTCTCTCTGGTTCTCTCTCTGTCGTCACTACAATCCAATTGCACATAATATAAACCTCTTATAAGCCATCCTAGCAAAGTCATGTTAAAGATACGGCTGAGCGATTAAAACCACAGGCTCAAACGATCATTGCCAAGAAACAGGCGGGGTTCAGATCAGGGAGAGAATCATGGCAGACACGCTTGATAAGCATACTGGGACAGTCACCATGTAGCAGTATCATTTTTAAAAGTCTTTGTTATGATTCTTCCGGGATGCGAAAACTCGACCTGCCGCACCCGACGCAGACGACTAATCCACCGAATCGGTCCATACCGTGGTGTATATAATGCTTAGTTGTTGTTTCTTAATCCTATTATAATGTTCTGAAATCGGGTATTAGTAATTATATATGAAAATGGTCCGCATTTCTCTCTCTCGCTCTCTCTCTCTCTCTCTCTCTCTCTCTCTCTGGACGAAATTAGCAAGGTACGGGCGACAATCTACGAAAAGTAACAAGCTAACATGATGAATTTCGTTTTTGACATCAAGATCCCTCTGGACTTATGAATGATGATACAAGTTAAATTCAAGCCCACCAACGGGTGAGAGAGAGAGAGAGATAGATTGCATGGTCATTAGTACTGTTATTAAAGCATAATAACGATTTAGATCAACTTTTAATATATGGAAATATTTCAATTACCTCTAGTTTGCTCATCATTTCGCTTGGTTTATATTCCACACTAATTTCCAATCGCTGTTCCTTGAAGGTCTGAGCGTTCATGTCAATGATTAAGCTAATTATGTGTTTGTTGTGCTCTAATTTCTTCAGTAATACCATATTTCAATTTTTCAATCATAAAAGTCTTATATTTATTTTATCAATGTAAAAAGTAGAAAAAGAAAATAAAAACAATCAGCTTATAAAATGTCGAAGATGATTTTAAATAGCAACAAAAAGCACATACTGCATTTTGAACTGGATACCTTCGGTAGGGATGTGAGTTGTTCATTCACTCGGTCAATACAGTTGCCTGTAGTCAATCGTAAACTGCATTCAACGTGCAAACACACGTATTTGCATGTGATATAAATATAATATATGTACAGTATTTATGCTGTATCAATTATAAACCACTCTTATACATTTTTCATTAACATTATGTTCGACAAGTCTCTTTTTCTTTTATTGAAAATGTATACATCTCGTGGTACGCGGACTTCAAGCCCTAATACAACCATGGAAAGATTGCGGGCTACTACATTATATGCCGAGATTCCAGACCCTAAACAATTATCATTTTGATGCATGTCACCTATTGTATAGTAATTAGGTAATATTTGTAAATGTTAATAATGTAACTCTTGTGAGATTTATTTTACTTGCATGCGTAATAAAGCACGTATCCATAATGCTTATAACCATTTATATTTCAGTATATGCCTAAACAATCAACCTAAACACTAGCAAGCTGATCGGTGTTTATCATCTATTTTACGATATTAGTGTAGATGGGCACCCTAGCGACAATGGAAAACCCAGTGTGAAAGGTGTCGCGGCACTATAGCGACAAGATGTATAGCGACAAGGGGAATTAATATTACAAGACCCCTTGGGCCTGTGTAGCGACAATTACGTTAAAGTACACCCTGGGCGTGTATAGAGACAATGGCAAGATAGCGTCTGACGTTACGGTAAGGGAGATTGGTAACACTTTTGCAACTAGTGGAGGTGACCTCACAATACTGAGCTAAGAGCATGGGTGTACAGAGAGAGAACACAGACAAAGCTTACATTATACTTATACACCATTTAAAATAATTTAGGCAAAAAAGTCATTTTTTTTGTGGCAAATTAGGGGCCCTGAAAAGGGCCTTTGGGTTCTTCTATTTTCTTAAATTCTTCAACCATCTTCTGACTTTCTCCATTATTCCTTTCTTCATTTTCTTTATTTCTGTCTCTGGCATCCATTCGGGGTGGCCTATGGCTCAACATTCCTCTCGTATCCTGATCCAATTGTTATTCAGTTTGTGAAAGGCCTTTTTCTTCTTTAAGTTCTCCATATCCTGTCTTTCTTTACTCCATTTTTCTTTGATCTTCTTTACTTCGACACTTTTCTCATAAGTTCTTCAGCTTTCTTTCGCTTGTCCAGGCCCCTTTTGACAAATAACCAATGTGACCATTGCACCATACCGTCCAAAAAACACATTACTTCTATAACGTTATCCAGATGCAGTGTTAACGTCCCAACTCTGACATAGGGTGGATTAATTAACCCTCTTAACCTCTTCACTTCTTCTTCTGTTATCTGCTCCATCTTCTCCCTGGCTACTTTCAGTTTGCTAGCAAAGTCCAGTCTGTTTCTTATCCTCCATTCTCTTTCAATTTTGTCCACTACATATTCAGTATCTATCATCCAATAGTAACTCCCCTTTAAGTTGTTGAACAGCTATGAAGCTGCTGCCATCTTTGAATTTCAGTTATTCTGTAGAATGGCGTGAATGACGGACACTTTACGTTTTTATATGTAAAGCACGGACGTGAAAGAAAACATCCCCTATTTTATTATGTTCTCATATCATCTACTTTTCACACATATGTGAGGAGACACAAAACATAATCATAATATAATCTCCACACACGCCGAGAACCATAATTTAACACACAATCTACTATCCACACATGCCGAGTAGCACAATAATAACTACAATATACTATCCACACACGGAAAAGCAGCTAAACAAAACCATAATATACTATCCACACTAGCGAAGCATCTAATTCAAAATCACACACACACACACACACACACACACACACACACACACACACACACACTAAGCAGCAGAAACATAACCACAATATGCTATCCACACACGCTACACAGCAAAAACATTACCATAGTCTACTATCCACACACGCGAAGCAGCAAAAACAAAACCCAAACAGACAATCCACACAGAAGGGAAGGTTAAACACCACACACTTCTATCTACACAAAGGTTCGTGAGCGCTTACAAAACACAATAATATAATATCCATACAAACGTACGTGAGTACTTACAAAAACAAAATAATCTACTATCCACACAAACGTATTTCAGCGCTTACAAATCCAAACATACCAGCCACACAGAAGGGAAGGTTAAAAAATCACACACTCTACTATCTACACAAATGTACATGAGCGCTTACAAAACACAATAATCTGCTATCCACACAAACGTACGTGAGCTCTTGCAAACCCACATAATCTAATATCCACACAAAAGTACGTGAGTCCTTACAAACACACACACACACACACACACACACACACACACACAATTACTTCAGGAAACTCCACATGAACCTGGCAAATTATGGCATATCTCACGTCTGGCACCGCAAACACATATGCTGTTCCAGTCATTATTCAAGTCAAGTGTGGCAGATGGGAATGCATATGTTTGATGGTTAGCTGCAGCACCCCAATCTTCAGTTTCTGTGATTCTGAAGATTTCCCTCTCTCTTCTTCTTCTTCTATGCCCCATCCGAGGATGCTGTCTTTGGCGAGGCTCCCGCTGTCTCCCCAATTCCTCCTCCCAGTTTTATATTTGTGGGGACAGCAGCTCTTGGTACTGGTACTGGTATCGCTTGTGGTTGTTGTTGACACTATTGATGTGGCTGTGGCTGTCGTGCTACACACAGACCCTATCAATACGTGAGGCAGGATAGATCTTTTGTTTTCCTCCTCTTCTTTCTTTTTCCCCTTCTTCTCTTCTTCTTCTCTTATAGCTTCTTCAGTTATTGCCTCCATAGCCAGTTTATCCAATAATCTCCTTGTGTATTCCAGATGCATCTGGAATTCCATTAACTTCGAAATTATGCTACTCATTTGTTTCGTTCTTTACGAATAAACAGGGTATTCAGACTGACGAGCGTTTGCCTATAAATAATTGAAGCACGGAGGTGAAGGAAAACATCCACTGGCACCCAAAACTTCTTCTTCTTCTTTTTTTTAAATTAAAGTGGTGTTCGTCCAACTAAGGATATGCACCACTGGTTAGTGATGCCACCAGCATCTTTTCAATAACTCCATGGGTAAGGAATTAGTTCCACATCCACAAGGCTTTAATGTGCCCATAGGGTACTTTTTAATTTAGCCTTCAGATTGTAGGACTAATAAATCCCTAAGAATCTGACTGAATGGCTGTTACATGAGAGGGATTAGTACCAAGCAATTCATGTTACTAGAAGGTTCAGATGCACTGACAAGCCCCAGGTGTCAACCCAAGCAGTATGTGACGCCCGCTACGATTGGTCGACAGCGATAACGGCACATTAGGACACCTGGTCGTGTGGCAGGTGGAAATCATTCCACATTCTGTCACGTGTACGTTGTAGGAGCATGGTAAAAGAGAAAAAGGCACTCGGCAAGCCAGCCATGGAAGCTTTGTACTTCCTGAAACGCTAGCCCGTACTTAATTCAAGTCCAGTTATAAATATGAACAAACTAAAATCAATAATGCATTAGCCACCTCTGCAATTAGTCAAGTAAAACAAGTCAACAATTTTGAATTTGATTCCAAACAAGTTTGCATTTAGTGTACATAGTGTACATTTCATGTTTTAATCACACAAAAAACAAACTGTTTACTCAAAATGACTTTTAAATGATAAAGTCACGCATAAATAAAAAATAGGTATTACAAATTTTGTCGGCGGTACCAAAATAAGTCAAAGTAGGATTACAATAGAGCTAATATCAAATACGGCTTTCAGCCAAACGAAAGCCGTGTAATATTAAGACAATGGTTACAATCTTGTATTCTTCTACCTTTTCATAGACTGCTGTCGTTATTATGCTTGAGGCTTCTTCTTGGCTAGCTATTTTGGTTAGAAGGTCGTCGAATAGGTTTATCTTGTATCCCAGGGCTTACGTCCTCCTTTTCTAGAACACTGCCGGTTACACTTCGACTAAACTCCTGCAATTCCATTCTTTCATTGCTCAGCTTGTTGTATTCTTCTCCATAACACAGACATGGTTCGAGCCGTGCGCTTTTCACAGCTTGCCCTCCAATTAGTAGGCTGCCAGTTAAGAGCTGCTACCTTCCTTCCCTCTTTGTTGGTCATGTTGAAATTTCAATTCAGCAACGTCGTTTTAGTGAAGGGCTATAGTCAAGCAGTAGAGTATTTTACTCTACTATTATTTTCCAGTGATGTGGTCACTTTATTTGTTATGTGCTCCTGCTGCACGTGTTTCTTATTCTTTCCCGCCCGTTCAACGCTCCTGGTTTGCCGGTCCTTCCTCATCCCTGTCCACTGCCCGAATGATGGAATATACAGTATCCATATTATTACCAAAAACGCGCGGACTTAAAAGAAACACTCACTCACATTTTTACTGACAATCACTATTTTAAAATGTTTAACAATCGACGGAAACGAAGAACCTAGAATCAAACTTATAACCAAGATAAATAAATCATGTGCTTATAGACGCACTTCCGTGTTTTGTCTAATTCACTAACATACCATTGGCAATTGAATGATTTGTTATTTTCTAGAGCATGGTTCACAACGTTGTGAATGAAACTGAGACTTCCACTGTTGGATATCATTGAGCCATTGATCTATACAAAGCTTCCTAGCTAAAGACAAAAGATAAATCATACTGCTCACAAAAACATAGATCTATTTTCTCACGGTGTCTAGAAGAATGACGATCAAAATAAGTCACTAAATGGTCTAAAGAATATCCCATACGGCGATGATGCAGAACATACACACAATAGTGTCCACACAGCAATGATTTTGTGCCTTGTAATGTCACTTTATTGAATCGTGTTGTCTGAGTATTTCTTCTCGCAAAGTCAATGATATCATCTTCCAAAGGAGGCAATCAGTACGAGTCCAAATACGCCACACATCATTCTTGAGGAAAGTAGACAGCTACCCAGTTGGTTCGTGGGAGATGGCTGTCGTCCGTGTTGATAACATAAGCTTGATGGACTTGAGGATTGCGATGAGGGAGTTCATCTTTTGCACATACGACAGGATTCCAAGAACAGGGTACGAACTGTGGTTCAAAAGGTAATACAGCTCCCAGGTATCCATGTTTGTTTTGTTTTATTTTTCTTGTTTCTTTCTTCACAGATGATAATAAGTGATCAATGCGATCCTGATTTTCTCTTCAAAAATGTCTGACAAGTAAACAGGTGTTAAATCCGACTTCGTACACTGGTCCAAGGGAGATTCGATGCGTCGGATCTCGAGAGGCGTTAATGGAGGATATGAAAATTCACGCAAGCCATTATACCACTGACGAAACACGTCTTCTTCCGAGATGAGACTCCATCTATTGTTTTTGGCTCAGCATCAGACATGTATCATGATGGGTGGAAATGTTCCTCATCGCTGCCTTGGTCTGGTGTGAAATCAAAAGCCCACAAAGTGTAGCCTTCTGCATAATCCTCGTACGTAATGCCGTGACTGGTGTTGGTTCCTAACTGTTCCGTGGCTTCGAATAGGGACAAGTACGATCTCGTATAGTTCTTCTTGTCACCAAACATATGTTCGAAGGGTCGGGTACACAAGGTCTTGCCTTCACGACTGACTTCAATCTTGAACACGTCGTAATAATAAAAGTGGAAACTATTTTAATCGCGGACTCCAATGAAGGTTGCATTGCTCACGATACCAAGGATTAAACGTTTGGGTAAATGACGTTGGAACAGATGATCTTCGATCATAGAGTGCTGTCCGATGGGAATGGTGAAAGTTTTCACTTTCACACGTCGAATCGGATACTTGGCTGTCGTTCTTCTCAAAGTGTGACTGATGTCGTTTCCCACTTTATGTAACACTTCCACGCGTTGCACGTCTAATTTAGCTTCTTCGATTTTGGTTTTGTAAGCGTCATCAGTTGCATCCATTACATGGAAAGCTATACTGCTGTGATTCAGTCTCAGGCGGACATCCACCCCGTTCAGCAAATGCTTTTCTTGTAACCACATGTCCAAATGAAAACGACCCATCAGTTTTAAACGCTTGTTGTTTAAGATTTTGTTTCGTCGTTCTATAAATCCCTTGCTGTGGTTTATCTTTATATCCACTTCGGTGTTGTTAAATTTACCTGGTGTATCAGGTTTCCATGCCACGTTAGCATACAGATTAGTAGTCTTGGCTTCTTTTCTGTCCGTCAGGAAATTATCCAGGTAGACACGATAAGGGTAAGTATCCATGCTGATACTGATCAGTTTGTTATTCAAGTACATATCCACTGAGCTGAACAATGAATGCATACATTTGTTGACGGGAGCTACTGCTTAGGTGTGTATAGCATTTGCAGTCGTATCATCAACATTGACTTTCAAGTACAAGTAACTGTTATTGAGATCAATGTAATTTTCGGTCTGACCTTTGATTTCAAGCTCCAGGGGAGTTGATCCCGAGTCCTTGACAGAGGAATTGGGGTGAAATTCGACCCATTGGGAAATGGCTGATTCGGTAGCGTTCATGGAATTTATAGCCGTTTCTCGTCGGCACAAAATGTCTTTGCTCGTTTGCAGTAAGACGTTTCGCCAGCTCTTAAGAATGCTTATTTTGGCTTTTGTTTGTCGATGATGACGTTTTGAAGAAATGCGTTGCCTTCCGTCAATGTGGCATCTTTCAAGGCATGCAATCCTCGTGTCACCATAGGTTTCAACACCGGAGCCACCGAAAGAAAAGCTGACGTCAATATATCTCCTAAACCATGTCCTCTCTGTCGACATTAGATTCGTTAGAGAAAATGAAGTTTCACAGTGACTTTCCCTTTGGTAAATGGAATATTTTGTCCCAAATCTCATTTTATAGACACCTTGACAGTGTCCAAATACGGCTTGCTAACGGGCAAATAATGAGGATGTACAATGTACAAATTCGCGGTGAACGTGATAGGAGTTTCCACCCTCATCGGCAGCTGAGCAGAATCCACTTTGAAAGGAATGACACACAGTAACGGTACTAATGTGTGTTTCGCCACGTTGTAACGGAGTACACATAGATTAAATTCATTCTTTGGTTCAGTTATACAGGGAGTCGAAAAACTTCCGTATTGCTGTTGATCTTTGGCTTACAATGTTTATTCATTTTTGTGTCTCCACTTAAAATGTCAAACAAGTCACGATTAAAACTGATGGACAACGTTTGGGTATCTTGAAATTTCATCAGTAGGCGACGAGCCACTTTATGGAACTCAAGGGTGACACCTTTTTTAACTTTGTTCAGGGCTTTGCCAAATGCTAACTCTAACCTGAAAGCAATGGCGTTCACCAAATGTTGACCGATAAAATAAAGGCCTGGCGTAATTTTCATAGTGTAGATACTGAAGGGTGAATTTCTGTCTGGTTTTACGTCACCTGCAAACCCGATTTCATTCATGGCTTGTTGCAATTGTTCGTTCATGAGTTCGACATTGATGTTTTGGATTTGTTTAGGGTGAACCATTTCCACCAAAGCCACTTCCCAGTGAGCTTGATGATCTAATTGGATGGACTGAGGTAATTTTGCCGTGTAACATGACAAGGTCTTATTGGGAAACACCTCAATGGAACTGTCACTGGGTAAGGTTAAGTAAAATTGGTTATTGTGACTCATAATTCCAGAGTTATGTGACTGTCCGATGTGTTACTTGAAGTCAAAGGATTGTCTCCACCCAAAATGGGTTTGTTGTTGAAATGGTGACTGGCATTGGACACAAGATTCCAGTAGTTGCCGTTCGAGGAGAATTTCAGTTATGTATTGGGAAGAAGGTAACCGATGCAACTGCTCAGTAAAATAGTCCATATTGCTTTGTCTCCTTGTTGTAAACTCAAATTAGCAATGCCTGCACCGATGACGTAATAAGCCATAAAGATTTGGCAGAAAAAGACGATTTGTGTTTTAAGCACCCGTTCTCCACTCCTCACCCATAATGGTTGTTTCTATAAGTTTTGCAGTGTGCGCTGGAGTGTTAACGGTAGATGAAGCTGTGTGAAAGGGCATGATGGTCACTTGTTTTAATAGTGGATGACTTGCGAAGTGTCGATCCAAGAATCAAAACTGGTTGGATATCCTTTCCAACGCACTTCTTTGAGACGTCGTTTTCCCAATTTATGGGTTCTGCGTTCGAGAATGCTTTCGATGTCGTACACGTCGTCTTCTGTTCTGCTCGCACGTTGCAAATCAGGCAAGGAAAACGTTCCTTTTAACACTTCTCCGTTCATGTCTTCCAATTTATAGATGACAGGACGACGGCCATCACTCGTCCAGTGACACGAAACATTTCGGTGGTCCAAGTAGGTAAGTGACCTTTATCGAAAGTGCGTTTGGTTTTGCCATTGCGCACCGAGTCTTCTCGGCCAAAACTTCACCTTTCTTGGGGACAGTCACCGTCGGGGACGTACCAAATAGGCGATCAGAAACCAGCAGTTCGTTGTCGGGTGTCACATCTTGTGGGGCACGTCCAATGCTTCGATGGTAAGATTGGTTGTACGCTTGCACCAGGTACGGTAAGATGCCGATGTACTGGAGAGTGTAGTGATGCGTAAAATATTTCCACATGCGTTCTTTCAAAGTGCGGTGAAAACGTTGCACGATGATGGCTTTTGTTTCAGTATTCTCGGTGGAAAAAAATGAATGTCACATTTCTTTAATTCCTTTTGGAAAGCTTGGTTTGTCATCGAAGATGGTGACGACCACTTTGTTTCAACACATGCTGCAGGGCTCGCACTAACTAACTGCTCGATTTGGAAGTCAATGGCATGACCCAGGGAAACTTTGAAAAGACGTGGATGACACAAAACAAATATTTGTAGACGCTATTGTAGGTGGCCAAATGAGAGACATCGGATTAATCGGTTTGTGTTTAACTTCTGGAAAACTTGCTTCGAATGGGCTTGTGCAAAGTATAGGTAGCTTGATTTTGTAACGATCGTTGCACTTGAGGTAAACGGAGACGTTTCAGACGAGAATTGGCAGCACGAAACAATTTTTGAACTCCCCCGTAACCTGCAGGATGGGATGGATCGTAGTAAATGATGGATAACACCTTCTCCATTTTTTTTTTTTTTTTTTTTGTTAATAAGTCACCCACTCTTCGCTGATGATACTCATTTTTTCGTTTGGTATTGTATTGGTTTGTAATGCTTTGCGTGTCCGGCTAGCGATAAGTGTCGAGGAGGAAGATGTCTGAACAACGGTAATTGGGTCTTGTTTCAATTCTCTCTTCACCTGCATTTTCTTTTTAATGCACCCAATTCTTGATGTAGGTGGTGTTGTTAACTTACATACATTCCAAGCGGATTTTGAAACCCTTTTTCTTCTTCTTCTTTTTCTGTCTTTCTCGATGGTAGTAGTAGTGGTGGTGGTGATGGTGGTGCTGGACTTTCCATCAAGGTCTTAAAATCTTTCAGAGTGGGTAGAGCCGTTTCGTTTAAAGGTGTTTGGTGAAAAAGTTGCAGTCGTTGCAAGAGTTGACCGTACTTTTGTGATTTTTCTGTTTCGAACAAAATGTGGCGAACCATCAACGACTGCAGTTCGTGTTGCAACTGGGACATGTCGCTAAAATTGGAAATGGGAGGTAAATGAGGGGCTCGTTGTTCTTGCCAACGATGGTATTTGTGTTCAGCTACCACTGCAGTTAAAGTGGATTACGTTGTCACCACTGCAGGATACGTTCTTGGAGAACCTGAGGCAACCGGATACGCGATGACCGTCGTTGCAGTTCGTGGTTTGTGAATGTAAGGTTGTGTCCTGGCTGAAATGCCTCTATGGCGAGTAGAAGCTGTTTTATGTCTTTTTCTTGGGGCTTTTCTTTTTCTATGGTTGTGACCTGGTCGTGACACTGTTGGTGTTTTTCTTCTTGTGACTTCGTTTGGCATTTTGTGGAGTGGTGTTTTCTTGGGGAAAACTTTGGGAGCGTTAGGAACACATTTTAAGAGGGACCGAATGATGACACCTCTTAGAGTACCGCTCCCTCCAGGTTTAAATATGATTTGCTTTAAGGTTTAAGTGTTGATGCGGCGATAGGCCAGTTAGGTCAAAGTTACTTTGTTTCTATCAAAAACATTTGGATTGATGAGGAATTCGAACGATGCCTTGCAGTAATTGACCTAATGTCACCGTAAACCATTGTAATACGTCTTTGCGAATGGCCTCTAAGACACGTATTTGTGGATTGTTCTCATGACTGATGCTATACAAGGCACGAATCAATTTGACGGGAAGATGAGACTGAAAGGACATCATGTTGACTCTGTGTGAGACAGACGAAAAGTGTCCGAAGTTTTTATAGATTTTTGGGGGGTTAAGTCGAGGACGGAGACACGTACAAGACAATCAAAAATAATCCGGAGTAGTAGGTTTCAAATCAACGAGTAAATAAGCGTGTGGAGTTTTAGTGGCATCTTCGTACGGCTGAGTTAGCCAAGGCGTTCCTAACTGATTGGCTAGGACTTGCACTTGCGATTTATTTCGAGGGCTTTAAAACAAGGCAACGTAATGAGCATTGAGACTGACAGTGCGATGGGCTTTACTTTGTTGAAATAAATTTTGGGTGATGTAAATGACACTGGCATTACGGTGATGCTCTTTGCGCGTAAACCACAGATTAATTTCTTCTTCGGCTTCTCCTAACATGTCGAAAATGACCAAATGGGATTGAAGGGGGTCAGACACAATTCCGTCGTCTTCGTTAGGAATGCCTTCCACAAACACGATGTAATCCCCTTGACTTTCTCGCAAGAGGCTGTATGCCGATTGCCACTCTTTGCAACACCACACGATTCGTTGAGGTGGATGATCGATCAAATGATGTTTATGTTCGATCAAACGTTAGACAAATCCGGTTTTGATTGAACCGGTAGATCTAGCAATGAGCATGTTAAAGGGATGGCGAAGGTCCAAAGCATCCCAGCTGGCACGATCTAAGTGTTCGTCGATGACTTTGAAAGTGGTGGAAGAGGGGTCAGAAACAGTACAGGTTGCCATAGTGTCAGGAATATCACACTAAAACCGACAAGACAAGAGTTTTTATACTTTTTTCAGGACACGTTTATTGATGTTCCAAAAATAAACACGAACTACTAAACTACATAAAAGTTGAAAGCTTAAGTACAACGATAAAATGTACATTAAAACGATCAAAACACAAACACCACACGTCGACCAAACTTCAACGGAAACATATCTTGTAATAAGTTATGGTAATCACCCACGGTTTGAATCGTATCACTGAGTTTCTTCCAAGGAATATGTTGAATCACTTTTGGCAGCCTGTTTTATTCCCTCTTTTTGTCGGAGACAATAAGTGTACTGTCTGGTCAGAGATGGTTTTACACCAGTAGCGAATAAAATGTGTTTAGTCACCAACTTGCACATCACAGCTCGTTCAGAAGTTTCCTCTTTCACTAAGGTGACATTGTGTAAAAGAATTTGGTAAATCTCAAACTCTCCCTCTGGAATTTGTTGCAGTAAGTCTACCTGGTAGCAAAGATAATCATCAATAACAAACCAATCCTTTGAACCAAGTGGTAGTTGATGAATGTCTGACCAATGAAACAATTTCAACTGAATCAGTTCTATTATAGCTTTCAGGTACCAGCGGTTTACACACCGTTGACGTAACAGATGCAATTGGTCTTTACGTTCACTTGTATTTTGATCAGTTCTCAGTAAATCCTTTCTCTACATTCCACACAAGCCACGAATGTTCTCTGGTAAACTATCCATGATCATATTAGTCAGTATTATTGATTTTAGAATATTCTCCTAGTGCGAAAGTAATCAACATAGTGAGTAATTTATGAACACTGCCATTCAAGGTAATGCCCAAGAATGTCAATGAAAAATTCTGATGTAAACGGTGCAAAGCGGAATAACAGGATGAATGCACCTTTGCTCCAAATAACTCTAACACATTTGTTGACTTATTTCACTTCCCTCTTATAAATTTCTCGACACAAACGTTATACAGTCACCTATTGAGATTTCGCTCTGGCTAATCTCTGCCAAACGTCCTTGTAGATCTTCTCTTGTAATTCGTTAGGTAATGATTCAATATGATTTTTAAAATGGTGTTTAAATACTGGTCTCAGTGGTGTCCAACATTTGACTCCTAGCCAATCTGGTTTCTTCAATGACATGGTAGGTGAATTCAATGACTTGGTCCCACTAAAGATAGGTAGTGACAATTCGGAGACCATCAAGCATGTTCCAGGTAGCCTAAATATTGGTTACACAGGTGTAGTGATACACTACAACTGAAGCATTTGACTTTATCCCCTTTCGTCGAAGTACAAAATTCCGGCTCTGGTTAATTCATCGGGGGTAGGTTATCCCAGATATTTAGTCCATGTTCTCGCTGTATTCAGGCAAACGCACAGGGAACGAATATTCATCTTTCAGAGGCTATCGATGACGGTAGGGTGACATCGATAGGAGTTTGCTCAGGGCTGGATGAAATCCGTACGTTGGTAAACGTGAAGGTTGACATCCACATTTAAAATGAAACCCAGATAAGTGTCCACGATGACGAGTGACATCGCTTTGGCATCCATCAGGTTTGACACGCACAGCATCACTTTCACGTCATCCATGAATCCTTGCTGCAGTGAGGGCAATGACTAAAAATATACTCTTGGATGCACTTCTCGCACGCTGGATGAGCCACGCAGAAATTAGGAATGTCAATGCCAGTCTCTTGCATGCATTCGAAATCAAAAAAGATGAAATTGCCTTTCGTCTTGAGATGGTCATCTTACTGTTGCAATTTGTATTTTTGAATGTAGCATCGGTGTCCCAAGCCCAAGATTTGGTGACATACGTGTGCTTTGGCATTGTTGGTAAGTATGCCTTGTCCACAAGTGGGAAGCGATCTCAGAAGTTGACAAGCACATTTCTGCTGTGAACCTTGCGTCTTCAGTTGTTGTTGGTAACATACAGGTTTGACACAAGTGGGCAGACAAGCAGGGCAATGCACTCGTTCTTGTCTTTTGTCCAGACAGGGTTGAGGGGCAAACATTCTGAGCATTTCGAACCGCAATGCTTGTGTTGTTCTCGATTGTCATAGCCATAGTCACATTTCTCACAGTAATAACTATATCCCAGCAATGCGGTGATACTGATAATGGTATCGAAATGTTTATTGTGATAATAGACGTGAATGTATTGTCCATACTTAAAATCTTTACAACAGATCATTTAACAAAATGAATGTCTAATGACTTTTGGTGGTCAAAGACGTGTAAAAAACGGAACAGCTTTATTCTGTCTGGATACACAAAGAAAAAGCATCATATTGACTACATTATGACAAAAAGCAAATAATTGCTTCGCTGTACCAGATTCGTTCATTTTAGCTAACAACTAAAAAGATTTGTCAAAATTACCCCCACCGAACTTCTGGTCGAAATTGACAATGGAATATGTACGCAGCAGAACATTTTCAGGAAAGCTATGTGTGTGTGTGTGTGTGTGTGTGTGTGAGTTGTAATTGTAATGTAGCTATAACATTTATTTGTATCATATCGCTACGATGTCTGCAGTGTGAAAGTTTATATTGAAGTATAACACTGGGACATAATGTTGTAGACATGTAGCATCATGTCCGATCCAGTCACACATCACCTTCCTTAGGAAAGGCGGAGCCCGATTTGGATCATTTTTGAGGGTCCCCCTGTGAACTGGGCATGTTGCAAGTTTTATATGATATTGAGCATAACATTTTATTCCATCGATTTAACTTTACCATCCCTTTTTGGATATAGTTGTAAAAATTAATAACGCGCGGGCCATGTTACGCCTAATTGATGTTATTGGCGTACGTATGGTCCTGCAGCCTTCATTGTCCTGACACCAGAAAAACCATTCCTAGCACTAACCTCTTAATGCTGAGCCCAAGCGAGGCGGCTGCTAATATTATTTTTATAAGGTTTTGGTATGACTCAGCCAGGGAACGAACCCTCGACCTTCTGCATTTGAGACGTACGGTCTAACCAATTGGCCACCCACACGGTCTGTTCAGGAAGTTGGACATTGACCCTGCTAATCACCCTATACATATCAGGGGCGACGTATTACGCAGTAGGACTGTGTTACTGATGTTATTTTGTTCGGCTATCAACCTAAGTGCCAAATTAGTAAATTGTTCAAGTATTCGTGTCTAACCAATGAAACGGTAATGCAGTCCGTGCCCCTAAACTTCATTTAATATATGGCCATTTTATGTGGCCCACAATAAAACAACGTCTTAATTCATGAACATATTTTAAAATTCAAATAAATCTAGTCGTAATACTACATTAAATACTGCATATGTCATAAAACGTCTGCACTATTCATTTCATTTAACCTAAAGTGTGGATAAGGAATCTCAAGGAAGAAACATTTTTTGTCACTGGTATGCCAAGGTATTCATACTTTGCACAGAGAACCTGAGTTCTCAAGAGATTTCCCAAATATAGAGTCATTTGATCATTCATTCAAAAATCGCATGGTGATTGTATTAGATGCGTTGTCACTGAATTTTATAAATGCTTTCATTTGTTAGATACATGTCCGGTGTTTTGATTTTTATGTACAACGATACCCGATGGTGATTTATGTATTTATGTATACACATATTTCGAAATGGTGAGTTCGGTTTATCCTCTGCCGTATCTGTGGAGTGCGTCCGATTGGATAAACCGAATAATTCGATCGCACAGACGATTTATTGTGCCATCATCTGTGTATAAATGCCTCAAACAAACACTAAATATTTACATTAAGGAACGTCTTATTATAGCAATTGTACTCCCACGATAATTTTTGTATATGTTCTATGTAGTTTCGGCTTAGATGGTATCATGCAAATCTTTTCCATTAGTATTTGTGACTTAGAAATTGATTTATATTAGCCATATTTAAAGTTGCATTTTTAAGTACCATATGATTCTTATCGGATACCTTAAGATTCACTTCTGAACCTATGTATTGTTTTGTAAGTATTTTGCCGATAACGTTTATCTATGTAGATTACCGTATATAACGTCATCAGGCTTTATCGTATATGCACGTGTCAGGCATAGTAAACGGTGGTAGAAGTATTTTCAGCTGACCAAAGTGACCAGAGTGATCAAAGTTATCGGATTGATCATATTCGACTTGGTACTGACTGCAGAGCTAACCACTGACGTTGTGAACCTGACTGATTGACTTATTGTTATTTATACGGCGCAGCAGCACTGTTAGGCTAGTTTGCGCCATAACAAAGGTTATATGTTTGATCATGTACAAATGATAAAAGGTTTTATATCGACCAGCGGTATCAAAAGCCAAATGGATGAAAGTAAAACGATAAGATGTTAACGGTCATAAATAAAGCCACCCGATCAACGTGGAATGTAAATGGCATATGCTAATAAAGTCAGTTATTGAAAAGAAGGGACGGTAAATACATGACAAAAAATGATCAAAGTGATGGCGCACAAGTTATAGCTTAGAGTAAATGTTCACTCCTTTCTGGAATTCTATAATACAAGTGATGTTTATTTTATCCAAAATGTTCCTTCATGTCATGCGTATTGTAATACTGATCGCGAGTAGGTTGCAGGTCGAATCACTCTAACATAAAGTACTTAACAGTGAATGGTTCATTGCAAGCGACGCACTCTGGTGGTGCTTCACCTTTTAGTATGTGGAAGTGGGTTATATGCGTATGACCATATCGAGTTCTTGCAATGACTCCTTCGTCTATACTCTGTAGGAAGGAGTCCATTATAATAGGGCTTGCTTCATGGCGTGAAGTTTATTATTCACTACATTATTCCATGATGTATGCCACTTCTGACATGTAGTCCCTTTAATACTAGATTAAAAAACAACATACGGTATTTTAAAATCAGATGGTTCGTGGGATACGGCCACATTAGCAGCGTCATCTGCTCTTTAGTTACCATTAATGCCAACATGGCTAGGTAACCAACATTATACGATATTGTGGGAGGTACTCAGCTTACTAAGTTAGAAGAGAACATTGGTCAACAATGGGTTATCCAGTGTTATATTGTGCAGTGACTGAAGTACTGGTATAGAGTCAGAGAAGATGATGCAGTTTAAACTATTTTGATATATTGCAGAACAATGTATATTACTCTGATTTCGGCTGATAAAATTGACGTGAGTGAAATTGTGGTGTGTGTTTTCTACTAACGAAGGATGCAGCAGCCTCTTCGTCATGCTTGTGAAGTTTTTTAATTCTGTGAGGAGTTCATGATAAGAGTTGTTGAAGATGGAAAGTTTTGTCTCGGACTTTGATTCCATCGTGTAGCTTAAAAAGAACTGGTGGTTGTTTAAGTAGCCAGGGTGGTGTTTTCTGAATTTTATAAAAGTCAATGTTTGTACTGTCAAGGCTGGATGATATTCTAATGCCAAACGTTATGGCGTTTGGTTTGTTTTAGTGTTGTATAGGTTTTGTATTTGGGTTGAAAAACAGCCGGAAATGCAGGTTTCAGAAGGTATTGATTTTAATTTGAGAGCATACTGTGCGGAAAACATGTATCTATGATATGATAAAGGTGGTTTGTTCGCTTCAGCTAGAAGGTTTTCTTACGTGGGTCTCTTAAATGATCCCAAAGCGAGTCTTATTCCTTGACGATGAATTGGATCAAGCATTTTCAAATATGAATTTCTGGCTCAACCATATACAACTCAACCATAGTCCAGTTTGGACAGAATAATCATTCTATATAAAGTGAGGATGACTTTTATATCAGCGCCCTAGTCATTGTGCTCTAGCTACAACTTTATGTAGATCTAGATATTTTAAGCATTTAGCTTTCAAGTGATTTAGGTGCGGAATAAAAGTCAGATTTTTGTCGAAGATAAAACATGCAAGCTTTGTTTTTGCACCAACTGGAATATGTGCTCCATCCACCGTGAATTTAGGTTCATCGTGCGGTCTTCGTAACTGACATATTTTCATAAATACTGTTTTGGATTTCGTTAATTTGAAACCGTTAGTACTGGCTCAGTTTTGAATCGTTGTTTATGTTTTGATGTAGTTGTCTTTCGATTGTATGCATGTGCTTTGATCGATAAAATATTAGAAAATCATCAACGTAAAGCGAGCAATCCATATCAGGAGCCAAAGATTTGGTGAGGCTATTAAGTTTGATGTTGAAAAGCGTCACATATAAAATACTGATCTGGGGCACACCTATCTCTTGCTCCTGCAGATCTGAGAGAGTAGAGCCCACTCGTACCTTGAATACTCTGTCTGAGAGAAAGTTTTATATAAAATAAGGCAAACAGCCTTTTAAACCTAGATCGTGCAGGTCATTTAGTATCCCGTGCTTCCATGTCGTGTCATAGACCTTTTCTAAATCAAAGAAAACCGCTAATAAATGTTCCTTTTTGACAAATAAATGCATCGCGAACAAATGTTTATCCTGTAACCAGCTGATCGTTGGTGCTCCGGCCATATCGAAAGCCACTTTGGAAAGGAGATATTAAATTGTTAGTTGCCAGGTACCTTACAAGCCGAAATTTGATCATTAGTTCCATTGTTTTGCACACACAGCTTGTGAGTGCAATAGGACGATAGCTGTTAGCATTTGTGCTACCTTTACCTGATTTGGTAACTGGCATTTCTATTGCTTCTTTCCGATTTTTTAGTTCTTTACCTGTAATCCATAAATCATTGAATCTAGAAGCAATGTTAATGTTGGTTCTGGAAGGTGTTTCAAAAAGTGGTAATGTATTTCTTCAGGCCAGTGGATGTATCGTGGGCTTTATTCAGAGATTCCATCAGCTCAAACAGTATAAACAGTTGATTATAACTTTCTCAGTTATTCGATGTGAATTTCAACCGTGTCTTTCTATTTTGAGTTTTTAATCTTCCGACGGCTTCTGAGTAATTAGACGATGAGGACATTTTAGTGAAATTGTGAAGCTAAATTATGGCAGCCGTAGAGCTGATTAAACAGTATTGCTGGTTGAGTAGCAGGTGATTGGGCGTTGATGACCGAAATTGGTGGGCGCTGATTGCTTTATTGACCAACCTGGAATAATCACTGCTTTATTAACCAGTGTGTAACTCCATACATATAATCTTTCAAAGGTGGGCTAATCTTGAGTTGTTTTATACCCAGTGTATTTTTCGAACTATAAAGCTATTAAGTCCCTTTGTTTTCATCAGTTTCACTCTTTGAGTGAATACATGTTTACTATGTGACTACAATAACACAATTTTACTATTTGCGTAAAACACATCATTCTTTCTTTTTGAAATCACGTTAAATCATTCACCCTTTGCCATTGTAATGTGTTAAGTCATTTTGTTGTATTTTCATTATTTAGTTCGTGGGGAATATATTAACTGATCCAATATTAGAATATTATACGCACGTCCTCATGATAAATATTTTGTATTCAAGCCATTCGTCATAAAAATTGTATTTGAATCAACATCAAAAGTGTTCTGTTGCAAAGCCGATATCCCAGCCAGTTATGTGTATACATGCTTCTTCTCAAATTGTGTAATCTAAGTTCATTCTAGCACTACTCTGTATAATGTTAGATAATTAAGGTAAATTAACGTGCCTTATACACGACACATCATGGTCTAAAATAGGGCAGATACCATAACAGTATCATCTTATCCCATTTTGATGACGCACTTGCTTGACTTAAAGTCACAGACTCCCAGTTCTCTAGAGAATGAATCTCAATGACAACAACATACTTGCCCAAAACATCCATTCAACTAATTATACTATATTGAATCAGATAAGTTCTCTTCAAAGTCCTTATTAACTATTTCGATGAAGCAAACCATCCTCTGACTAAAACAGTCAGCAACTAAATTATGTGATTCCAATGCTACATACAGTGAACATCTGCATCAGTTAACACTGCTTAGAATATTGTAATGAAGTTTAAAGCGATTGTCATTTTACTAACACGTACTCGGTATTATTATTTTCCCGACATTCTATTATCTTTTACTTATGAAACAAAAGCTGTCCCCAAATGAAGCTTATGATCAGTATAATACAATTTTTATGGATGCTAAAGTAAGTTTTTTGTATCATAGTCCCAGCGAACTTTAGTTTTCTACGTACTACTTATGTTACTCTAAAACATCGTTTTCTACTGGATCATATGTTACGATAGTGGCACGGGGAGTAATAGACTTGTGTTATGAGCAATATATCATAACTGTTTTAGTGTGAGATCCATACTTTTATGGTCAAACGACACCTAGCTCTGTGTGCGGATACATATATGCTTGGCACAGGACAGTGACGTCTAATCATGTCCAATGTAGCCCGATCGTTAAGTGTGTGTTATTGATAGTAGGGAGATCACGGCAATGCAACATTGTAAAATAACATCAGTGAATCAAATATTGCAATAACAATACTATTATTTTGCCAGGAAAGCTGATGTCGGCACCGTACGTTGATGTAAACAATATGGTGGCTGTTAATTATTGTTACAGTTTATCAGCTGTCTCAAGGCCAGTTGTCGCTGATTACCGTATATATGTATGGGACAGTCCCAATTAGAATAAAGTTCAGCAGGGCTTTGCGTGGAAGTGTATGATTATAAATAGTAATATAATGTACTTTCAAATTTGAGCATTAATTTTCTTTATGAATATACGCGTTGATGTGAAAGTTCTATGACACTCTTACGTGTTGATATACACATGTTATAACATGGCCACCCCATTGCTTCGAGTTCCATTAAATCAAGCTTAAACTAGTAACCAAGTTTGTTGATTAACGAAACTGTCATGTACAAAGGCTTTTCTTAAGTTTGGGGGATACATCTTATAATCAGGAGTTGCAACAATACAAGCTTACAATTAACCAACTTAAACTTTGTTTGAAAAAAAGAATGAAAACCCCAATACTCTTTGTGTACTATAATTTGATTTTGCTCTCAACAATATCTTGAAAATGAAACGAATGAGAGAAAGAGATCATTTCTTTTCTAAAGCACTCTTTAACAGCAATGTGCACGAGCCTACGAAGACATCAGTGTTATTTCCACAGGGCTGCGTGGTGAGTAGTGGAAGCTATATGTGAAAAATATTTATATCTAATGTATATAGGAATTTCTCCGAGATGTTCCATACTTTCATAACGTAACCAAATACTCACTTCACATCTTAAGAAAACGCAATACAATCCTCTGTACGTTGATGGACATGCTATTCAAAATACTTAAAGGTCAATTATTTACTTTCCTAATTCATGTGGTATGCGTTTGTTGCCGTTTTGCTGTATGCATTGTGGGTACAAAATGAAACATGTATTGTTTCCCTTTCGAACTGACATCTTGTTGTTGCCCGACCATATATTGATTGCAACACTAAACAAATGTTGGTGAAAAGCCCGTTGTATTGTAGAGAGTACCAATAATCTCACTGGATAAAAAGTGTGGGTCTAGCCTGAGCCGTACTCTCACTTGGGATGCCATTATATAAACGAAGGTTTATATGAGACCCCTCGGTATCTAAGACTCGAGACTGCATTTCCTTTCTCAAAATGAAGGTTGTAGTTGTATGTTTGCTGCTTCTCTGTCTGGTTGCGGTCGTTTGTCCCATATCTATTTGTTCATTAGTTATTTTGCCTTCTTAATATTACATGTAATTTAAACATATTGTAGATGGTATTGATAATTCTAGATCTGTTATGTACCACTAGAATTGTATTTCTTTCTCTGTCTACATTTGATGTATAAACGTATCATACAAAGCGATAGTAAGCTACAGATATATTTAATGACCATGTTTCGAATGATGTCCTACAAGATTAGAAAGTCTGAATTTGAGAGATTCATTGTAAAATCAATATAACCCGGACTCTCAAAGATGTGTACGATTTGTAATTTATAATTCATCATGTTAATCTGGTTAGAATATTTACTGTTGGGCAGTGCACAGAAAACAATGTTTTTCATAAGAAAGCTGGATAGGTTGTGTTCCGCATTCAGCAATTAAAATGTAGTAGTTTCCTCGGTTTCTTCTTGACGTATTGTTTGGTCTGCAAATAATGGTAACATTCTTAACTCGTCAATTACTTATTTGAAGCTAAGCAAGAAAGGTTGCATTGTTTTTAAAATTACAATACATTTAGTGTCGGTAAATACATGTAAATCATAATAGAACATTGTTAATACCATGTGTGCCTAAATCAATATATTAAAGACATTACTGAAGAGGTTTCAGATGTAAATGATCGTTTGATCATTTTACGTCGAGAGAGAGAGAGAGAGATGATGATGATGATGATGATGATGATGATGATGATATAATATATTATTCTATCTTTTTGAAACTATGACTTCGACTTCTCTGTCGAGATCAATATAATACAGTCTGTAATGTAGCTGATTTGCTAGTGTATGAGAATAAATGAATGTCCATTAGTGAGATTTGATCTCTCAGCAAATCTTTTAGTAGCTTGCCATGCATAATTACAATATCCCTTAACAGTATATACAAATAAAAAATGGAACATATGCGTATGTCATACACGATAATGGAGAAAGTCAACCAACCATATTAAGTTGATGTTGATGGACTTTTCACATGTCAATAAAGCTGTCTCTACTGGGAATTTAGTTTTGACGTAGCTTTACCATGATTAATGGCAAGTTCAATATCATTTTGAATATACCATGGAAATTAAATTGAACGATTTGAAATGTAGAAAAGTTTGAAATTTCCATTTTAGCAGTCTTCAATTTTAAATTTCTTTAATAGTATATTAACTACTAGTGGATAATGTTCTATTGAATACCAATCGAAGCTTACTTTGTATTATGTAAATAAGTATTGAACTGGACATGTGGTTAAACAAATCCACACATTATGAACGTGATACATTTCTAGATCGGTAATAATTGTGCAACGTTATCGCATTTGTGTTGAATCAGTTTATGATTAGCGAACAAATGGAGATAACAAACAATGTATGTATATCTGCAATTTTAATTTTACAAATTGATGTAGGTCAATATATCCCACTGAACATTAAAATCCTTTTATTTCTCGTGAAGGTATCAAACAGCGAAGCTTGATAATATAATACCTTATCGATGTCTTAAACACGAACTGTATACATGATTCGGAATTTTCCTCTACAAATCTTGTTAAACATTAACTTAATAAGATTATCAAAGTGCAAATATGATATTTAACAATTAGCTTATTAAACATGTTTCAATTTTTTGCAATCAAAGGTATCTAACCTTAGTAAACATGGACTGTTATAAAATGTCCTCGGTAATAATGTAAGCAACTTTGAAACGGTTTTAACCTAACACCTAAATAACTAATATTAACAACTGTTGAAAGTCTTAAGCTAACCGGGATGAATGATGTTTGTTAAACTTTAACTGAAATTATATAGAAAGTAAATCGACTTCTATAATATACAACACATGTGATCTTTACCTTCGGCTATACAAATAACCAGTCAGTTATTTAGTATTTTGATGTTTTCGTTATGATTACCATTTTGTAAACATGATAGTGTAAGTTTAGCATAGTACATGAGACTAAACAAGGACAGAGGGGGTTATACATAGTTAATTAGCCATCAGTACTTAATCATTTAAAGATTCGTTGCACATTATACTATGTCTTGTCAATTAGCTCATTTTAACCAATCATATACTAATATTCAGTTTTATATTACAATAAAATACAAAATAGCAACTGTTAAATTATTTCCTATTTTCTATTCTTCTAAATTTATGTACAGTCCGATATGCAGTTTATGTATTATAAAAGGTAGTTTTTATCGAACCAATCATATGTAAAACATATGTAGGTACAGATGTATCTGAATGGATGCTGTCTGTTTCTGATGTTCCGCTTGTTAGGCTCTGTATACTTTGAATATCTACATGTTATCTTTGATCTCAAATATGACATCATTCAGTCATATGTTTTGAATTATGTTATGAAACAAGACTACTTGGCTTGCAGTTGATGTGAAATTATGATGTAAAGTTATGACATGTCAAGTTAGGGAGTTACCTGGTAGACTTTCGAATTCCAACCGTTTTTAGAAGAAATATACAGTTCACCTCGTACATTTCTCCAAACATGTTGTAAGCAAGGGCAACATTAGTAATGTCAATACTTGTATAATGCATTGACAATGTCTGTCAGCACGACCAAAACATCACTTTCGCCGACAGGTACTTAAATTACATAACAATGGTTCACAAAAAGCATTCGGTTTGTACGAAAATGAGGGTCAAATACATTTGCAATTGTAATTTCTGAAAAAAAAAACGGGATTGAGTATGAGAGATGATAGGCTCGTGCAAATAGATATACACGGTGAATACGAAGAGAGACAAATACCGTAAAAAAGAGAAAATGAAGGAAGTAATTTCAATTTATATCAGAGTAATTAGAGGTGGCAAATTAAATAAACATCCGCACGTTTCATACAAATTTTAATTTTGATGTCACTAAATATATAATGTTAAAATCCCCTCTTAAGGAAAAATAAGTAGATAAATAGTTTTCTCATTTTGAAACAATGTGCTGAATATCTGAAATGAGCAAGTGATAATTGGGCTCGCCAGTCACAAAATAAACGTACTGATTATAAACTGGCCAAGGAATGTATCTCGAAGGGTCATGAGTTTGTACCGGAGTCTTATTAACATATACAATTGGCAACAAAAAAGCAGACTTAGGTGATAGATGGTGCGTAACCAAGTAAATGATTAAAGATTACGAAAATTTCAGACGAATCACATTAGTTGAAGTGTTCAAGGTTTGTGACCAGTTTCTGATAAAATTGGTCGTAAATCCTTGCCTCTTCCTTCTTGCAGTTATTGCTGGAAGAAAGGACATGTTTATAATGATTGCTTCAATTTAAAATAAGCAATATACTCCGTACAGACCTATTCACAATGCTCTTATTGTTAGGAGGACATGGTCTAAAGCACTACATTTGTTGGGTCGCACAAGTCCCAATCTGATTTTGTGATGAAAACTCTTGAACCATTAATGTCGAAATGTTCTTTATCACTCGTAAATGATTCTGAGAATTCTATTCTTTTTCGAGTTTTAAGGGACACATGAGCTTCTCATGTACAAAAAAAAAGAAACATCATTCAAGGATGAATCCTCTCAAACAGGAAAGTTTCAAAAAGGAAATCCACTATTTGATAAGGACTGATTTCATAGGACCGAGCAAAAGTGACTGGTGTTCACCATGCACCCTCGTACCGATGCCAGATAATTGGTTGCGCAAGAGCACTGAATATAATAGTTAATAGAATAGTGAAAACAAAAGAGATACATTTCCTTTGCCAAGAATCGATGACTGCTTTGGCAGAATTGCAAATAGGAAAAATATCACCAAAATATACCTTTGTGTAACTATTCTTTCAAGTTCTTCAGACGGAAATGGCAAAGGAAAATTTGGCATTCGTAAGATGGATGTCATGCCATTTGGGATGACAAGTGCGCCTTTAACTTTTCAATGTTTAATGACATTATATCTAATCTATGTGATTGTGACGCTTACGTCCAGGATGTCATCATATACAATGACACCTGGAAATATCACTTAGAGAAAATTCGGAAAATCTTTTTCAGACTTAATGATGCAAGTTTGAAAACTAATTTATCCAAAGTGAGTTCTGCCGAGCTTGTGTTACATTTTAAGGACATATTGTGGGACGATGACATTTTAAAAATATACGCTAATGTCAATGTTATCTGTGAATTCCCTATGTCTGTCAGTAAATATAACTTGTGCAATTTTGTGATACAATATCCTCAGTTGTTTTTCAATTCATCCGTAATTGCTGAAGACCTGACACTTTGATTGAGTATGAAACCAAAGTTTAATTTTGTCTCGGTCACATTAATACTCCCAGGTTCTGGTTTTGTATGGTATACCAATATAATTTATTAGAAATTTGTATTATTGTGTATTGTGATAGAAATTCTATGATTCTTTGGAACATATTTCGCAGTGTAGAAAGTTTTTACAGTTTTCACCTTGTATTATAGTTTAACTATTTAGTATTATAATTTGCGAATGTTCAGTTCTTACAATTAATATTCTTCCAATTACCTAACCTGCTTTGTCAGTTAAATGTAAATGAGTCACAAGTCAATAAGTTTGATAAGGTGAAATAAAGTTTATTGATACTGAGTAAACCAAACATATTATTATAGTGGTAACGTGACTCGTTCGGCGCAAGTGATGCGAATGTCGTTGCACTTAGGACCTCTACATAATTCTGGCAGCAACTAGTTTCATTTGGATTCATCAACTACATTCGATAAAGTTAATCTGAGCATAGCTATGCATGCTGTTATTAATGTGACACATATTTTCAAGCCACATCACAATGTTAGTGATCAGTCTTCCATTTGCAAAAAGCTTTAATATCCGTGATTTGTTTTCAGGCACCGATTAATTCAGACATTGTAATTGGACAATGAAATCCAGTTGAATTCCAGAATTTGAATTGCTCCAATACCAAGAAGCATTCCTCAGTTCTGACACGAACATAGACCTTCATATTGACAAGGAGGAGTTCAGGTAAGACGTCAGGTTATCCTAAGATGTTTCTTTGATATGATATCTATTTCCTGTGAAATTATATAACAGTATTATGTCAATTCAGTGTGCCTATATAATCTAACCAATCTATAATAATACGCTGAGTGAGACCGATTATTTTAGTCTTGCTATTAAGATACGGAGATGATTGTTTCAACGTTTACATTCAAGGAACTGAAGTCTTTGCAATATTGTATTCTACCTATGCAGATTTAGAACCGATATACATATTCGACTCGATATCTTGTTATGTTTGGAATGACGTTTTCTGTATTTTCTGAATCGATTTGCAGTTTGATTATATAGGTCACATGGAGTGGTGGTTTTCAATTTCAATAAAAGCAGCTACATTCAATTAGAACATATAATATTTGACACTAATGTATGAACTTAGGCATCTTTGTATATTTGATTGCTTGTGTCATCATGATTGTCTGATGTTACTGCTGTATCTTTACTACTATATCTAGCCCTATATTTCTTGGTTAGTAGTTTTAATGGTTATGTCTTAATCAGCTATGTTTATGTTATAGTTATCTTCGACATGGACTGGACAATTTTTATCACGGTTGTTTTCCATGTTACAGCAAAAAAGACAAGGAAATACGTCGCGCTCACACAACAATATTATTTTTAGAAATGCCTCAATCTTATGGCCTGGTAGATGATGACGGTAGATGGTTACCAAAACCAACGTGTTTGATAATATTTTATTTTTACCATAGATAACGGTACGTGTGGTTACGCAGGCAGAAATAAACATTTATTTCCTCAACTGTGTGATGCATATTTTGCATAAATGAACTCGAAAGAAAATAGATTATGATCTACAACTAATTATTATTATATAACTCAATTTTAACACTGTGTTTCATTACGTATATATAGTCAGCTTAGGAACCTAATGCCAACATACGACTGTGAACGGCATGCAAATTAGCAGTAGTTTTATATTTGACCCCATGAAAAAAATTATAATCATCTGTACCTTTTTTGAAGGGCTGCTGTATCGGGTAGTACTGTCGCTGGAAATACAGATGAGATATTTGATAATGTTGCTGTTGATGGAGATGGTCTAATAGCATTTCTATGTAATTTATTACTAGTTTCTTGCTGCATAAACATCACTACTTCTACTATTGTTTATACTACTGCTACTACTACTACTACTACTACTACTACTAATAATAATAATAATAATAATAGTCATTACTTTCCATTAGGTGAATTGCACTACGTTGTGTGCAGAACAATATTAACAATTATCACCAAACAAAGCAAATGAATCATACCAAGACCATAGGTATACACAATTGCAATAACACATGCACTCATGCAAATTTGATTGACTTATGTCAGTAAACGTCAATCATTTGCTCATCGTGCATATTTATTTTATGGAAATGATAATTATGATAATTAAACATTTTCGGTTTTTAATTCCAACCTTTCATGTATAGTCTATATTATCAACAAGGTCCAATACAGAGAAAAACGTATCGCTCAAGTAAATATACGCTTAAAATATGACTATCATCAAAAAGGCCCAAATTGTTTGTCTATCGGCCGATTTTAATGTCGGACGAAGTATACATAAACGTTTTAGTTCCAACAATTCAAGAAAAATACGAAAAATACAGCTCAGTTTGAGTAGGTTTCTTAACGTCATTAATGTAGAGCAAAGCTTGGCTCGCCATGGGTCTTCGATAAATTCGTTTACTTCGATCCTTGACATATACATCATGCAAATGCAATATTTTATGGGGTTAGAATAATGTGATTCATAATTATTGTTGGCTTCATCTCATACGATACTTGAATTCAAATGTAGCGCCCTCAGTTAACTACAACACTGGCCTCATCTGAGCTTTGTATCGTTCGTACACGTTATTTATTTCCAGCAGTATGGATCTCTAAGTTGTATTTTTTACAGTTGCTTATGACTGTAGCTTGTATGTGTATTTCTGTAAGCGTTATATTACACAACTTTCTGCATGATTATAAAGTAAATCGTAACATAATATTAGTAAACTTTATATTGACTCTAATTTCAGAACTTTGAATGGCCTATTTGAAAGTGTTATGACCACGATATGTTTTTCAGTTTGGTGCGATAAAATATGTTAAAACATATCTAACTTGTCACAGCTGAGGTAAATTTCCTTTTCAGAATATGTTTTTCAGGCATTGTTATAGCGACATGGGGAAAGGGAAGATGCATGTTTACAACATATTCAATTTATCTTCTTTCCATTAGCATGGAATCAATATTTCAGTTTTATTCAGGTCTACATTGAGATGATTTTCTTTAAAGATTCATTTAAATTGAAAAGTGCTCATTGAATTTAGAACTAAATCAATAGTTTGGGATTAATGTGAATTCATCCGAGGTCATCCAGGATTATATCAAAGTAGCAAATCAATAGTATTGACATTATGGCACAAATAATACCGACATATTAGCACAGTCAATAATATATTTCATTTTTAAATCTATATATATTTGGACCTGTGATACAACTTTTCGGATAGTTTGTGATTTAATTCATAATAGGGGCCCATAGTGGCCGAGTGGTCTCAAGCGCTCTCCGTTAGGGATCACTGCCATCTGCGTGGGTTCGTGTCTAGGATTCGGCTAATGTGGGTATGTGAGAAAGATTGCCAGTAGCTTCTCGTGCGTGGGTGGTTCTTTCCGGTGTTTTCCCGGGTTCTTCCTCCACCATTAATACTGGTCGCCATGTATAGCCTATATTCTGCTGAAAAACGGCGTTAAACACTACAAACAAACAAAAAAAATCATAATACTTGTATGTGAGGTTTACATCTTTCACTTTTACTTCTAAGGAAAGTTTGTATTTATTGTTTTAACTGAAAATATAGTTTTCGGTTTTATTCGACACATAGCGTTACAGTAATAGTGGACATTATACAAGGAATTACGTCAAAATCACAAAAAAGCTAAGTAAGGGATATCGCTTGAGTTTGCACGCAGTGGATAGCATATCTCCATTCGAATGAGGATAATTATATTGACCTTTGAGATACTTTATAACATATGTTAGTGATCGATGTGGAAAAATGTATCGAATAACGTTGGCAAGCTAAAATAGAACAAAAATTATATGGATTTTTTGCGAGAAAACATAACACTTTTATATTGTCGATAAGAGGATACGAACAAATTCATTAGCTGTCAATGTTTCGTTCTCGATGTATTCAATGTAACTTGGTTTATCATATACGTACTAATGCTGCCGGAATAAATTACTCATATGCTACGATGTGGCTAGATTTCAAACAGAGAGATTGTGTTTTTATTATGTATTACTTCATAACGATTCATTGTCTTTAATAACATATGTTCCTCCTATGACGATATAAGAACGAGATATGTATATATATCTACCGGTATTCTGATTGATGTATCGCCATGGGCGCTATTTGCATGGTCTTTCGAGACCGAGTCGCCAATGATGATGATAAATACAAAAAATCAGTTCATTGTCGCATCACTACATGTAGATCATTGTATATATTAGCTAAAATACTTTCTACGAGTTTGCTTTCCGTCTTTTAACACAACTCACCCGTTAAAACTGGAATAACTAGTTTCAGAAAATATGTTTGCTCATCATACGAGTCGAAACAGATATTATATTAGGACTGATCTGTTTCTCTTTTATATTCATGGATGCTTTTATAAACATATATTTTTCACATTTTGATATTTCAAACTGACCAAACTGCAACGATTATATTTTATAGCATCGAGTGTTCTTACCGATAATAAGCCCATACGGCAAGATTACTGCTCCTTAATTTATAAGTTATAGTAGGTAAAGCAGAATGATACATCACACACACACACGCACACACACACACACACACACACACACACACACATTCATATAATTGTGAGGACCTTGACATATGACTACATTTCGAGGACCATAAGAAAGAATGAAAGAATATGTTATAAATTTGAAAGTAAGCTTAACTGTAAGCCAGGCAATATCTGTATCACTTCATTTTGCCATACATTTCGTTAAACACTATGAGAACTACACTTACATTACCATCATTATGATGACGTCATTGCGAGGACTAATTACGCACAATAAAAGACTGCCATCAACCTGAGAACCTGAATATTTTAATTTATTGCACCTGTCCTGCAAAAAACATGAGAAGATATTTATTTAAAAGCTTAAGAACTAGGTTATTTGTAATTAAAACTTATATGTTCAAATCTTATTAGAATATAAGTTTAAATTATTTTGCAAAAAACAAAACCTCAAGCACTGTTTTGCAACTTTGCAACCTCTTTTATTGACACAATCAAAAATTACCATCTAGCTGGTAAATTT
Organism: Sinohyriopsis cumingii; assembly: GCA_028554795.2. Taxonomy (NCBI): domain Eukaryota; kingdom Metazoa; phylum Mollusca; class Bivalvia; order Unionida; family Unionidae; genus Sinohyriopsis; species Sinohyriopsis cumingii. The sequence goes on from CM068837.1 coordinate 22,249,049, forward strand.
TAAATAGCATTATAGCAAACATATGCATCAAGTCTAGATTGTGCAAAATGAAAACTTAAGAATATAAAACATATATGAATTGTCAATTCATCCATTAAAAATAAAATAGTGTGAGTTCAACACATGTAGGTTGACACTAAAGCAACACAAACGTCGAAAGTCGGTTTGCCCATTGCAAATTCACTGGAACTGAAATTGCCTTAGGGAAATCTGCGCTTGACTCATTAGATGACACTATATCACAACTAAAGCTTGAATATTAGGCAGAACAAAACGGAAAGTTACTGAAATTAAGTTCCATTCGTTCTAGAATTAGTTTTTATTTTCTTTATGCCTCAAAATGATATGCCCATAATCAAATTTATCAAAACGATGTGAGTAAATACTAAATGAACATAAATATGTACGTCGGAAGGAAATGAATGATTAGAATGCATATATATATATATATATATATATATATATATATATATATATATATATATATATATATATATATATATATGCATGTGTATATAAACAGATAAATATATTATGGTTTTGAAATATTTAGAATTAAGAGAGTATAGATAGATCTGAAACATTTAATATTTTTTTCTAAAGGGTTCATCTGATTTGCTTTTGGAATCGTTATTAAATTCACTTTGCTACACCTAGATATGCTACCATATCAACATGTACGGTAATGAAAGCTAAACTTCATGGAATAATATTTTGTTCTTAAAACTAAATGATTTGAGAACGCTGACTTATCCATTTGCTTGACAATACTCATCTAGTGACCATGAAGTCGGCGACATGCATTTCAACTCTTTCTGAGGAGCTGACTTTTGATAAGGAGTTACGTACACTTATTTTAATTCGACTACTTCTTTTTTCAAAAAATAAAGAATCATCAGCCTTCTGTCATTTTCACTTAAACAATCATACAATAGAAGATAAGCACCGATTGGGTTGCTAGTGTTTAGGCTGATTGATTAGCCATTTCAAGAAATATAAATGGCTAGAATAAGTATGGATACCTGCTTTATTAAGCATGCCTGTAAAATAAATCTCACACGAGTTACATTATTAACATGTACAACTATTACCTACTTACTATAAAACAAGCGACATGCAGCAAAAAAAATTTGTTTAAGAAGAAGATTGTTTAGGGACGGGAATTTCGGCATGTAATGCAACCCACAATCTTTCCATGCTTGTGATAGGGCTTGAAATCCGCGTACCACGAGATGCATATATTTTTCATTAAAATAAAAAGAGGCTTGTTGAACATCATTTTAATGGAAAATGTATATTAGTGGTTTATAATTGATACAGCGTACATATTGTGCATTCGTTATATTTATATCACATGTAAATACACGTGTTTGCACTTTGAAGGGAGTTTAAGATTGACTACAGGCAACTGTGTATTGACCGAGCGAATGAACTACTCGCATCCCTACCAAGTGTGTCCACTACAAAATGCATTATGTGCCTTTCGTCCCTGCTTAAAATTACGTTAGCAATTTTATAAGCTGGTAATTTTCTTTTCGAGTTTCTAATTTTTGCATTGATAAAATCAATATAAGGCACATTTATGATTTAAAATTGAAAGATGGTATTGATGACGAAAGTAGAGGACTACAAACACATGATTAGCTCAATCACTGACATGAACGATCACCCTTCACGGACCAGCGTATGGAAATTAGTGTGGAATATATAAAAAAGTGAAATGATCAACAAACAAGAGGTAATTAAAATATTTTAATATATTTACAGTTGATCTAAATCATTATTCTGTTTAATGACATCACTCATGACTACAAACTCTCTCTCTCTCTTTGGCCGGCTTGAATTAAATTTTACCATCATTCATAATTCCAGAGGCATCTTGGGAAGACAAATGAAAATCCTCGTGCTAGCTCGTCTTTTCATAGATATTCGCCCGTATCTTGGTAATATGGTCCAGAGAGAGAGAGCGGTGTGTGTCTGTGTGTGTGTGTGTGTGTGTGTGTGTGTGTGTGTGTGGACATTTTCATATTTAATTAATAAGAATCGATTTTATAACATTATAATAGGTTTAAGAAACAACAACTAAACATTAGACACACAACACTATGGCCAACTCCGGTCGACCAGTGGTTAGCGCGTCCACGTCGAATGCGGGAGGTCGCGGGTTCGATCCCCTACTGAATCATGCCAAAGACTTACCAAAATGGTACTGCTACCTCGCTAGGCGCTCATCATTGAGAGGTTAGTGTTAGGACTGGTCGGACTGGTGTCAGGATATTATGACTGGCGGGGGACATCGTGCTACATTTCTGCTGCATGGTTCCCCAGTGCAATACATCACTATAAACTGTCACACTGCAGATATCGTATGAATATGACTGAAAACTTGCTAAGAGTACGTTAAAAATTCAGATCACAAACAAGCATCATAGTACATGTATGAATACCACGCAACCAATAAATGTACCATATAATGTCGACAGGGTTTTTAACTATCTCTGATTATATAAATCCCAAGGCAAGTGCACACCTACCGTTAAAAGGAAGCATGTTCTTGTATGTTTCTTGGTTTATGTTCAATTTCAATGTTTTCATGCATCCCTAATTCTTTATTTCCCTTACTCCAGGTTCCTGAGTACGAAATGCATAAGAGATTGCAATGGAATTGTGTACTCATTTAGAAAATGGGGGATTATTGGTATTTGTATCGTTATTTTCATACGTTGCTGTGATTAATAAGTGGACAGAGGCAAGTGAGCCTTTGCAAGAATGTTTATATAAGCATATTATTGCTTCATGGGCGAATCACAAAATCATATGCCAACAATATTGGTATATCAAATTGCTTTGTACAAGGCAATAAAAGCCATGTAATGTATATATACGTATATATATATATATATATATATATATATATATATATATATATATATATATATATATATATATATATATATATATATATATATATATATATATATATGTGTGTGTGTGTGTGTGTGTGTGTGTGTGTGTGTGTGTGTGTGTGTGTAACGGACCCCAAAAAATATTAATATATGGTACATGTTGTCAAAACTTGCTTCAAATAGTCATGTTATGTCAAGGATTACAAAATGGAAATTATACACCTTTACATGGATAGACTGATTATACATAATGTGGACCATTATGTAAAAGAAGGTTGCGATTATGTAATCGTACACAAAGGGGATGATATATGAAAATTGCAAATCATAAAACATTGCTAACTGTACACAACCTGTATTAATTGTTTTGCCTTTTTTTTCACGGGATAATACCCCATACTGATATGATCTTTTTCCTGGCATCAGGCAAGTAGATTCTATGAATAATACGAGTGTGTATTGTATTCTGCATCAAATTGAAGACACGTGCTGGCAAATGATGACGAGATTTACAGCTGTGAAGGGGAGAGCATAAAATCATATTCAGTTATTTTTAACTCCTACCTTTTGAGCATCTGACATTATCAATATTCAATTGTTTACATGTACAATATTGCATTGAAACAGTTTCAGATAACATATTGTAACAAATGTATGATCTCTCTTCCAGGAAGATCAAACTAATAGGACCAAAACAACACTGTCGTGTCCATATTAGACATCAGATCAGCACCATTATTGTTTAGAACAGACTAGACATCATACGTTTTTACATGAAGACTCGATGGCTCTATAACTTTATATTATGGAGTAGAAAAGATTTTCAAAATGCATACCATAGTGGCCATACTTAACATCAGATCGGCACGATATTAATTTAGGACCAAGATATTACAAGAAGCATGTTGGTGAGAACCTCATATTGATGCGACTATCTACTCAGAAGTAGCTAGAACAATATTGTCAAGATGGATGCTGTGTTGAATGTTGTAGTGGCATCATTTTCATTTAGAACCAATTAGACTACGTGTGGTAAACTTTCATGGCAATCCTGAAGGTCGAGTCGTAGTTAATGCATTTTTTACAATGTGTTATCTTCACATTTTTGTATGATAAATCCAAATGAGCATAGTTAACTTAAAGTGATAGTGCATGGGAATATCTGAAAAATTTCATTAAACTTTTTTGTAAAATACCACCGCGGAAACAAGGCATTACCTGAGAAGAATAAGACAAAATATAGGGATTCCCGTCATTGTTCTAAATTATGCACCAGTCACTGTTGGACTAAGGAGCGGATCGTAGTTCTGTACAGTTGTAAATTTATATTCATATTCTAAGCTCTCCTTGATTAAAGACATACTCTATTTCAGTTTGAAATACATTTTAAGACCACTAGTAGCAAGGGAACCGCATAATACTGTAGACTTCAGGTTCCTTTTCACTGTTCTCAAAAGATCCATTGTTACATCAGTATTTTGCAATACAAACACAATTGTTGGTGGTTTGTCCTTGTACGCATTATATAGGTGGTACAATGCAATGATTTGTTCTCTCAATACACATGTAGGAAGTAGCCAAGACTCTAGATATCGCTGACATATACAAATGCAACTTTAAAAACATGTAACAACGCTTGTGATGTATATTTAATTTGTATTTGTTGGACTTTATGATTATGTGTTGGGTAACTTTAAATTGTATGTTGACCATGGTCAGTAATTGAGCTTAATACCTACAGGACAAAACTCCTATTTGTGTGTAAACAATATAAAACATAACTAATATTTATCTATGATTTTAGATTATATATTAAGATCAATATTACTTATGATAAACGTTTACTTGAGTTTGAGTTTAGGACACTGGTAATCCTCTTGGTAATTCCAAGTCTACTTGCTACATTACATGTTCTTAACTGAGGTTTTAGTAAGAGACCTGACCTTGCTTAAAACTTAAATTATTCTCAAAATAAACTTCATCATGCTTCTGTTACTACACTTTGGGAATTGTTTCTTTGATGGGAGAAGTAACAGAACTTCTTTATTGCATGTCTTCACATCAGTTTTTGAGGATTCAATTTAGGTTGCATTTCAGTTAATATTTCAGAGGATTCATTTCATTAAATTATTCACTCGAATTTCAAGGTGCTCGTTTTTATTTCTTAGACTAAAAATCACTATCTTGGAAATGTACTGAATTGATTTAATACGTTTTGGATTATATCACCCCGATAAATGAAGATGTTGGCACATTAGCATAATCGAGGTTATTGACATATCAAGTTTAATCTTGGGATTTGTTTCCATCACTAGTTGAATTCATTTGAAGAAGAGAAAGACAACCGCAATTTCAGAAAGAGGAACGTGAGAGAGAGAGAGAGAGAGAGAGAGAGAGAGAGAGAGAGAGAGAGAGAGAGAGAGAGAGATAAACATAGAAAATATGCAAATGGAGTGTGTATGTGTGATTTGGATATGTATCATATGTTTAACAATTTTTCAATCATATCACTATAATGTCTGCAGCGTGGCAGTTTTGAGGGATGTCTAGCACTGGGGTATACCGCTGCTATCCTACCAAGGCACATTATCCTAACACCACGATAACAAATGAAAACATTAAATTCTTACTGCTGAGCAAATAGCGCGGAAGTACCATTTTTATGTCTTTGGTATAACTCGGCCAGGGTTAAAACCAGCAACCTCTCCTATCCAGGACTGATGCACCAGCCACTAAGGCAACGGATTGGTCTATAGGCAAATTTAAAAATAAAAAAGAAAATACAGAAAGAAAAGGAAAAACAGGAAATGCAATTTATATTAAAAACTTAGAACTCAAAATTGAAAAGCGACCCTCCCTTTACATGCACGCTTGTGTGTTGATGCTGTCATAACTAAGAGGTTAGGTATCAATTTTTAGATTAGAGGAAGTAGATCAATATGGCCAAGAGAATATTTAAATATATTTGTACACAGTGTACTTTTTGGCAAAGCTAACAAAATCTACACCTCATTGTTATTGCAACAACGTAGTAATTATGATATGATTAAGGAATGTATGTTGAGGGGTGGTGAGTTGGTACCTGACATATATCAAGACCGGTTAGGAATTTCAAAATGGAAACTGGATAGACCTATATTTCTAAAGATTGAAAAATAAGCAACATAATAAAGACAGACTTACGAACGGCTAATATTTTACGAGGCCATGGTCACAGTCCTGTACTGAAACTAAATAAATTTCTTGGATCTGATTTAATTATTGAGAATTATAAGCCATTTATTTTGGAAGGTTCTATATCACCTGTGGGCAATTCTAAAAAACATATCCCGATTAAAATATTAAGGGACACAGGAGCTTCTCATTGTCTTTTATTATCAGGCACATTGCCCGTGTATGAGAAACAGTCTGGTCATTGTGTTTTTATTCAGGATGTAGAGTCAGGCTTTGTTTAGTGAACTCATACCCACTGGATTACGAAAGGCAGTGATTCACCTACTGAGCTGCTAATGAGTTCGTTGCAATGACAATGAAGTGTAGATTTTGTTAGTTTTGCAAAATAGTACACTTTGTACAAATATATTTAAATGTTCTCTTGGCCATATTGATCTACTTCCTCTACTCAAACCCAATACTGTTTGAAACCAAAGAATTAAAAATCAATAGCAGTAGGAAGTTGAGAAGAAAAAGAATAACATTAAAAGGTTAAATTGCATTATAATTTAACTGAGCCAGATAAGCATGTTTAAATATGGCACATTTTTTACTGCATACAGTAAATGAACATCTCCTCAAAATCTTTTGGTATAAAAGATGCAACCCAAATAAAGCCATTTCAGTCAATATGTATGTCATTATTGAATAAATACAAGAAGCTGGCCACATCCTGCATATTAAGCCCAGAAATGAACTACATTAAAAATGTTGGTTACAATGGTATTAAAGTGAAAGAAAGTAAAAAATCTGTACCACTGAGGGTAATCAAAGGGTGTTGACAGATGAACGAAATGACATCAGCTTCCATCTAAAAATGGCATCACAGGAAGATATATGGTAGACTGCTGCATTGTCACATGAAAACGTCATCTTATTAATGATTGATGTCTGCATGGACAATCTCTATTATAATCAGACAAGGTAGTTCCTTCCAAACTTGATGAAACGCCACGCTGTCAATTTGTCTTTTGGAAGGAACATCAAGAGCCAATACAATTTCCTGTAAACAGTGTAAATGTATTTCAGTAATTCAAATAATTTCATCTTTACATATTCACAGAATGAAGCAAACAAAGCTTAAGTTATCTGCGCTATACTTCCAATTAGATTTGTTCCCTAAGTCCAAATAATGATAAAAATGAGAAGTGGGTAGCAAACCTTTGAACACGCTTAAAACAGCAGTTTTATCAGCAACCGTTACCAGTGAATATCATCTACAAGCACAGTAAATATAAAACTTTTAACCTCATTAACACAGCCATAATGATTATGAGTTGTAGCAAAAATAGTAAACAAGTTTAATTGTTAACATCTCTAGCTACATATCAAATCAAAAAATGGAAGAATGCACCATTAACTAAATATGATTTAGATATACTGGAACAATTAGTTTTGACATAAGATGAACTCAGTTTAATAATGTGAGATATAGGCATAACCAATTTTTGTTAAACACTCTTGAAAGACAGATGTTAGCATTAACAGTGATTTCTTTAGATTCATGTGAAAGTTTGTAGTATGTAATAAATATATTTCTGATGGCGCTATGGTGTTCTGGTATATAATTATTTTGATACAACGAAAGGTCCAACAATCTAGTATGATACATTTAAATAACATGTTATAATCATGTAATTTCAACTTATTGATGTTACTAAATAGATATCCTTAATACATGAGTTCGTCTTCCAATACAGATTATCACGGGTTCTTGCCATTAGTTGTTTGTGGTACACATTACATAATATTGTAATGGATCATTGTATGTTGGACTTGACATTGTCCAAAATTGAGTTCATCTTCTGCTTGACCTGAACTGATATTTTTAAACTTTATTTTATGAACAAATAATACATAGCTAAAATATGATGTATGTTTATAGGCTTAATATCAGGATCATTATTAACAGAAGAAGTATTTATGTTTGTTTAGATTTGGGTCTAGGTTTTGAAATTCCCTAAGTTTAATTCACATAGTCCAAGTTCTGCTTTCTAAAACTAACTAACATTTTTATTTTTTAAGGATCAGGATCATTCTAGAAGGTTATTGTAAATTAGGTATTAGGTTTTGTTTTAGAAAATGTTAATAGTGACATGAGGTCCAGTAGAGTACTGTTTAATCTTGTAATTGAGAGGATTTTTCAGACATGCTTTAAGATCTGCCACTTTCAAGCTGAATGATAAGTTATGTTAAGTATTGTATTCCGGATGGAATCTTTTTCTTCAAATTATTGCATTCAAGTGATTATTTACACTGGAAATACAAAAGTGCTCTGACAAAAATCTTGGATAGAGACAGTCACTGGAATACAATCCTGAACTTTTACTACTGTGATTCAACAAAAGACTGTTGGAACGTGAACACTCTACAAGCTAATACAGACACAGCAACAACCTCAGTTTTGGATTTAACTTATTTAGGCCTTTAAATGATCAAGACATGTGTCTGTAAGTCTAGGACTAGTTGGGATTAAATTCATAATACCATAAGTTCCTTTTAATTACATTTTCACTTTGGATTCTAGGGAAATAAATTATTTGTTGAATTTTACAAAGCTTATTGCTTTTCACTCTTTTTCTGTTACTTATCTTAAGAGCAAATATCTTATATCTTCCTATGATCTAACCTTTAAAATTGGGACATATCAGCTATGAGGAAATGGTGAGCTATAATGCATATTTGCATGTAGTTTCATCATCATATTTCAAGAATTTAAAAAACTACATATTGGATACGTAAAACAAATCTTTGGCTGTGCATGACACTCTGTATATTTATGATACATATATGGGTTTAATGTCAGCAATAGGACATATGAATGTATAAAACAAACTGCAGAATGATCAGACAGACTGTAGATAGCACAATGACATCCTTCCAGCTATTTTAACAATAATGGGAAATATTGGATTACAATGAAAAAAAATATCATTACGTACAATGAGGTCATTAAAATCAAAGTGATTGTATTTAAACCAATTACATGTAACTGGAATGCCAATTATTCAAGCTGAATGTGATTTATAGCTAAATTTTGTTTTACATCATTTCATTATTTATAGGAAAATGTATCAAACCCAATGTTGATATCTTCCAAGGAGTCAGGATAATCAGTATTTGGTTGCATCAAATACCCGTTCACGTTTTTACTATGCAACAGATGGTATAAGCATTATCAGAAGCTGCTACTAGTGTACCAGTCAGTCACACCATGTAGGGCATCACCTCTGATACATATTGGTGGAGGGTCCATGTACTGCCTGAAAAATCATTGATCTATAGCTGAACATATCAGGAGACAACAACAAGGACAAGTTTTCAATAATCTCTCTTATACAGTCCATATTGATAACAGTACTGCGATTGGATGCTAACTGTGTTAGTCATACAAAATTTTCTCTGCTGTCTTTCTCCTTACATATGTACAGATAAAATTAGGTATTTTCTTCTTCAAAATGTGTTGACCATCATTTCAGTAGATTGTAGACTTTTGGAAGCAGAGATATGTCTAATATGTGTAAAATAAGTGTAAATGTTTTTTTAACAAAGTGGCTAATAACTCTGGGTGGTCCAAAAATTGAAAAATTGATGTACTTGGTGGTCCAGAAATTTTAAAAAAGCTAATCTACTTGATTCTATCTACATATACTCTCAGCAGACTAAAACCGACACTGCAGTCACATTATCCTGACACGTGGCTAACCAGTTCTAGCACTAACCTCTTAATGCTGAGTGCTAAGCAAGCTAGCTGCTAGTACAATTTGTATGGGTCTTTAGTATGGCCGGGGTGTAAACACACAATCCCCCTCATCCGAGGCAGACACCCTAACTACTAGGTCAACGGCCTGGTTTGTTCAGGAAGTAGGACACTTACCTGCCCTAATCAAGATATACTTATCGGGGGGAAAGCTTACAAATAAGACTAGGGTAACAGTGTTATGTTTTGGAAACAGTGATGCAGCCAGTGCTTTTTTCTGACTACTTAATGGGGCCTTCGATTGGACAACTATTTAATTCATAAACACCATTTAAGATTCAAATAAAGCTAGTCATAAAAACACATTAAATACTTCATATGTAATGAAACATATGCACTATTCATTTGATTCTGTAGAACACATTGATTCGGAATCTTAAGATAGAAACAATCATGAGATTGTTTTGACACGGTATGCCCTACTTACACACATATGGCAGGATTCTCAACAGATTTCCAAACTAAAGAGTCATTTGATAATTAATTCCAAAATCTCAAGGGCATTTAATTGTATGTCTTCTGAATGGCTATAATTAGAAGCGTTCATAACACAATGTTGTATAAGTTTCGATATTGCAGCTATAATAATGTGCTTTATACACAATAAATCATGGTCTAAAAACAGCAGATACAATAACAGTTTTACCCTACCCCATTTTGATGGTGCACCGTTTTGAGTCAAAGTCATAAACTCCCAGTTCTAGCAATATCATTGCAAAAACAAAGACAAGTGTTGTTTTTGATGGTGGCCACTTTCGTGACTTTGTATTGAACATAAATGATATAAGTGAACCCAAAATTTGCCATGTATTTATAGCATAACCTAACTATCTATTTAGACAGTCTATAGAGTAAACGTGCTAAGAAATTGAACAATGAAACCTAACGTATAATACAGAAATGTTTTGAGGCTGAAAACGCCGTAAGCATGTTTATTATATACTAAGCAGACTCAGCCTAAACTATGTATCTACATCAATATAGCTTGCAAAAAATATATCAAGTAACGATGCTAATAAATGAAACACTGAGACGAGCGACATTATAAACAAAACGAGACTGTATAAGCCATATAACCTTGCAAGAGATTTTTTGAGGATGCAACCACCTAAAGACCGAACAAATGGAAAGGAAAACAAAATACAAAAAAAGAAAAAAACAATACACAAACATATCATGAACAACGCGATTGGATATAACACTTATATACAGGGAGGTATGATGGGGTAGAGGTGGGAGAAATTTCTGCCAAAAAAGAAAACACGTCCGCACCCCAGAAGGAAATAGGCACAACTGACGCCAAAGTCCCTAGCAGAGAGAATCCCTCCGCGCACAGCCGGCGCGAAAGCATTGCGATTGGCTGGGTGGAATACGTGATTAAAAACTTAAAATATATTGTAAGACGCTTGTGGGAAAAAGTGACTTGAGATAATTGTATCAAGTTATCATTCTGATGTGCAGTTGTTTGTACTGTAATCTCTCCTATTCTGAGAAAGGCATGGAAAGCCAATATAAACATGGCGGAAAACATGGTACGCCTGAAAAGGTCTGAGATGGTATGCATCATAGAAACTCGAAGCTTATCCAGCGCAATTTTGTCAAACAAACATCATGAGATTTACTTTTGTGAATGGTTTGAATGAGTTTTTGAATAAGGAAAGACGAAGAAGGGTCTACGAAGCCGTTAAGTTTGTGCACATAAGCCACTGCAGAAACAAAAGTGGATATCGAAGATGCTGCATATTTCTTATTGATTAAGTGCGCTATGAAAAGGGCCAAATTGGTTATTGAAGCTGGGAGAGAGAACTCGGTCGAAGCGTCTGATGTGAACTCTTTATATAGCGTCCAAGCACGCTTATATGTGGTTTGTGTAGCTGGGTGTAGGATATTTGTAAGCAAATGGTCAAGAGTACTCTCTAGCTGGGCAAGGTTGGAAGAAGCGGAATTCGATGAGGGTGTGCGTCCGCATATGGAGCCATGGCGTGGAAACTCGAAACCTGCTAGCGAGAAAGAGCATCGGCGAGTCTGTTACGTATACCCGGTATGTGTTTTGCCCTGAACAAGATATTTAATGATTTTTGTGTCCTTAGAGGATTGCTTGTTTATGATTTCAACTAAAGCTTGACTGTCAGAGTGGAAATATATACATTTATTTGATAAGTGTTCTGCCGAGACCTCAACTGCCAGAACGATGGGGTAAAATTCTAGAAGCGTTATATTTTGATATGCCCATGTCTTATCCCAAATGCCACTGAAATAGTGTGTGCCTAGGATGGCACCGTATCCGATTGAGGCAGAAGCATCTGTGTACAAGTCCAATGTGTTGGAAGTCAGCCACATGTTGGTAAGAATAAAGATCTACCGTTAAAACCGGTTAAAAAGTTTTGCCAGGCCCTTAAATCTTCTTTTACTTATTTTGTTAGTCTAATGTGGTGATGCGATTTAGAGCTGCCAATAGTCAGGTTAATCAGTCGCCTAAGAAAGGCTCGTCTCGGCAAAACTACTGCGCAAGATAAGTTAAGAGTACCTATGATGGATTGCAGCTCCTTGAGAGTTATTTTATTTCGAGCCAGATATAAATGTATAAGTTCATTACATTTTTCTAGTTTGTCCGTGGGAAGGCGAACCTCCATTCTCACGAGGTACGTCATGGTTGTTGACGGTGCAAATGTTTTATCCACAGCCATAGGAACGCCGATGTCGGCACATACAGTCAGGAAGCGATCAAGCTTACGCTGGCATTGGACACGAGTTGCATCTAGTAGAAAAACATCGTCCAAAATATGTGTCATGTGTGTTATCGATAACTTTGTGTTCGCTATTCATTGAAGAGAATTGCTAAAGGTCTCAAATATCTGGCAACTGGAACAACAACCCATTCGTAAGCATTTGTCCAAATAGTACATATTCCGCCACACAAAACCAAAACAATGATATTGCTTGGGACGAATAGGAAGAATGCGGAAAGCATTTGATATGTCTGTTTTTGCCATAAAACACCCCCTACCCAGATGTTTTATAAATGTGATGGCATTATTAATGCCTTCGTAATGTACTGCTGATTGTTTAGTTGGAATTGCATCGTTTACCGAATCTCCCGGTGGAAAGGAAAGGTGATGAATTAGTCTGAAAGACCCAGGAATTTTCTTTGCGACTAGGCCCAGGGGCGAAATGTGTAAATTGGGATATGGTTTTGTACGAAAAGGCCCTGCAAAGCGACCCGCTACCAATTCTTTCTGTATCTTTTCTTCAGTAGTTTGGGCATTAGTTTGAGCTGATTTCAGATTATTGCATACGTGTGTTTGCAATGTCCCCTTGAAACCCACATCAAAAACCGTTTGGAAACCTAAAAGCAGGTATTCCTTTGTGGTAGAATCGAAATCATGGAGCCAATATTGCAAGGTTGTTCGGATCGTTGGAAACGAAAAAGCTGGTTGTTAGGTCGCTAGCTGTATTGTGGAAGTACATTAAAGGGCTGAGAAATTGGTTTGGGACAGCGATTGAATGGGTGTGTCCCTAAACAATTGAAGCACTTGTGCTGAAAATTGCATGAAAATCCCGATGAACAGCGACCCTATTGTGGTAACTAAAACAAACTCCCTTCGGATACTTTATGTTTGTAATTTGTGAGGGATTGTTTTTGCGTAGTTGTTATGACCCGACTATAGAACATACTTCATGTAGAGTTCTAGATGCGTGGTACCCCATTTAGCTTCCCCCTTTGCAACCAATTATCTAAAGTTTTCATCATAGTATCTCCAATCAGCGCGTCTCTCCTCAAGTTTAAGGACAGTTCATATGTGGTGGGGAAGAGAGGTAAAAACTAGGGGATATTTTTCACAAAGGACACTGGTGAACCTGCTCCAAGCAAGAATCCACTGTCCTATTGTGAGTTGTACGTTCCTATTTTTTTGGGACAATGCTAAGTTCAGGACCAGAATTGTGCGTATCTAACTGAAATTTGAAACCCGCATCTTGTGAGTTACTCAGGAGGGTAGAAAAATCAATGAGCCCGCCCATATGTTTGCCTTAACTGTATCGGGGATTAGAGTGGATGGTGTGATCGACGAGCTTACTAACTGTGACTGTGAAAGTACCCAAGAGGCAGAAACATTTTGGACAACGTTACCTGTATCCACAGCTGTACCGGTTAGTGAAGCCGTGGTTTCCACAATGGAACGGGAAACCATGGACGCTGCTGATGTGTTGTCTTTTGCTGCGGAGGGTTGAAGTTGAAACTCAGTTTGTGGGCTATTTTCTGTATACGGCCTGAGCATAGCTACCAGCTGATCAAATTTTTTATGGATCTCCTGTGTCACTTGGGTGGTGAGCCTGTCGGAGACCTCTTGGGTTATAACATTAAGAAGATGGGGATCCATCAGAGCCCCTCCAGGGTTGGCGTCCGTTGGTGTTGACAATGGTGCCTTCTTTCTGGGCCTCTTCACTGCCTCTTGGATTTTGAACCTAAATGGTCTGGCTCTCTTCACTGTCATTTGCGACGCCACCGCAGCATCCCTTCTAGGGGGCATTCTGTAAGGAATACCACAACAAGTTAACAATTACCTATATTTCAGTGGTATTACTACGAAGCATTCGTTGAAAATGCATAACTCTTCTTGTAATATTATAATGAGATGAGACACGAACTTGGTAGTAGTAAGAGAGAAAATGAATAAACCAACAAAATTTGAACATTATGAAAATGAATGGTCATTGTTTTGAGGTGCGGAATGCAACATAAAACCTGTAGCAACAGAACTATTACGGGTCAGTGGACCTAAACAAACATAGCCCATTAACCTGGAGCGAAGTGGTGGAAGCAGAAAGCATAAGTGACTAATCATGTGTCAAGTAGTAGGGATGAAGGACCAAAATACTTCAAGCATGAAAATCGTAGCAACGTAAAATATAAGGAACCAACCACTAAACAAACATGCCAGTGATACTGAATCTACTGTTAATAATAAAAACCAGTGGTACGGAACCAGCTGCTAAATACACAGGCCAGTGATACGGAATCAACTGGTAATAATAAAATCCAGCGGTACGGAACCAACTGGTAAAAACACAGGCCAGTGATACGGAATCAACTGGTAATAAAAAAATCCAGTGGTAAGGAACCAACTGGTAAACAAACAACCAGTGATACGGAATCAACTGGTAATCATAAATTGAAATGGTACGGAACCAAATGGGAAACCGAAGGCTAACATAAAATCAAGTGGTACGGAACACGCTGGCTAAGAACACAATGCTGTAACACAAGCTAATGGTACGGAACCAATCGAAAGAAAACAAAAACGAGTCGTATGCAAAACCTGCTCTTAAGCATTCTAACAGTGAACCAAGGACAATGGACTGATCAAGCACTCTGAGGCACATATGTTGTTGAAATGAATGTATGCAAGAGACAAAGGGAAGTATATATACATATAGCATTATGGTTCTCTGGTTTAATTCTGCGTACGACATAAAGATTGAGCCTGATAATTGTGTCGAATATTCTGCCCCAATCCCCTGTGCATATAAAATCTTGAATAGCGCAGAATATTAAATGACGCTGCAGTCTTTTACAGATGGAATCACCCAGTATGAGAGTGACGTAATGTATAACCAAAGAAAGGTTAGCAGAATTTGTGCAATGGAAACAATTTAGTATAAGTAAATACTTAACTTTCAGGACGTTTCGTCGTGGACCAAATTCCAGGAAACGAGGAAATTCTGAAGACGTGAACCGATAACAACGGTGAAACATTTCTGCCAAAAAAGAGAACACGCCCGCACCCCAGAAGGAAATTGGCACAACTGACGCCAAAGTCCCTAGCAGAGAGAATCCCTCCGCGCACAGCCGGTGCGAAAGCATTGCGATTGGCTGGGTGGAACACGTGATTAAAAACTTTAAATATATTGGCTCTTCACAGCTCCTTACACGACCAATGTGGCGGGAAATTGTAGACCCAATCACACCTCCCGTATATGTCCTTATGCGAGCGTAAATCGTTTTATAATACATTTAATAGCTGCATCAGTGTCCTCTATATTTGTTTTAGGGTCCCGGAATGGTCAGTGTCTAAAGCACTTGCTATTCCTGGTCACTGCCATCTCACCTTTGTCTGCGTGGGTTTGAGTCTCAGGCTCGGCTAACGTGGGTAATTGAGACAGATTACCAGCAGATTCTCGTGGGTGATAATGAAGGCTGGTATATTGTTTAAATGTTGATGGATCCGATAAGCACACCGTCGTTTGTGTATACATACATACATACATACATACATACATACAAGCATGCATTAATACATGGATGCATGCATTCATACATACATACATACAAAGTACACACATACATACATACATATATACATACATACATACATATATACATCCATACATACATATCTACATACATGGATGCATTCATGCATGCATGCATTCATACATACATACATACATGCATACAATCATACATACATACATACATAAATACATACATGCATACATACATACATACATACATACATACTTACATACATCCATACATACATACAAACATACATGCATACATGTCTGCATGCATGCAAGCACGCACGCACGTACGCACGCAAGCACACACACACACACATACATACATACATACATACATACACACAAACATGCATGCATGCATACATACATACATACATACATACATACATACATATATACAATATGCATGCATACATGGCCAAAGGTAAATATGTCATTATAATTAATATCTATATAATATTCTTAGACTAGACAAGCGTTATGCAAATTTCCAATTCATTTAACGATGAGTAACCTTTGATAAAATATACAATTATCTATACAACTGAAGACATCACTAAAAAAAAGCTGCGTAATATCATTGTCTTAAATGCAATAAAACCCCGTAATTCATCAAAGATTTTGAAATGAAAACTGGAATAACTATGAAAATATATAGAAAAGAAATATACATCTTTACATGCTTATAGTTAGTCTACCGAAGTCTACAGGCTCTTTTGTAACTGAATTCATGTATCTAGAGTTACATGAGTTCCATGATGATATGAAAAATGAGATAGAGAGGAAAATAGAGGCAGAAGTAATATATATATCCTATTATTTTACTTGGGAAATCATTGGAGATGTATTATTCCGTCAAAATGATTTTACACACCGTCCGGTCCTTTCCTTAAATCTTATCTACCCGGATGACATCAATAACGTGATGAATGTGCGAACAGTCAATCTTTATCAGATTATTTACAAATGAACGTTATTCACATCTTAAATTTTAAATGAATTGCCTGTATGTGGGTATAGATTTTTTTCCCATACAAGAGATAGGTTGTATTGCCTTTTTTTTTTTTTTTTTTTTTTTTTTTTTATTTCACCTCGCAAAAAACGACGAATACATTATTATTGTAAGAACTGTCTTCAGGAGGATGGCACAATAAAGACCATTAGCCAAAGTTGGAACTTTTAATGAGTTTGTGAGCCCCTTATCTGGAGTGGTAACTACTCCTGTACGAAACGATAATCCTGTTGAAGAATGAGTTTGCTTATATAATTAAAACACAGTTCCAATGGATACGAAATGTTCTTTTCTGGAAATGAAAGTTATCCTGCAGGAATTGGTTGTGTTTCATGTGAAGAACGTGTGTGCAATAACGGTGCTGAATATCATATAAATATGAAACTGTAAAAATACATCATATGGTATTATTAGAAGAATGGGAGACTATTTCCGAAAACAGTATAAAGTTCGCAAAGGAATCTGAATGTCCGCAAAATGATGATATAGATATTGCATTGTATTTTATGGGCACGATAATGCATGCTGTGCTACTTGTTCATTTTATATCATAAAGTAGGCACGAAGGTTATTGATATGAAATAAAACCTTTATAGTTTGTTGAAGGAGATACGTGCGTGTGCCATCGTGCAACAAATGAGGAAATTTGAGAGTTATCTCAACATGTGTATGGAGAAGAAAGAAGAAAAATATCAAGATTTTGGAGTCCCAAACGAAGCAGAAGTTGTAATACTCAACGAATTTTGTATCGATTAATACTGAGAAAACGGGAAAAGCATGAAGGAAAACATGCAAAGAGTGGATAATAAACAAGCCAAAAACCAACGATGTCGATCATTTCAAAAATGACAT
Source organism: Sinohyriopsis cumingii (assembly GCA_028554795.2). NCBI lineage: Eukaryota > Metazoa > Mollusca > Bivalvia > Unionida > Unionidae > Sinohyriopsis > Sinohyriopsis cumingii. The sequence continues at coordinate 22,267,095 of CM068837.1, forward strand.
TACAACCTGTAATGGTTGTGTATAGACTATAATTAGTTACTAATGGGATGAACATAAGTTTACGGTAAGCAGCAAGCCAACGAAACAGATGGAGTCATACAGCAATCCGGTTAAAGAACATTGTGAAAGAGTGGATACTATCTATTCAAAGACAGGTCTTAATAGTAAGATTATAGCAATGCTTTCACATGATGCAAGATTAATAGTGACGATAGTATCTCAAGAAGATGGTAATGATCCATTAACCATCGTTATGACACCCTATCGAGAACATACAGTGGCGCTATCCAGTGTTTTGAAGACATATATTGTCCGGCTGGCAATCATCCTTCATGCGTTGGTGTCGTTCTGGTGAAAAGACTAAGTACTGGCAGACTGAAATGCGAAAACACGCTTCCTATGTGCCTTATCACTGATTGTCATCACATGTAACACATGTTCGCCTAAATTGTCCGACTCTTGTCTGACTTACGACAATGATTTAGCAGAGACGATGCCTTATCAAAACAAAGACAACTTTCTGTCAATCAGAGACTGATGCATTAAATGCGAAAAGGATTGTAAAAGCCAGGTGTATGTGTTACGATGTGAATGTTGTCACCAGGGTGCAGCAATAAACATAAGATGTTATTGGAGCCTCGTCATTAGAGCGGGAAATGAGACGACTCATCGGGAATTTGACTGATCATTAACACACGAGGCGTATGTTGATCTAGACATGTCGATATTAAGCATCAACATATATGTTATGGCTTCCATGCAGTCTATTATTTTTGCTTGAAAAAAATAATTGCAGCACATTTAGGATTACCGGACCTATTCACCTTGTAGCAGCTGAAAGGGAGAAAAATGATTATATCTTGGGTTTTTGTTTTTTAATAATATCCATAAATACTTCATATCATATGGGATTCTGGAAAGCTTGTACAATTTCATTCTATCTTAGGACAGACATTTTCATTGCTACAAATCAAAGTCAATTTCGAAGGAAACTTCACTAGGTTGTGCACAAGTAACATGTAGTCTGAAAGAAAAAGAAGATAGGTACTGTTAAGTCTTCACATAAACCAATGAATAGTGCTCGTAGAGTAGATACACTTTTATACCTCTATTTGATATAGTGACTCGTGACTGAATAATTTGACACACTACTTGTCATGTTACACATATGAAAATGCTTTTTGTTATCAAAGGTATGGTGAAGTAAATAGGAATTATTGTTATTGGGAAACAATCATTTCATGAATACTATCAAGATTTTGGAGTCCCAAACGAAGCAGAAGTTGTAATACTCAACGAATTTTGTATCGATTAATACTGAGAAAACGGGAAAAGCATGAAGGAAAACATGCAAAGAGTGGATAATAAACAAGCCAAAAACCAACGATGTCGATCATTTCAAAAATGACATTACAACCTGTAATGGTTGTGTATAGACTATAATTAGTTACTAATGGGATGAACATAAGTTTACGGTAAGCAGCAAGCCAACGAAACAGATGGAGTCATACAGCAATCCGGTTAAAGAACATTGTGAAAGAGTGGATACTATCTATTCAAAGACAGGTCTTAATAGTAAGATTATAGCAATGCTTTCACATGATGCAAGATTAATAGTGACGATAGTATCTCAAGAAGATGGTAATGATCCATTAACCATCGTTATGACACCCTATCGAGAACATACAGTGGCGCTATCCAGTGTTTTGAAGACATATATTGTCCGGCTGGCAATCATCCTTCATGCGTTGGTGTCGTTCTGGTGAAAAGACTAAGTACTGGCAGACTGAAATGCGAAAACACGCTTCCTATGTGCCTTATCACTGATTGTCATCACATGTAACACATGTTCGCCTAAATTGTCCGACTCTTGTCTGACTTACGACAATGATTTAGCAGAGACGATGCCTTATCAAAACAAAGACAACTTTCTGTCAATCAGAGACTGATGCATTAAATGCGAAAAGGATTGTAAAAGCCAGGTGTATGTGTTACGATGTGAATGTTGTCACCAGGGTGCAGCAATAAACATAAGATGTTATTGGAGCCTCGTCATTAGAGCGGGAAATGAGACGACTCATCGGGAATTTGACTGATCATTAACACACGAGGCGTATGTTGATCTAGACATGTCGATATTAAGCATCAACATATATGTTATGGCTTCCATGCAGTCTATTATTTTTGCTTGAAAAAAATAATTGCAGCACATTTAGGATTACCGGACCTATTCACCTTGTAGCAGCTGAAAGGGAGAAAAATGATTATATCTTGGGTTTTTGTTTTTTAATAATATCCGTAAATACTTCATATCATATGGGATTCTGGAAAGCTTGTACAATTTCATTCTATCTTAGGACAGACATTTTCATTGCTACAAATCAAAGTCAATTTCGAAGGAAACTTCACTAGGTTGTGCACAAGTAACATGTAGTCTGAAAGAAAAAGAAGATAGGTACTGTTAAGTCTTCACATAAACCAATGAATAGTGCTCGTAGAGTAGATACACTTTTATACCTCTATTTGATATAGTGACTCGTGACTGAATAATTTGACACACTACTTGTCATGTTACACATATGAAAATGCTTTTTGTTATCAAAGGTATGGTGAAGTAAATAGGAATTATTGTTATTGGGAAACAATCATTTCATGAATACTATCAAGATTTTGGAGTCCCAAACGAAGCAGAAGTTGTAATACTCAACGAATTTTGTATCGATTAATACTGAGAAAACGGGAAAAGCATGAAGGAAAACATGCAAAGAGTGGATAATAAACAAGCCAAAAACCAACGATGTCGATCATTTCAAAAATGACATTACAACCTGTAATGGTTGTGTATAGACTATAATTAGTTACTAATGGGATGAACATAAGTTTACGGTAAGCAGCAAGCCAACGAAACAGATGGAGTCATACAGCAATCCGGTTAAAGAACATTGTGAAAGAGTGGATACTATCTATTCAAAGACAGGTCTTAATAGTAAGATTATAGCAATGCTTTCACATGATGCAAGATTAATAGTGACGATAGTATCTCAAGAAGATGGTAATGATCCATTAACCATCGTTATGACACCCTATCGAGAACATACAGTGGCGCTATCCAGTGTTTTGAAGACATATATTGTCCGGCTGGCAATCATCCTTCATGCGTTGGTGTCGTTCTGGTGAAAAGACTAAGTACTGGCAGACTGAAATGCGAAAACACGCTTCCTATGTGCCTTATCACTGATTGTCATCACATGTAACACATGTTCGCCTAAATTGTCCGACTCTTGTCTGACTTACGACAATGATTTAGCAGAGACGATGCCTTATCAAAACAAAGACAACTTTCTGTCAATCAGAGACTGATGCATTAAATGCGAAAAGGATTGTAAAAGCCAGGTGTATGTGTTACGATGTGAATGTTGTCACCAGGGTGCAGCAATAAACATAAGATGTTATTGGAGCCTCGTCATTAGAGCGGGAAATGAGACGACTCATCGGGAATTTGACTGATCATTAACACACGAGGCGTATGTTGATCTAGACATGTCGATATTAAGCATCAACATATATGTTATGGCTTCCATGCAGTCTATTATTTTTGCTTGAAAAACATAATTGCAGCACATTTAGGATTACCGGACCTATTCACCTTGTAGCAGCTGAAAGGGAGAAAAATGATTATATCTTGGGTTTTTGTTTTTTAATAATATCCATAAATACTTCATATCATATGGGATTCTGGAAAGCTTGTACAATTTCATTCTATCTTAGGACAGACATTTTCATTGCTACAAATCAAAGTCAATTTCGAAGGAAACTTCACTAGGTTGTGCACAAGTAACATGTAGTCTGAAAGAAAAAGAAGATAGGTACCGTTAAGTCTTCACATAAACCAATGAATAGTGCTCGTAGAGTAGATACACTTTTATACCTCTATTTGATATAGTGACTCGTGACTGAATAATTTGACACACTACTTGTCATGTTACACATATGAAAATGCTTTTTGTTATCAAAGGTATGGTGAAGTAAATAGGAATTATTGTTATTGGGAAACAATCATTTCATGAATATTGCAAAGAAATAATACTTAAGTTTCAAGAGAAATTCAGTCCTAGGGAAAATTCATGGAAACACATAGTTCCTATGTGAAATAGAAAATGTGCTTATTTTTTTTAGCTCTTAAAAATCTGAGCAAAGATAGGTCTTTCAATTTGAGATTAAAATGTAATGAAATTATGCAACAACGCCAAGAATGATTGTTTTGCATATTTATCGATTTTCTTCGAATAAAATATACCCCAGACTGGAAGAGATCCTTTGAAACCCAATTTAACAGGAACTGAATTATACCGGTTATCATGTTAGCAGTTTGATATATGAGAAAATTGGAACCTAATGTAGCTAATATTGAAGATTTGATTACAAAGCGAGGAAAAGTTTTTGATCTTGATTGTTTTAAGAGAAAATCTTATCTCAATCTAAATGACTATGTCTTTCAATTTGGTATTCAAATTACAAATTTCCTTTGAGAAAGTTAAAGGTAGGTATGTTCATAAATATCCGATTGTTCATCCCTCTCCTTTTAAAACTAATTCTTGTAGCAATAAAGGGTGTAAAGACTTGTATAACTCTTTTCTCAAATCGGATTCCGAACAGCTCGATCAACGAAATAGACTTAAATTATAATGTTGCATGTATAATTGCTTAAATTCTAATGATACAGATATGCAACATATTTAAAAACATACCATGTTTACAATAACAAAATCAAATTCTACAAAATTACATATAATAATGTCCGCTCTATTCACGAAATGTTAACAAAGAATTAATATTGTACAATATACTGATACAGGTAATTGTATTCACTGGAAAAATAATGTATTTCATTTTGTAACGTAATGTAGCAAAAACACCAGGGAAATAATATATTGTAATTGATTCGAATAAAATATATTAAAATAGCGTAACAATTTAGAGATAAATATATAAAGCATAAATATAAAAACATGATTGTTCATTTCTTAACACCAACATAATTATATATTTAATCGCATAAGAATGAACACTGAACAACATCAACTAGATTTTGATTCTAATATAATTTTAACAGATTGATCAAATGTTGTATATTTATATAAATGCACCTCTAAATCATTTATATTTCTATTTATCTATCTATCTATCTATCTATATATATCTATCTTTCTATCTATCTCTCTGTCTCCATCTCTCTCTCTCTCTCGCTCTCTCACTCTCTCTCTATATATATATATATTTATTTATATCTATATATGTATATCTACCTATCTATCTATCTCAATATATCTATCTATCAATTAAAAAAGAATATATATATATATATATATATATATATATATATATATATATATATACTATCAATCTATATATACATATATCTATATCGATCTGTCTGTCTATATATCTATATATATCTATGTTGATATCTATCTATCTATATAGATATATGTGTATGCATATATATATATATATATATATATATATATATATATATATATATATATATATATATATATATATATATATATATATATATCAATGCATCTATCTATCCATCTATCTATCTATCTATATATTTTTCTCTATCTATCTCTATATCTATATATTTATCTTTCTCTATCTATCTATCTGTATATCTATATATCAATCTATCTATCTATATATCCATATATCTACCTATCTAAGTAACTACCTATCTATCTAGCTATCTATATATATGTATATATAGATAGATAGATAGACCGATATAGATATATATATATGAATATATATATATATATATATATATATATATATATATATATATATATATATATATATACCAACACTCAACTACCCTCCCACCCACCCACTCATCCATTCATCCATCCATCCATCTCACACAATGATGGGAAACTCTTATATACAGAGCCAAGTCGAATATAGCAAAGCAACTTGATTGTATTATCTTACCAATCGCCAAATATATTTATTCATTTTCTCTGCATGTTTAGTATCATAGTAAACAAACTCGTCTTATAAAATATAGTACAGGTTATAGTTCAGACTTCATTTTCTTGCGGAACCGGCAAACCATACATATTCATCGGATTAGGAACTGTAATTTCGACACGTAAAAGTTGTAATCATTATTGTCTTACGCTCTCGATTTCTTGCTTAATTGTTTTGTAGAAAATTCAGATCAATGTCTTCACTTATGTACCGTAAGTTCGGACAAGTTTACCACGTCGTGAAGACATACTTATTATTAATGATCAATCTGTTCCTGGCCTCTTTTTAATCGGGCAATTTTTGAAGTGTTAGTGGCCAGTTTGTGAAACTCTCCATATTTTGCCCTCTATCTCTCAGTATTCATTCTTTTTTTTTGTTTTTTTTTTTTTGTTGGTGTCATTATCCTAAGAATTTCGAAAATGGTATTGGTAATTTTGCAGAACTTTAGAGTTTGTTCGCCAGATAGTACGTGTAAAAATTTGACTATTACACTCTCTTTATCTCACGATTTGTATTGATATGTGTCACATTGTCAAAAACATGTGAATGTGATGTCCTTATTGTTTTATGAGTGTGCGTCCATACGAGGTGATCAAAGTTCATTTAAGCATACACACTGACACACACACTTAAAATTTGTGCAATACTATGTTCACATAATTTCTGAGCAAATATTTTACATGATTACCTAGCATAAAGACACATCATATATCTATATTACATTCTATGAATCACTGATCATTGCAGTTAAGTTTGCCTATGTTGTGGGGTGCGTGGCCTGGGCCTGACGTCCCGCTTGCCAAAGGAAAGTGAAGCGTCTCTCATAGCCTCTCCTTGCCAGGTGTAGTGATCGCCGCAGGACCACTGTCTCGCTCTGCGGGACAGGAGGTTACTTGCATATGGCCTCTCCTACACTATTGTGTCCACAGCAGCACCTTCACGCTGTGCCCCCTGTTTTTAACAGAGCCTGCTGTGTGGCGCGACCGAGTACCCGGCGGTATAACTGGGTGGGCAGACTGGGCTCATTAGCCTTGGCAGGCAACCAGTCTAAGAGAAAGGAAACTCTGACCCCAAACCCGGGCAGATGAAGCTCGTTAGCCTTGTCAGGCAGTTCATCTAGGAGACGGAAACTCTGATTCAAAACCAACCAAGTCCCATCCATTGGATTATGGCTCCACTGCCTTGTGGATATCTTCGGGAGAAGGAAAGGCTATGGGAGTAAACCCAGACAGAAAATCAGGAGTGGAGCCCCTAAGGCGGCTGGGGGTCGACTACGACCTCCTTCCGGCAGCTCCTGCATCCAAACTGGTGCCAAATGTCATGCTCAGCATTCCTTTGGACCCCACCAGCAAGGGCGAGAGGGGGATCCTGACGTCTGGGCAGCCCAGGATCTCCATACTCCACGCCCAGGCTTGCGCCCTGGAGAGGACACTCCAGTCTCGCTACTGAGTGAGGAAACAACACGGAAGCTGACAGTTTACGGGTTATAAGTTCCACCCGATTGGCGTAGGGAAGGGGCGCCACGGGTCAGCTTTGACGGTGGGAGGGATCATCGTGTCCCACTGGCCAACTATCGCCCGCCTCAAGCCGGGCAGCCCCCGGTCAATAAGGTGTTGACCCGCCATCGTCTGCCTGCTCCAGTGGGTGTCTGGAGCTCAGTGTGTTGTTCAGCATGACAAGCAGACGGTAATTCCACACCAGACAAAAGAAACAAGAAACCAATAAAGAAGACTCCAGCTCTTCGATTTGCAAGCTGGAATGTGCGCACCATGTGTACAGGCATCTCCGACGACCTCAGAGAAGTGGACGACACCAGAAAGACGGCCATCATCGATAGAGAACTCACCAGACTAAATATCAGCATAGCTGCCCTCCAGGAAACCAGGCTCGCCTCTAGTGGCTCCCTCAGAGAGGAAAACTACACCTTCTTCTGGAAGGGTCGAGAACCTGAGGAGCCCCGTCAGCACGGAGTGGGCTTTGCCATCAAAAACAATCTCCTGGCCTCGGTTGAACCTCCAACAGGGGGCACTGAGCGTCTCTTGTCCATCCGCCTCACCACTACTTCAGGTCCTGTCAACATCATCAGTGTCTACGCCCCAACCCTCACGTCATCAGAAGACGTGAAGGATCAGTTCTATGGGCAGCAGGACGAACAGATCAAAGGATGCCCCAGAAATGAACCACTATTCATCCTCGGCGACTTGAATGCCACAGTAGGTGCGGACCATGAGTCCTGGCCTACCTGCCTCGGATATCATGGCACTGGAAAGACCAACGAAAACGGCCAGAGACTGCTGGAGCTATGCACCTACCATGGCCTGTGCATCACAAACACCTTCTTCAAGTGTAAACCACAACACAAAGTGTCATGGAAATACCCCAGATCTCATCACTGGCACCAACTCGACTTGGTCATCACCAGGCGCTCTGCCCTTAACAGCGTCCTCTCCACCAGAACCTACCACAGTGCAAACTGTGACTCCGACCATGCCCTTGTGAGCAGCATAGTGCGACTACAGCCACACGCGCTACACCGTTCAAAAAACCAAAAGGACGTCCTCGCATAAACACTGCACAGATCTCAGTCCCTGCCAAGGTGGAGGAGTATGTGTCTGCCCTGAACAAGGTTCTCCGGGACCTGCCTGAGTATGACGCTACAGCCAAGTGGAACGCCATGAAGGGTGCCATCTACAGTACAGCTATGTCAACGTTTGGCAAGAAGGAACGACCCAGCCAGGACTGGTTCAATGCACACCTATCAAGGATGGAACCACAAATCGAGGAGAAACGAAAATCCTTCATAGCTTACAAAAAATGCCCTAATGAACGGACGCTTGCTGCTCTCAGAAGTGCCCGAAGTAACACCCAACGCATTGCTAGACAGTGTGCGAACGAGTACTGGCAACAACTGTGTGAAGGAATCCAGCGCAGTGCCGAGTCCGGACACATCCAAGGCATGTACAGTGGCATCAAGAAGGCTCTAGGCCCTACAGTGAAAGGGGTCGCTCCCCTGAAATCCCTGATGGGAGAGAAGATCACAGACCGTGGGCAACAGATGGCCAGATGGGTGGAGCACTACTCAGAACTATACTCCCGAGAAACGTCAGTCACTGTTGCAGCCCTCAGCAGCATAAAGAATCTGCCCACCATGGAAGAGCTCGACAAAGTGCCAACCTTAGAGGAGCTCAACAAAGCAATCGACTGCCTTCCAAACGACAAAGCACCAGGTAGTGACAGCATCCCGCCCGAAACTATCAAACGTGGAAAACCAGCATTGATTAAACCACTGCACGACCTACTTTGCCGCTGCTGGGAGGAAGGAGTAGTCCCCCAAGACATGCGTGATGCCACAATTGTGACCCTTTACAAAAACAAGGGCGACCTCAGTGACTGTAATAATTACAGAGGGATCTCGCTCTTGAGTATTGTTGGTAAAGTGTATGCCCGCATCATACTCAACAGGCTGCAGTTGCTGGCAGACCGTGTGTACCCGGAATCACAGTGCGGCTTCAGAGCAGGTCGACGACAGACATGATCTTCTCCCTACGACAACTCCAAGAGAAGAGCAGAGAGCAAGGTCAACCACTCTACATGATGTTCATCGACCTCACCAAAGTCAGCAGGAAGGGCCTTTTTGAACTTCTGAGTAAGATCGGTTGCCCCCCAAAACTCCTCAGCATGATAATCTCTTTCCATGCAGATATGAAGGGAACATTCCTGTATGACGGATCATCCTCAACTTCCATCCCAATTAACTCACATTTTTTTAAAAAAAGAGTTAGTGTTTATATTCAACTACTACTACTCTACCTACGCACATTGGCAAATGGATTGTTATTTCTTTTCTAGAGTATTGGGTAGCCCTGAAAAGGGCTGTTTTTTTTGTTTGCTATGGCATTCTTTTTTAGTTTCTAAGAATGCGATGTCCTCTGAGGATAGACTTTCTGGCGATAGGTCTGCTTCTTCGAAAAGAGAAGAAGAACTCTTTGGTGTTGATACGACAATCGACAAAGCCTCTGTCAGCTTCAGGTTGCTGCTGCTGTTGTTGTTGTTGCTGCTGTTGCTGCTGCCTCTGAAGTCTGTACTTCTCTGTCCATTCTTCTTTTTCCCTGTTCATTTCTTCTCTGAAGAGCTCTTCTATCAGGTCTTCAGTGATTTTTAACATTCTCACATTCTCTATTTCTTCTGGCTTCGGTATCAGACTGTGTCTGACCCTATGCAAATTCACGTAGGCTTCGTTGAGCTTAGCTAGTTTGGAGCACATCTTCGTAGGAGGATGAGTCGACAATGGATGGTTAGACTGGAAACAACCCCGGTTCTTAAAGTCAAAGCGCGGACGTGAAGGAAAACATCCCCCACACGGTTTTTGAGTCGCAACGTTTAGTGAGTGTCATGAGAGGAATAGTAAGAAATGAAAGAGCATCAATCCAACATTCTTATAGCTAAACAAAAGACAAAGGCATTTTTTTCAAAACACAACATTTTTTATTCAAAAATCACTTAACACTAAACAACAACTCTAACATTTGTAACAATAATCCAACAATATAACATCAAACAATTTTTTCAAAACACAACATTTTTTTTGTTCAAAAATCACTTAACACTAAACAACAACAACTCTAACATTTTTTAACAATAATCCAACACTAAAAGTTTCTCCACTAGGTAAAGAGGGATAACAGTCATCCATGGTTTCTAGTAATCTAGGATGACTTCTCTCAAACTGTTGATTTATATGGTATTATCGAATTCTGGATACAGGATGACGTTCACCGTTTCATCAGGGTCTAGGTATTTAAACTGAATTTCCACACGAATCTGGCCGGATTTTATAGGGTGGAAATGTCCCTCGTCGCTGCCTTGGTCTGGAGTGAAATCGAAAGCCCACAAAGCGTAGCCTCCTGCATAATCCTCGTACGTAATACCGTGACTGGTATTGGTTCCTAACTGTCCGGTGGCTTCGTACAAGGACAAGTACGATCTCAAGTAATTCTTCTTTTTAAAGTCAGGTTCGAAAGGTCGGGTACACAAGGTCTTGCCATCGCGACTGATTTCGATTTTGGACACGCCAAAGTGTTGAAAGTAGAAAGGATTTTTTCGGCAGCTCCGTTGAAGGCTGTATTCTCGACGATACCAACGATCAAACATTTGGGTAACTGTCCTTGGAACAGATGATCTTCGATCATGGATCGCTGTCCCTTGGGAATGGTGAAGGTTTTCACTTCCACGCGTCGTATGGGATACTTGGCGGTCGTTCTGCTCAACGTCTGACTGATGTCGTTTCTCACTTTAGGTAACACTTCCACACGGCGTACGTAGAGTCTGGCTTCTAGGATTTTGGTTTTGTAACCGTCACTATCAGCCATCAAATGGAAAGCGGCACTGCTACGATTCAGTCTCAGGCGGACATCCACCCCGTTCAGCAAATACTTTTCTTGCAACCACATGTCCAAAAGTAAACATCAGTTCTAAACTTGTGTCGGCTCCCGTGATTATGTTTCTTCGTTCTACAAATCCATCATTGTTGTCTTTCTTTTCATCAGTTTCCAATATTTCAAACTTGGTAGGTTCGTCAGCTTCCCATACCACACAGGCATTGAGATGAGTGTTCTTGGCATCTATTCCGTACGTCAAGAGATTTTCCAGGTAGGCACGATAAAGGTAAGTATCCATGCTGCTACTGACCAATTTGTTATTCAAGTACAAGTCCACTCCACTGAACAAGGAATGCATGCAATTGTTGACGGGAGCTACTGCTTCATCGTCTATAGCACCTCCAGTCTTATCTAGAATTTTGACTTTCAGGTACAAGTAACTGCTATTCAGATCGATGCAATCTTCGGGCTGTCCTTTGATTTCAAACTCGATGGGAGCGGAAACGGTCAGTGAGGAGACGGGGTGAAATTCCACCCACTGGGATTCTTGCATCGTCATCATGGTAGGGGGCATGGCAAACAGATCCAGTTCCGTCTTGGAACAAGCGCAAGATTCTCGGCGCATCATTTTTTTGTCTCTTTTCTCAATAATCGAAAACGTCTAAGTCTCGAACGGTTCTTCTTTTCTTGGCCTTTCTCGCCTGAAGTCTGGTGAAAGGGTGTTTTCTTCGTCGTCTTTTTCTGCCTTGTCCTTGCTGAATGCCTGACTCGGTAGCGTGCAGGGCATTTATAGGTGTTTCTCGTTGGCCTAAAATGTCTTTGTCCGTTTGCAGCAAGACATTTTTGCCTGCCCTCATGAAGGCTTCTTTAGGGTTTTGTTTGTTGATGATGACATTTTGGAGAAATTCTTTGCCTTGCGTCAGTGCCGCATCTTTCAAGGCGTGCAATCCGCGTGTCACCATCGGTTTCAACACCGGGGCCACCGAACGAAAGGCCGATTTTAACATGTCTCCTAAACCGTGTCCTCACTGGATACATGACTTACTTACGAGTGGTGAGAGAACCGTTTTCGAAAATGGAGTTTCACCGTGACTTTTCCTTTGGTGAATGGAATATTTTGTCCCAGATCTCCTTTTACAGCAATGTTGACCGTGTCCAAATACGACTTGCTGACAGGCATATAGTGAGGATGGACAAATTCGCGGTGGACGTGGTAAGTGTTTCCACCTTCCTCGTCAGCGCCCGTGGCAGAATCTACTTTAAAAGGAATGACACGCAGTAACGGTACGGAGGTGTGTCTCACCACGTTGTACTCCACCACATCGGAATACACGAACATCAAATTCAGTCCTTGGTTCAGTTCTACCGGGGCACGAAATAACTTGCTAAAAGACTCGTTGTCGTAAACGATGGGTAATTCGTTTTTCTTGAGCATGGCCTTTCTCATGTCCTTGTCTCCGCCCAACATGTCAAACAATTCAGGACAAAATAAAATGGACACGATTTTACTTCGTTCAAATTTCATCAAGAAGCGACGAGCTGCTTTGTGGTACTCCAGGGTGACACTTTTGTTGACATGCTCCAAAGCTTTCAGAAACACGACATTAAACCTGGAGGTTATGGTGCTGACCAAATGTTGACCACTAAAAAAATAACATGGGGGAATGAACAAGTGATAGGTGGTGTACTTTTGTGTACGGGTTTTCTTGTCATATTTGACATTGCTATCCATCCACTGTTGCATTTGCTCGTCATGAACTTCCACATCAAAAAAATTTTGATTGGGAAGGACATTGAGGACTTGGGTCGGGTGAATCATTTCTACTAAAGCCACTTCCCAATGGGCTTCGTGATCTAACTGGATGGCTTGAGGTAATTTGGCCGTGTAACAGCACAAGGTGTTCTTGGGAAACACCTCCATGGAACTGACACTGGGTAAAGTTAAGTAAAATTGGTTTTGGTGACTCATAATTCCAGAGTTCTGTGGCTGTCCGAGGGGTTAGTGGACGTCCGAGGCGTGTCTCCGCCCAAAATGGGGTTCTGGTTGTGGTTGGAGTGGTGACTGGCACTTGCACTGGACACAAGGTTCCCGTGGTTCCCGTTCGAGGTGAATTTCAGGGAGGGATTAGGAAGCAGGTAACCGATGCAACTGCTCAATAAAATGGTCCACAATTGTTTGTATCCTTGTTGCAAACTCAAATTGGCGATGGCTGCCCCGATGACACAATACACCACGAAGATTTGGCAGAAAAAGACGATTTGAGTTTTAGGCACACGTTCTCCACACCACACCCACAAGGGTTGTTTTTGTAAATCTTGCACAGAAGAACTGGGTGAAGGAGGAGTGGTCGACGTAGCTGTGTCTGTGTGAAAAGGCATGATGGTCACTTCTTTTTATAGTCGACGACTTGCGAAGCGTCGATCCAAGAATCAAAACTGGGCGGATATCCTTTCCAACGTACTTTGACTTCTTTGACACGTCGTTTGCCCACTTTACGGGTTCTGCGTTCGAGAATGCTTTCGATGTCGTACACGTCGTCTTCTTTTTTGGTCACACGTTGTAACTCGGGCAAATAAAACGTTCCTTTGAGCACTTCTCCGTTCATGTCTTCCAATTTATAGACGGCAGGATGACGGCCATGCACTCGTCCAGTGACGCGAAACAGTTCGGTCGTCCAGTTAGGTAAGTAACCTTTGTCAAAAGTGCGTTTGGTTTTGCCAATGCGCAACCAATCTCCTACGGCCAACTCTCCACTTTTCTTGGGGACAGCCCTCGTCGGGGACGTACCAAACAGACGCTCAAACACCAGCACTTCGTTGTCGGGAGTCACGTCTTGCGGGGCACGTCCGATGCTTCGATGGTAAGATTGGTTGTATGCTTGAACCAGGTGCGGTAAGATGTCGATGTACTTCAGAGTGTGGTGATGCGTAAAATATTTCCACATGCGTTCTTTCAAAGTGCGTTGAAAACGTTCCACGATGCTGGCTTTGGTTTCGGGATTCTCGGTGGTAACAAAAATGAATGTCACGTTTCTTTAATTCTTTTTGGAAAGCTTGGTTCAGAAATTCGGTGCCTTTGTCCGTTTGCCATCGAAGAGGGTGACGACCGCTTTGTTTCAACACCCGTTGCAGGGCTCGCACTAACTCTCTGCTCGATTTGGAAGTCAAAGGCACAACCCAGGCAAATTTGGAAAAGACGTCGATGACACAAAACAAATATTTGTAGCCACGATTGTAGCTGGCCAAATGAGAGACATCGGCTAAATCGGCTTGCCATTGATGATCGATGCCTTCCACTCGGGTGCGACTTCTGGCAAACTTGCGTCGAATGGGTTTGTGTAAAGTGTAGGTAGCTTGTTCTTGTAACCATCGTTGCACTTGAGGTAAACGGAGACTTTTCAGTTGCGTTTTGGCAGCACGATACAATTTTTGAAATCCTGCGTAACCTGCAGGATGGGAGGGATCGTAGTAAATGCTGGCTAAGACTTTTTCCATTTTTTTGTGTTGGTTGGTGTGTTAATAAGGCACCCACTCTTGGAGGATGCTACTCTTTTTCTCTTGGGGTATTTTCTTGGATTGCAATGCTTTGCGTGTGCGACCGGCAATAGGTGTTGAAGAGGAGGAGGATGTCTGAGCGGGGGATACCGGTTCTTGTTTCACTTCTGTCTTCACTTCTGTCTTCACTTTCTTTTTCTCTTGTGATGAAGAAGGGGTGGCCATCATCTTTTTAATCCATCCAATTCTGGAGGTAGGTGGTGTTGTTAACTTGCGTACTTTTTCTGGTGGAGTTTGAAACCCTTCTTCTTCTTCTTCTTTTCCTTTTTCTGTCTTGGTCACTGGTACTGGTGGTACTGGTACTGGTACTGGTGATGGTGCTGGACTTTTCATCAAGGTCTTAAAATCTTTCAGAGTGGGTAGAGCTGTTTCGTCTAAAGCTTTCTGGTGAAAGAGTTGCAGTCGTTGCAAGAGTTGACCGTACTTTTGCGATTTTTCTGTTTCGGACAAATCTTGGCGATCCATCAAGGACTGCAATTCGTGTTATAACTGGGACATCTCGCTCAAATGGGGATTGGGAGGTAAATGCGGGGTGTGTTGTTCTTGCCACCGATGGTATTCCATCCATCGTTTGTAAGGTACTAAAGCTAGTTTTTGTCCTTCCATGGGGTTGTCAGGGGTCGATTCTGAGGTCTTGGAACTTCCGAGGCCTTTTTATCTTGCTCCCACCAGTCCTCCCAACATGGTTCCCAAGACTCCTTTCAGTATGGGGCCTAACAAGAGAGGTAAAATACCTCCACGTTGCACTAACATCTTCTTTTTTTGACAAATGAGAATTTTCTTTTGGACCATTTGGCGAAGAACGTGACGATGTTTGCCTAAGCATTGTTTCTGGTGTTTGGACAAAGGGATCGTGCCTTTCAAAACGTTCAAACAACATTCGCACACGGTATCGATGACCTCTTTGGAGGCCGTTTGAATGAGTTTTTTTCGTAGGGGTGGAGAAGCTTTGGACAGGACAGATAACATGTCCCCATGTTTGGCTAAACGTGGTGGCAGTCCTTTCCTTTTCTTTCCTTGGGGTTTTCTGGAGGTTGACATCTTTGAGTCTTCAGGAGCACCAAAAAAACACTGATACCCCGACTTGGTCACAGGCCTTTTTTATACTGGAACGCGTCGCCACTGATTGTCTTGACGTCGTATTAGTTTGAGGACAGGCATGACACGTCGTGCAGGGGTACGTAACGGACTAAATCGAGCCAGTTCTTGCTTGGACAAATCCAGTAAACTTTGTAACATTCCCGATCCTTCTTGAACTTTGATTTTGGGAGAAGGTACTTTGTGAGCAGCAGCCACTGCCACTAAATTGGAAGGTCCTGCCACTGGGGAAGTTCTTTTTGGGGTCATCAACGGAGAAGTTCTTAGTGTGATCGACGTCTCCAAGTACTCTTCAGTTCTGAGTGTCATTAACGGAGAAGTGGACAAACGTGAGGCTGCCGGAGACACAGTCACCACCGTGGCAGGTCGTGGTTTGCGAGTGTAAGGTTGCGTCCTGGCCGAAGTGCCTCTCTTGCGACTAGTTTTCTGTGGACTTTTCTTTTTCTGGGGACTTGTTCTCTGTTTCTTTTTCTGGGGGCTTCTTTTCTTTTTCCGGGGTGGTGGTTTCTGGTCAGAGGAGGGTCCTGCCACTGGAGAAGTTCTCCTTGGGGACCTGGTCTTTTTCTTCTTGGGGCTTCTTTGGACTTTTGTCTTGGGTATAACTTTGGGGGCATTAGGATCCCATCTTAAGAGTGAGCGAATGATGACCCCTCCTAGAGTACCGCTCCCTCCAGGTTTCAAAATGATTTGTTTTTTGGTTTGAGTGTCGATACGGGGATCGGCCAGTTGGACCAAAGCGACTTTGTTTCGATCGAAAAAGCGTTTGGTTTGATGAGGAATCTGAATGATTCCTTGGAGTAATTGACGTTCCGTCACCGTGAACCATTGTAAGACTTCTTTGAGACTAGCTTCTAAGACACGAGCTCGTGTTTGTGGATCGTTTTCTCGACTGATGCCATACAAGGCACGAATCAATTTGACGGGAAGATGCGACTGAAGGGACGTCATGTTCGCACTGAGAGTGAGACAGACGAAAAAGGGTCTGAGGTTTTTATAGATTTTTTTTTATGTGGAGTGAAATGAAGTCGAGGACGGAGACGTGTACAGGACAGGCCCTCCGTCTTGGCACCAGTGGTGAAACAAGTGGGTACGAAATCGCAAATCCTCGGGAGTCGTAGGTTTCAAATCGACGAGCAAACAGGCGTGTGGAGTTTGAGTGGCATCGTCGTACGCCTGAGTCAGCCAAGGCGTTCCTAACTGTTTGGCTAAGACTTGCACTTGCGATTTATCTCGAGGGCTTTTAAACAAGACCACGTAATGCGCATTGAGACTGATGGTGCGATGGGCTTTACTTTGTTGAAACAAATTTTGGGTGATGTAAACGACACTGGCATTACGGTGATGCCCTTTGCGCGTGAACCACAGTTTAATTTCTTCTTCGTCTTCTCCTAACATGTCGTCAAAAATGACCAAATAGGTTTGACGGGAGTCAGAGACGATGCCGTCGTCTTCTTTAGGAATGCCTTCCACAAACACGATGGAATCGCCTTGACTTTCTCGCAAGAGGCTGTACGCCGATTGCCACTCTTTGTAACACCACACGATTCGTTGAGGTGGTCGATCGATCAAATGATGTTTATGTTCGATCAAACGTTTGACGAATTCGGTTTTGCCAGAACCGCTAGGTCCAGCAATGAGCATGTTAAAGGGATGGCGAAGATACAAAGCCTCCCAACTGGCACGATCTAAGTGTTCGTCGATGACTTTGACAGTAGAGGAAGAGGGAGCAGAGACAGCAGAGGTAGCCATAGTGTGAGGAATGTCACTTATGACACGAAAAACAAACAAGACAAGAGTTTATATACTTTTTCAGAACACGTTTATTGAATGTTTTTTTCAAACATGAATACGAAAGACAAAAATACATAAAAGCCAAAGGCTTAAGTACAAGAATAAAAGGCACATAATAACCATGAACGTGGAATAAAAACAAGTGTCTGTACAACAACCACATGTTTTGGGTAAAGTTCTAACCTGTTCTATAGTAGGGGGTAAGGTCACACAAGTGTCCTCCCGAAAGGGTCTTTCAGGCCTGTCCACGACAGTCCTGTCCTGGGTGACGGGTTCTTCTGGCACCGTCACTAACACAGGTTGAAAAGTAACTTTTTTCCTTGAATAACTCTCGTGCATACTGGGCCACCTCTTGTGTCCAAGCCTCAAAACCCTGGTCTCGGTGATGTCCAACATTTGACTCCTAACCAATCTGGTTTCTTCTTCGTCAACGACATGGTAAGTTACTTCAATGAACAATGAACTATCGATCTTGCCTAGGGTTCCTTTTCATATACAGACCAATATCGACGTGACCGTACGGCAACGTAAAGTGATTGGGAAGTCTCACTCGCTTCTGGTACACGATTTGATAGACTTTTTTCTAGGGGCCGACTGACGATGTGGTGAGTGGGTAAACGTACAATCTTGTTCGGTTGATAAGTGGTCACTTTAAAGTTTCCATCCTCTCCCGATTGCAAGGCTTCTTTCAATACCCCAAAGTTGACCACTCGACTGGTACGATGATTCAGAGTCAGTCCTTTCACTTTGCACGTCGTGTGCACTTCTCCTTGTTTGTCCCGGTAATCGTAGCCGTAATTTTTGGGACCACCACTGACGAAACTTAGAATCTTGTCGTCGGGATGCTCGTCTGTCCAGGCTCCTAAACGGTCTCCTTCGATGTCAGGGTGATGTTGACTAGGGTGATGGATGTAAATGCAACTGTCCGTGTCAAAGTACAGGACGCGTTCTTCTAACAGTTCTAAAGCTTCGTACAATTTTAAGCGAGCATGAGCTGTCACGTAAGCCGCAATGATGACATTTCCAAAAGGGTCGTCTTGTACAAAGTCCAGATCTTCTTCGTAATTGACCAAGATTAAATCCTCGCGAACGACGTCCACGTGTTTCATGTATTTGGTTTTGTTGTGAATCATCTGGAAGTAGCGGGAAGGTTCTGTCAAATATTCCGTCTTGGGTAAACACGGTCGTTGTGCCATTTTACCCCACAAGCAATTTAACATCACTTTGGCAAACGATCGCCTGCCTTCGTTTTTTTCGATGTGGTCTAAAGAGGTGCCTTCTTGTTCGTAGTATTTCTCTTTGAATTGTATTTGGTCTTCGGGAGTGTGACACCAGGAAGGATAGCCGCTGGCTTCTTGTTTCAGTTTCAAAAAGGCATCCACGTAGTCGGCGAAAATGCCTTTCTGAGTAGGGTCACCCTTGTGGTACTGTTGTGTCTTGGGAAAGTGGCAAATTTCGTACACTTCTAACAGTTGGTATCCGATGTCCAGAGCTTTGAACAATTCCACGCTGACCCAGGTTCCCGTCAAGGCCCGTTCTTCCTGGCTGTGATGGCAAGGTTGGTCCTGGTTGCACGTTTCGGCACAAGTACGGCACAAGGGAAACATCAGTTTGCCTTGACAATGGTGAGGTAAGACGGGATGGTATAGGTTCGTGGGAGGCAAGACTTTACACTTGATCAAGCCTTCGTATTGTCGAATGTTTTTCAGGTCGATGTGTTCCGTCAGCAATTGCGGGTGCCCTACGGGAAAGCGACAATATTTGCACACGTAGGGATACAGCGAACACACGTCCAAGTATTTGATTTCTTCTCCTTTCTCTTCGTCGGCTTGGTACAGCAAACATGTGGCATTGGTCCTTCCTCCGTACAAACTATCCCTCGGGTTCAACGGGTCCATGAACTGGTAACTTTCCACGAGGCGTTTAAACTCAGGATCGGTTTTCAAACGGTGATCGTACTCGTGTTCCCACATTTCCACCACTTGGTATCCTTGCTGTTCTAACTTTAGGCGTCGCTGACAAGTGTCCTGGTACAAGTCTTCCATGCTTCGTTGCAAAAACTGATTTTTAGTGTCACGGTCAGGGTAACAGACGGGACATCCATGAAATAAGCAACCGTTAAACTCGTACACGATCTTGGGGTTTTCTAAGTCCCAGCCATCGACCGAATACGTTCCGATGTTCTTTTCGCCTCCTCCGTTGCGGGCATGCTGAATCCATTTGTCTTCCTTGTCGCATAAGTAATGTAACCAGCGTAGGGCTTTGACCGAGTATTGACGCTTGACATAGTGGGTCGTTTGAGGGCTGATGACAGCCACGGTGTTTTCAGGCATGAATCGTTGTCGGTACACTAAGGAACACGCTTTGGCAATGGTGCAAGCTTCTTTCAAAGGATCGACCCCTCCCTGTTCCATGAACAGTTCTCGAAATTTTCCACAGCAACGCCGTAAAATGTCCACGTCGGAACGACAATACTTTAGCATTTCTTCCTGAAAGTCGAAAGGGTCCGAGGCGTGAGCCTGGTACCAAGCGTAGAGAGCTTCTCGTTGTTCGGTACGCATTTTGTCGGAGTCGTAATAGTGAGCCTCAGGCAAATGGGGTAGAACGGCATGCTGACTGGCTTCCGTATTGAAAAAGTGTGGAAAGTACCCTTTAGCCATTTCTGTCATTCCAAACGTTTTAGGCATTCGACTCAAAGGCATGGCCAAATAGCTCATCGAATCTTTAAACTGTACTTGTCCCACTTGCATGAAAATGATTTTAGCTCCGTTCAAAGTGACTTTAGGACGCTCGGTGCCTTGTTCCGTATAGTACCTCAAAAGAAACTGTCCATCGTATCCGGAGAAATTGTGAGCCATCGCTGTGGCATGACGATGACAATCTCCGTAACGTTCGATGTCCTCTTGGCTCCACGTCTTGTCGATGGGGTCTAAGACCCATCGGGCAAAATCGGCTAACGTGTTCGGTCCCCGAAAGATTTGTTCACGCCCTCCAGGAATCTTGCTGCAGTGAGGGCAATGACTGAAGATAGGTTCTTGAATGCACTTCTCGCACGCTCGATGAGCCACGCAGAAATTAGAAATGTGAATGCCGGTCTCTTGCATGCATTCGAAATCGAAAAAGATGAAATTGCCTTTCTTCTTGTGACCGTCCTCTTCCTCTGGTGGGGGTTGGTATTTTTGCTCGTAACATTCGTGTTCCAAGTCCACGATGTGGTGACAAATGTGACATTTTTTCTTTCCTCGACATACGTGTGCCTTGGTACTATTGGTACGTATGCCTTGTCCACACGTAGGGCACAATCTCAGGAGTTGACAAGCACATTTCTTCTGTGAACCTTGTGTTTTCAAATGTTGCTGGTAACAGGTAGGGCTGACAAACGTGCGCAGACAAGTTGAACAAGGCACTGGTTCTTCGCTCAGACAGGGTGGAGAGGCCAAACATCCTGGGCATTTCCATCCACAAGACTTGTGTTGCTCTCGATTGTTATAACCATAATCACATTTCTCACAATACTAACCGTATCCCAGGAATCCAGTGATACTGGTAATGGTATCGAAATGTTCATCGTGATAATAGACATGAATGTATTTTCCGTCCTTAAAATCTTGGCCTCGAAACAACAGAGACCCACGCATTTCTTGAGGGTGCACTTTCAAGGTGTAGCGTGGAGCTAGGGCATCTTGCAATTTTTGCATCTCAGGAATGCCACAGGGTGTGTCTTTGGACAGGCCAGCTTGTTGCAACAGGAGTTCTGCTTCGTTTCGTTGTTTGGCTCGGTCCGATTGTCGAATAGTTTTCCAGGCTCTTTTCCATTCTGTCGTGTCGTTCTTGTTGGCATAGGTTCGTCCCACCGCGATGGCTCGAGCTAAACACATCTGGTCTTGAGGGTTGTTAATTCGGACGAGACTTGTTTTGGTGTTGCGAAGGTCGTCCACCAATAACATCTTTTTGCGTCCAGTCCCTTGAGGAGGCGAGACGTGGGCCATTTTCAGTGTGGCTTTACCATCGGTGATGTCAAACTGGTCATTAGATTGTTGTACGTGTTGAATCTTGTCCATGACTTTGGAAGGGGTTAGTTCTGCGGGTCTGCTAAACTCGATCCAAACAGGGGATTTCAAACCGTCGTGATCTATGGATAGTGTCAAGCGATCGTCTTCTTTGGCTTGACATTGTCGCTTGAATGCGGTGAGCAAAGAATCCCACATCTCGGTGATAAACCCTTCTGCTTTCTCTAAGGGTAAGTCGGACTTGAAATCTTTAAACTTCACCGTGTAGGTGTAAGCCGTGGTTCTAAATTTTCTAGAGGAACGCTTTTCCGTCTCTCGAATGGAATAGTACTTTTCAGGGTTGACTAAGGGTGGTGAACTTGGTTTAGAGGGTTCTGATTCTGGTTCACTCATGTCCTCTTCAAAATCACTGGCATGAATTTGTGCCAAGATTTCAGCCCTGGTACGAGACGATAGATCACGTTTCTGCCTCTTACTTTCTTCTTCTTCTTCTGTCTTCTCGAATGAATAGGATCGTTTCATCTTGAGTGAAAAACGTCAAATGACTAAAGTTTAAACACCATAGACTAATTTATAGTCATGACAAACCAGCGTATATAAAAGGGTGTGTGTCTTGTCCTTTCACTATTCATTTCACTCTCAAACCGAGCACAACGATGGAACAGACTACCCAGATGGAACGTTTCGTCAGAGCTTTGCGAGGGGTCATTAGAAAATTCTCTTCAGACCAGCCTACGGACTACTCTCCTTCCTTTCGAGATAAAAGTCAAGATACTTGCTATATCTGTCAGAAGAAAGGGCATTGGTCTTCAGAGTGTCCAGACCGTCAAAAAAGAACAAAAACAGGGGCTAAAAAGGACAAAAGTCAAGATACCTGTTATTATTGTAAAGAAAAAGGACATTGGTCTCCAGATTGCCCAAAAAAGAAACAAGAGGAGTCAGAAGAAAAAAGGAATTCTTCAGAAGAAGAGAGGGATTCTTCGGAAGAAGAGAGGGATTTTTCAGAGGAAGAAAGCAGACAGGTGAAGAAAAAGAAACAGGAGAAGAAAAGAAGAAGGGAAGAAAGTGAGGAGGAAGAAGAGGAAAAGAGTGCGACGGTGAAGAAATTCAAAAAACAGAGAGACCAAATAAGGAGAAAGAAGAAGTCAATGAACTTTTAATTAAAGTGTTCTGTTGTGAATTGTGAATTGGATTGTAACTATGGAGAAAAGAATACATTAATGATATAAGGTAAGTGTCTTTGAGTTTTGGTTTTAAAATAAGAAGCTACACTCACGCACTCATACACAGACACGTACTATAAGGGTAAAATGGGTGGGGTTTATTTCTGAGTTATTGGCAAATTGAAATTGTATTTCTTTTCGAGAAATGTGGGTGGCCCTGAAAAGGGCCTTTTTTCTTTATGGTGTAGGAGTGAGTTTAACCAATCAACTTTAACTGCCTTAAGCCTTTGCCACGGCCAAGGCCTACTTCTGATGATTGGGTTGAAATCACTAAGGGTGGTACGATAGGCTTAGTCACAGGGTTGGCGTGTTTAGCTCGGGAAGGTCGTATTCTCTTCGGTCGTGATAAAGAAGTCTGATACATTTGTTTCAGACTTCTTAACTCCGCTAAAATGTCAAACAGTACCGTAGCCGTTTGATTTTCACCCTCTTGTTTCTTTGCTGCTACTTCTTCTTGCTGTTGTTGCTGTTGTTTTTTTCTTACCTCTTCTTGTTGCTGTTGCTGTTGCTGTAGGAGAAAAGCTTGTTCCGCTTCCTTTTGTCGTTGCATAAATTTCTCCAATTCTTCTTTCTGTCTCTGTCTAAAATTCTCCACTTGCGGTAATGAAGAAGGTAACGAAGGTTCCGGAACAAATTCTTGCGAGGTAAGAAAATCCACAAAATCCCAATGTACCTCTTCTGAAAGTAAGTCCGGGTTCCCTTGGGCAGTCTCCCCTGCTGGTACACCCCAATGAATCGTTTTCTGAGTTTCCGTCATGTTGAATCACTGTCGCATAGATTGACTGCACACAAGCGCTAGCGAATCTATATAGACCACGTGACGTCACAAACTGCTCTCTTCGGATTGGATGCGAGCTGACTGAATTTTGTAACGCGTGTTCGGATTGGTGAATGAACTCAATCCGTTTCAATCCTACCTCTGCCTATAAATAAACGCAGTTCACTACATTGATTCACCTGTTCTCGTCGCTTCAAGATGTGGACCACAGTTGAGTCATCCACCCTTGTGTCTTCCATGATGTTTAGGACGGACATACCCATGTATGTCCGATCCAAGTGGACCGTTGTCCACAGGACAAACACCAGTCTGTGGATACGTAGGATCTACGTTGAAAGACAAGGATGCCTGAAAAGAGTGCTGATTTACAGACCAACAGTGAGACGCAGCCTAAGAACAAGAAGAAGAAGACCAATGCGGTGCCCTTTATGTTAATGGATACATTAACATAAACCCAAAGGCCCTTTTCAGGGCCAGCCATATTTCTCGAAAAGAGATAGCCTTTCCATTGCCTACCCCTTTTTTAAATTTAAATTTAAATTTAAATTTAAATTTAAAAAAAAAAAAATCCCATATTCAATTCCCCTTGTCCCTAGACAAACCCAAACTCTATTCCCCCCATGTTAAATCCCCCCCTTGTACGTAGAGTGACCCACGATTTTTCACCATGTTCAATTCCCCTTGAGGCTAGAGTGACCCAAGACTTTTTCCCATGTTAAATTCCCTTGAGGCTAGATTGTCCCACGATTTTTCTCCATGTTAAATTTCCATTGAGGCTAGATTGTCCCAGGGGGTCCTGTAATGATAATTCCCATTGAGGCTAGGGTATCCCCATTTACTACTTCCGTAGAATCTAACAGTTAAAGAACTGAAACAATACAAACAAAATCGTGGGAACAAATAGCAAGATATGCAAGAATGTTGAAGCACTCAATAATGAGGTTGATAAAAGTTATGCAATGATCCAAACGATATTATAAAATACACTAGAGGAAGTTCATGATAGTTTCTTAAAGCTGAGTCGAAGTTCAGCTTTATATGTCCGCAGACCGAATTAAATAAAACAGCAAACTGTATTACCCTAGGTTCAGTCAATAACGTAAAAAATGAGAGTATTCGGTGTTGTGAATGGATATTGTTGTCATTGTTGCAAAATAACGACCAGCCAAAGAAATACAAAAAAATACCTGGGTGAAATTACGTTTGTAAGATAAACATTTCCTGCAAAATTTCCTCACATCATCGAGCTTATTAAATCCTGACATCTCTTTTATCTACTTATAATTCTTTTTCTTCTTCTTTTACTTCTTCTTCTTCTTCGTCTTCTTCGTATTGTTATTATAACCGCTCCGGTGGCCTAGTGGTTAGAGCGTCCGCCTCGGATGCGGGAGGTCGTGGATTCGATCCCCGGCTGAGTCATACCAAAGACTTACAAAAATGGTACTAACAGCTGCTTCGCTTGGCGCTCAGCATTAAGAGGTTAGTGTTAGGACTGGTCGGCCCGGTGTCAGAATAATAATTTCTTCGCTTTTTGGTGTTGTCAGAAAAATTAAATCCCCAAATGACTAGATCTTTCAATGTCATGTGTAGCGCCTATATACACATTTGCAATTAAAATCGAAATCTAAATCGCAATTAGAATCGGTCAGTCAATCATCGGTTAGAAATTAAAAAAGTAAGGAATTTGTAAACGTTCAATTCGGCCTGCTTTCTTTCCTGTGTTACTGATATCGGTCGGTGATAGAATCAATTGCTTTGATTTTCTAGTTTGGTTCGTTAATGCGCTGAAAGTCGATGAGAAACAAATCTTAAACATATGAACTTATCTTCGAATAGTTATCTCCCTTTTTGTGGACTTTCGCATTATGCTAAGATAGAATATGTCATGTAAAGTGCCGAGTTTAGAATTGGTTATGGTGGGTAGTTGTTTCTGAAATGGGATTTAACGCAATTGTTCAGCACAAGACAGGTTATACATGGCGGCCAGTAATAATGAAGGAGGAAGAACCCTGGAAAATCCTGGAAAGAAATACCCACCCAGAAGAAGCTACCGGCAGGCTTTCTCACATACCCCCATTAGCCGAACCCGAGACTCGAACCCAAGCAGACAGATGTGAGATGGCAGTGATCCATAACTGTGAGCGCTTTAAACCATCCGGCCACTCGTAACCCCTCGGTCTGGTGGGTAGTAGTCAGTTGAATCCATCATTTTCAGTCCAAATTCTTCAACTGTGAGTTCAAACGATAAGATATAAAAACAATTTAAGCAAACTATCCATACTATTTTAGAAGCCTGTATAATTATCTTGGCTTCACCCATTGTGTTTAAGCAGCGCCTATGCCATAGCATTAAGTTTGAATTAGCCATATGACAAAAATGGATGAGAATCATTGGGTTAGACTGTTGGTTTGGATCAAACCCTCGAAAACATATTAAATACATCCTTTTTCGTTAAACAGTAATGAAAGATCTAAAAAACTTTCACTATCGTTATTCTTAAGCATTCCTGTTGAATTTAGGTGTGATAAATATTGGGTAACTCATGTGTGCGTGTTTGTGAGTGTGCTGTATTTATTTTACTATAATATTCATTATCAGAAAAAGATCAGTAATAATGTTATAAGGGATATTATTGTTTTAAACAATTGACACCATCATTTTATTTGTCAATTTCAGTGTGTATATATATATATATATATATATATATATATATATATATATATATATATATATATATCAGAATTAAAAAACCTATTGATTTATAAAATTCTCCTTAAATATAAACGATAAAAGGTTCAGTCCTAAAAAGATGCATATTATACCTTGATCGCAAGCAAAAAAATATTTATAAATATAGTTTTTTCAATATGTAAAGATCAGAAGCATATCTAGATGAAAAAGTCTAAGAAGTATACACCATTTTATCGAATACACAAATGTTTAACAGATAAAGATAGCCTCAGATAATTTATCTTTGATCATTAAATAGCAGCAAAACGTCTTACGAATATATATTATAGTGTATATTTTCGATCAATATGTTTAGTTTGTCTCAACTGCAACAGAACGCAGTCAAAACTATAAAGTTTGCTATATGCGATCCTGCAAGTGGATTTCTATGATTTAAAACGTGCTGTGAAAAGAGAAATGACTGTAATGGGGGATTGTTAATAAAATGCTATTACAATGATATATTAAACGTTTGTCTGAATATAAAGGTTTATCATTAAACATCAAAAGCAATGCGTGAATGAGAGATAGAAATATGAAATGACTTTATATATATATATATATATATATATATATATATATATATATATATATACTGACAGGCATACAGATAGATCGATATACACATATGCGTATATAAAGATACATTTAAAGATAGATATATCTATATAGATATATAGATATTTATAGATATATAGATAGTAAGATAGACAAATAGATAGATAGATAGTTATATATATATATATATATATATATATATATATATATATATATATATATATATATATATATATATATATATATATATATATATATACATACATACATGTGTGTGCATATAGATATAATGATGCAGATTCAGATTGACAGACATCCTGTATTGTATTTGGTTTTTTTTTGTCTTTTTTGTTTAAAACCAAAACAATACACTGTGTGGCCGACCATAACATATGTAGACGCTTAAATGGGATATGTCTAGATGGACATATGCCCCGTGTGTTATTGTACAGTCGAATTCCCGATGAATTATCTCATTTTAATCTCTAATTACGATGGTCCATTAAAAATTGATACTTCTTGTTGCACCACTGCAAGACCCCAAAACACTAATCTCATCTCTGCTGAAAACCGCTTAGGTGGGCTTGTGGTTTGAGCATCCTCCTAGGATTCCGGAGGTAGCGAGATCGATCCATGCCGAGTCATAGCAAACACTCATACAACTGGTACTAACAGCTGCCTCGCTTAGCGCTCATCATTAAGATGTTAGTGTTACGACTGGTCGTTATGGTGCCAGGATAATGTGACTGGGTGAGACATCGTGCTTATATGTCTGCGCCATGATGCCCTTTTGTTTGACAACACTATCAACTGCCACATAGCATACACCGTTACGATAAGACTTAAACTTTGTTAAACCTACGTTAAAAATTGACATCGAGTGGCCGAGTAGTCTAAGCGCTCTCCTTTACGGATCACTGCCATCTCACCTCTGTCTGCGTTGGTTCGAGTCTAGGATTCGGCCAATGTGGGCATGTGAGAAAGCATGTCAGTAGCATATCGTGGGTCGGTGGTTCTTCCCGGGGCTTTCCCGGTTTGTTCCTCCCACATTAATACTGGCTACCATGAATAGCCTATCGTGTGCTGAGAAATTACGTTAAAGCCCACAACAACAACAACAATCCAAAGATTCCCATAAGTAACTGTGCTATAATTATGTCTTGGAAATGTTGTGTTTCGTACAATCTGTAATATTTGTTGAGGCAAGAAACATTGAAAAACATTATTATGGCGTACATTAACGAGTGTAAAATGTATAATAATAAATCATAGTCGGTAAATCACCATTATTGATTCTTATGGATATGTTTGACTGACATCGAGGGTATTGGACTAGATAATTACCGACTCTTTGTACATTTTACCTCATGCTTTACAGTTTACTCAGTATTATCCCGATTAATATTCAATTGATTTTTAAAACTTCTGCACCAACTATTTTCACACGTGATTCTTTTAGTATATCTATTATTTAATATCCGTGCACGTATTGGGATAGCTCTCTAACTTCCTCATTGTTTGCGCAATGCGACATGGATGTATCTCCTTCAACAAACCAGAAATATTTATTTCATCTCAATAACCTTCGCACAAAAGTTCATAATGTAGAAATGAACATGTAAAAGAACACGCAGTACCGCGGCTCATAAAATAAAATGCATTATCCTTATCATCTTATTGCAGACATTCGGATCCCTTTGCGAACTTGATCAGGTTTTCTGGCTCAGTCTGCCATGCTTCGATTGATACCATCGATGTCATTTGTAGCATATCATAGTTGTATTATAGGCAGCCCAGTTTTTCCACTCAGGGTCATAACATGAAAAATAAAAGTTTCCTGCAGGATAACATTCATTTCCAGAGATACATTTCTCATCCGTTAGAATTGTGTCGTAATTAAATATGCACACCCATTCTTCGACAAGTTTATCGTTTTGTACAGGCGTATATATTGCTCTGCATACGGGGTTCACAAACTCCTCAAATAATCACACTTTAATCTTGGTCTTAATTGTGACATATTGCTGAAGACAATATTTACGAGAGAAATGTATTTAATGTTTTTGCGAGGCGAGATAAAAACGTCCGATTTAAAAAAGAGATCACATCCTGCCTTTTCTCCTTTGTAAAGAAAACACTATAGTCATGTACAATCGATTCATTTTATATTTAAGCTTTGTATTATGTACGTTTTGAAATAATCTGATTGGATTGCTCTTTTGCACATTATTAATGGTAACGGAAGACTCTACCGGATAGGTAAAACATAAAGAAAGCAGAGGTCGGGAAATATAGAGATTGTGTCGGAATACAACAATCCAATGATTTTCCTGGAAGAAGTACAAATAATAGAACACATATTATCTCTCCCTCTATTTGTGTGTCTATCGCACACTTCATGTCATCATGGAAGTCAAGGAATTCTAGATGCATCTATTCAGAGAGAATGAGCCAATACACTTCGACAGACTAATTACATGCATGCAAATATTTTCATTCATGTTCTTACTTATGTATAAATATATATATATATATATTCCTGCAAGTGTTTATACTGTTAATTCTTTGATTAATAATGGGTTCAGAGTTTATATCGCCTTGAATACAACGGTGATGAAAGCTGGTTTTAGTGATCTTTTCTTTTATATTGATAACTGTATTTCTTTATCTAACGTTACCCATTCTTAAAAAAATCCAAGTTTGAATGCACATTGTGAAGTCAAAGTTGATGCTTTGTCTGCTCATTTTTGTCACTCAAATATTATGTAGAAAATAATTGTGAAGTGCATATAACCGTATCTTTATGTATGTATGTATGCATGTTTGCATGTATGTATGTATGTATGTATGTATGTATGTATGTATGTATGGATGGATGGATGGATGGATGGGTGCGTGGGTGTGTGTATGTATGTATGTATGTTTGTATGTATGTATGTGTCCATGGATGGATGGAGGTAGGTATGTTGGTAGGTATGTACGTATGTTTGTATGTACTGGGTACTTTACGTCGTGTCGATATATGGTCCTTTTTAAATGTTAAATTTACTAATTGATCAAAGTAGTTAAAAAGCATCGGTCGAGTGTAAACAAAATGCAATGCTAATTGTTAGGACCACTAACTAAAGGTTACGTTTAATAGAAGACTTTTGATCTTCCGCAAGGCAGAATAAGAAAATTCAGAATATTGTTTAATTGTCCAAGTGCTGTCTAAAGAAAACTACCGCAGGTAACACATTTAGGGTTCTCAAACGATTGCAAATTTCTGCAATCCGGAACAAAACAGAACGTTTTGCTATAATTTTTGTTTATGTTTTGCTTGTACTTTTTTAAATAGTTTCCTTCACCATATTTTAAGTGTGAGACGACATTTGGTACAAAGTTATTCGATTCAGAGGTTTCCATATTATTTGTCATTAGTCTCAAACAATGAACCTCATAGGCTCTACGCTTAGTAACAATTTAAGAACGGATTTGAGGTCATTGCATCATTTATTGTCCTAATTGTCGATTATTTGGGCGTTTCGTTAACTTGTATCAAACTGAATCAACATAGAGATAAATGAAATATTGACATCATGAAAGAAAATATAAATAATGACCCAAAACATTTCTTTAAATATTTTCAATTATTATACCTTTAGTTGTTAAGCCAGGTGTTGAAACATATTTACATATCGCATATACTTTTTCAATGTAAATTGCTCGGATCAAACGAGTTTGTCGCATAGCATTACATGTAGATTGTATTCTTGTAGTTTGTCTAGCTGTGATTATGTCGGCTTGGAAGCACGTTGTAGATTACCGACCGCATTGTATGAATCAAATACATTCATGTATATTTGGTGAAGATGATTTTCATTATGCCTTACATAGTTGTTGAGAGAAGAAAATAGATGGAGAAGGATAGAGAGAAATAGAGAGCGATGCCTACAATATAGTACATTATATAACTCATTGATATTTGTCAATACTTACTCGTTGTCATCTGAGGTAACCGCCAGCAGGTGTTTTCTACGGGCTGATGGATGTTATGTATGTCTGAAGAAAAATAGCAATGTAAATTAATTCATGGTCATGGGCATCGTAGTCAAATCTTATCCCAGCAAGGCACATTTGAAATTATCTATTTCAAGCTCGAGCAAGTACCACTTTTGTATATCATTGTAGTCCTTACATCTTGCTTGATCAACATCTATATAAATATTTACCTTATAAAAAGTGGGACCAATAAAAAATGTCAGCTAAATCAATGATTTAATAATACACATTATTATTAAGGCTTTTCGCGCTAAAACTCTTGGAAATGGACAAGACGATTAACATCAGGGCATGCATTTTTAATTGAATGAACACTTAGATCCTAACAAGCTTTTTCAGATACACGCGCATATTCCTAGAACATGACTTCAACTTGGTAATTCTCTAATAACATACACTGGTCCTGCACTATATCTGATTGCAATTAGACGAAATGGAAATTCGCAAAACGAAAGTCGCTTTGTACTGCCAAAATTTGCACCTTCACATGATGAAAACGTCGATAAAAGGAAAATGCCTGATCATGAAAGATTGAATTGATAAGCTCTGTTGTACCTACATATATTAAATCCGACTTAAGTTGAGGTACTTTGAAACTTTCTATTTTTAAGAGATGTGTGCTATTCTGTTTGAAAAATAATATTTCACATTAATAACAATTTCAATTTCATACAGTAACTTGTGTAATATTAATGTCAGATATGTATCCTTCTGCAAATGAAACTGATTTAATAAACAAAATAAAAGTCTTATTTGTACTATTTATACTATCTCATTGTCTTGTTTGTATTCCTTTATTTTTCCTCATGATAACATTTGAATCAATATAACTGTCGTTCTAATTTTGTAAAAACAACTGGCAAACCGTACTGAACACGTACGAAGGTAAATAACTCAAAACGCCATTTCATCTTCCAATTATATCCTCATTTGTGTTGCGACGTCTTTTCTATAAAGGTTCTTTAAATGTTATATTTATTGGATCCTGCTTGGGTTAGTCTTTACTTTTGTAAAATAAGCAAATAATCAATTTAATTTGTGAGAAAATGCAATAATAATATATTCAAAAGAATATGTATAAATCGTTGTCATCAAAAGTGTCATTGATGTATATCATCAACAATGTCAACATTTGAATTTTAAGTCCTCACCACCTTCACCCATGTTTTATTTACATTATGAACATGACATGAAATTACTATCTTTGTTTGGGTTTTACAAGACCTGTCATTATCTCAACGAAAACATTCCAATTATACTCGTATTCAGGGGAATGGTCCAGCTGGACCATGCTCTACTATCATATAATGTTTGTAAATATCATAGGGAAGACTCAAGTAAAACAAAATTTGCAGAAGAAAATTGAAAACAAAAGAGAAAAATGTTAGAACATAGTACAATATCAACAACACGAAGAAGAAATGTCCCGTATTAAATTAAAACGAATTAGATCCAACATGTATAAATATCTTATACAAATGTATGAGTGTAATGACATGCAAAATAAATAAGCATATATTCATATGATGCAAATATAATAAGACATGGTTCGAACACAAAATATGGAGAAGATCCAACTGTAGACTATAATAGAATAGAGCAAATGCACACAAGTACAGGCTCAAGAGAGTGAGACAAAAAGCTGTCATTACTCAGATGAATAGTAATTTTGGATGATGGTATTGCTCCCTATGTTTCAAAGTGTCACATTTTTTTACATATTTATATTTCCATTAGTAAATATTACTTGGAGTTTAAGTTCAGGACATATGATGTCCAGTTCGAACTTCTTGTGCATCTGATTTACATCAGGTTGTTAGTAAATATTAAATAACCAGACCAGACTTTGTTTACGATACTGATATAAAATTCCATTAAAATCAGCCAAATTATGGTCAACGCATTGTGTTTTAGATTTATACACAGTGTGGTGTTTGTTAGGTTGGGGTGGGGTACTCCCAATATATTATTTAAATTGCGATGGCAGTTCCACCCAGGCTCGAGTTTGTAGGAAGTGAAATTAGTGATAGAGAGAGGTAAAGTTCCGAGCCCCCAGCCAGCAATGCTGACAGTTAAGTTATTGAGAGCACAAAGGTGAAATTCAAAGTAACAACAATTTAATACAATTCAATATTCAAATGATAATAAAATCCCATTCACTCGTCTTCCTCTCGACCAAGTGAAAGCCTATTGCATCCTTTGATTTCTATATTGCGAGTTCGGTTTTCCACCTGTCTTTGTTTTCTACTCATCTATATCTCTCTCCTATCCAGCCAATTCCTTCTCTCCTTCCGACTTCCCTCCTAACTCCATCTCCTTGACTGCTCCTTCTCCAATTTCTCCTACGCAACTCCTTTTCCTTCTCCTCCTTGGCTCTGCTCTCCGATTAGCCATTGATTCACAATCGACTTCTACACTAGTCTCTATTCCGTCTCTCTCCTAGAGACACGGGACTAAATCACGCTGGAAGTCTGTCCCCTAGAAGCTTCCCGTGAAAACACAAGGACGTTAGCATATTTCCTTAGCCATTTCATTTCATACTAAACCAACAAGCAATCATCAGATAAAAGTTATTACATTTTCCGGTCACGCATTCGTTCACATCGAAATACCCATACGCTCTTGTATGGTAAATAACGTCGTAATAAAAGCACGGTATCAACTACTTATCACACAGACATCAATAAATTGCGTCACATCAATAACAATAGCACAGCAATCAGACGCATCTATGTACACTGCATTCCCAAAAGTGTACACAAATATTCCAATATCCATATTAACCAATTGTACACAATGCAGCCGTTTTCCAAAGTTACAATTCAATTCAACAGTTGCAAAATCTAGAGTATTACATGAATAAATGCAATAGTTTACTACGAATTAACCAAATATTAATTCTGACTACGAGCTAGCAATCTACCTAATTCTTTACATAATCATAGCTCATTTCTCAAATACGCATGTAAACTAAACACTACAAAGGTAATTTTATGTGCTAACGATCATAGTAATGAATTATACATACTGCACATACTTACAATTACAATGACTTAGTATTCTGCAACAATCGAGAAAATAACTCACTGACCATGACGAAGCTTTCTTTCCTTAGAATTTCCTAAGTTTTCCCGCCAATTCACGAGGACTTCCCGGAGTTATTGCTACAACTTCTGAGCGCAATGTTTCACAATGACTGGCCTTTCTAGTCTACAGTACTCAGTTAAATTCGGGTTGAAATGGTGACCACATCCTCTTTCAATTCCGATTAGATATTGATTATATCCTGTTCTATTCAACTTAGCAGACAATGCTCCATCCGTCGGTCAACGCGGTGAGATTTACAACGCTAATAAAGGTCCTTTGTTCTTGAACAAAGCTTTCAACTTCCACATGTGATTGTGATTTGTGACACCCAGCGAAGATAGGCTCTCGTAACAGTTACGAACAGGACCACTATAGCCGCGGGGTATAACTTATATACATGGCTTCTAACCAATTCCTTTGTTCTTGACTTAAATAATCGCCAGCAAGCAACGTGACACACGGAAATTATTTATTTTTATATTGGGCTCAATATGGCCGAGTGGTTTATACGGCTCAAAGCCATCTCATGATTGTTTGTGTGGGTTCGACTGTTGGGCTTGGCCAAAATGGGTATTTGACAAATAAGCCAGTAGCTCCCTTGTGGTCGGTGGTTCTTACCGTTTTATTCCCAGGAATCTCCCTCAAACAGATATTTTGGCCGCAATGTATAGCCTATCTTGAGCTAAGAAATGGCGTTAAGTGAAGAACAGTGAAATACACAATCAATAACGTTTTGAATTTCAGCGAAGGTATGATTTCGTTGATGTCTCCAGGAGGATACGATCAAGGAACAATGCACATGAACCATAGTTAATTTACTTTTGTATTTTATTCAGTAATTAAAATAACAGTACTTAATTGACAACAACGGTTATATGTATGGTACTGTGACACCGAATCCGCGGTAAACGAACAGTGTATGTGACTAACGATACATATTCTGCAACACATATTATTGTGATATGTTTATTTGGAGTTGGACAAATGCATGCCACAATTTTGATAATAAAATAACAACTGTTTCTGATTTTCTTTTTCCTATCCTGAATATTCAAAAGGCTAGAATACAAGGAACATATATTCGATGACCGAACAATTAGCGTCAACCTGTTTTACATGTTTTAGCTAATTTCTAATTATTTAAATCATTTTTCACGCTTACAAATTCCACAGAAGGAGAAGACAAACAAAACCTAGAATACATAATCACATACATACTTCTCCCCCAAAGTACCGACTCTTCGCATATCAAATATATCTCGTCGTTGTTTTGTGTAAAATTGTATTGTATTCTCATGCGATTGATTTGTTGTTCACGTATTGCATGATGAAGGTCGCCAATGATAGAACCATCGTCAGTTGTTGTAATTAAATCAACTGTTGATTCGTGGACACCCAACGATGCCTGAAACATTTGTTGAAAATATCAGACTGCGGGCGATCCCAATGTAACCTATCCAAAGCATACCCAACAACAGTTTATTTATGTGCTGACACAGCCGGATCAATGATCAAAGAGTGTTTGATTTCTTATATCGCGTTCTCATCGTACGCTCCATTGTATGTGCTGATGATATTAAAAAGCCACAAAAGTAACAGCGGAACAGATAACTTGGCCAGATTAAATGGAGGAAGAACCGGGTCCATTTGTTAAAAGAGGTATACCCATCAAGGTTATTTAAAATGTCATGAAGGCAACTACATGGTATACTAAATGCTACCTAGTGGTTGTTGAGGAAATCAAATAATATATCGGAGAAACTGAAAAATAAATCAATTTATTGTTCCGAAGCCATGCACCACCACCGCCAATAATTTATCAGTCCATAAGGCAAACATTCGTTCAACATTTTAATGGATAAAGCTAGCAATGGGTCATGGAAGATCTGATATATTTATACATTATATACACCACTAGTAAGTTAACACTTAGTGACCGGCGAACCAACACAATAAATAACAAGTGATTGATCAAGTGATTATCTAGAGAATTTGATATGTTTCAACAGGCTTCTACTACTATGTTTGAGTTTTGTAACGAAATACTCACCATCACTTCTAGACAAGTTACGCATTCTGACAAAAGATTTTATAGAACTAATGCATAAGACAAAACAACCATCTGCCCATTAATACAAGATAGATTATGTTGAATAAGAATGTTAAGAAAAAGGAAAACCGTAAGTGTGTTATTCAATGATTCGCGAATATGCGTTCTATCGAATGGCTGTAAATAAATGCCTACAAAGACGTGAATAAACTCTTCACATGGATCGACACATCTATTTCACGCAGTTGATGAAGCAAAGTTCCTAACAGAACAGAACAACATATAAGAAGACAATGGAAACTATTACATCCCCAGACCCATCTGAAGAAATACATACACTTCCAAGAATATAACTTTCTGCTCAAAGGAGGAAAATAATTGAAAGCTTGTCATGAAGCCTTGCATGAATCAGGACCTGAAACTGACAAATTTCTGAGGACTATTGTGAAACATACAAGCTTTTGTTAACGTGCGACTCTTACACTCATTGCGGAGCGGTTGGAAACGCTTGTGGTATTAGTACATGCAGGTAACAATACACCAGAAGTTATTAATAAGGTAGCATATATTTCTCAGTCACTGTTCACTGTTCTGTATACCTATATTTTTGGTAACTTTTATAAATCACTGCAACAATTTTGTCTGCTTCTTTTTCGGTCATTTTTATCTGGCTATTGTGCATGTGTTCAAAGGAAGGTAGGACAATGGCATTTTCATACTCCAGGACAATTGGTAGAGCAGCGTATCAAATGTTCCGGAATTCATTAGGATTTAACTTCATGTCGACTAATGTAAAACTGTTTATTATTATTTTGAATTTATTTTGTAGTACTGGAAGTTCCTCTGAAGTATTCTTTCTTAACCTTTGATCGACAAATTATTTATTAAGATACCAAACATCTCTTGTCGGATTTTTGTATTACCGATGTTCACTTTAAGACCAGTTACTCGTAGCATATATTTTGGGATCGTCCGGGATAGGAATATAAAAAAAGGCTAGATGAAAATTAAATTTATATGTTTAAATGTAAGTTATTACTGTCTCAAAACGTTCTTGGTTTTTTGATATCACAAATAAATTATTTGTTGGAAAATAGTATTTACTTTGCTTGCAATCAGGTGACGAGTTTATTGATCTAAAATGAAAATGGATAATTGAAACTGAAAGTCAGATGGGAAAATAATGATGCCGGCTTTTGATTAGAAATGAAATAAAGTAAATTCTAATTAAGAAAGGCAGATAATGCAAATTTGGACAGACGATGAAGATAAAGAAATTCAAAAAAGATGCAATAGCGAAAATGCAAACGTAAATTCTGAAAGAGAAATACAATTGCAAATTTAAGTTAAGACAGAGGATATGGAAATGAAATTCAAATGCAACGAGTAAAAATAGAAGTGAAAATGAAAGTGAAAAAGCAGTAGGAAAAAATAGAAACGCAATTAAAACTTTGGATACAAATATAAAACATTTTAAACTGGCCAGGGAATCATAGGCCTTTTTTCATTATGCACTTATTGGCAAAGGTCCTGAAGTATATACTTCAGTGTCAGTAGAATAAGGAACTAATTATCGGGTGGACTAAGAAAGTATCTCGTATGGTAAGGAGTTTGTACCTGATCCGTATCGACAGGGAGCAAAGAGTTCTATACATGAAACTATATAAAACTACTCTGAATTTTCTTGGATAAAAGGGCAAATATTTGACAAATTGTGTGCATTCATAATGGGTGATAAAGAGTATAACAAAGTAAGACAACTCGTATTGGTCGAAGAGTTCAGAAATGTCATAAGTCGTGATACCGAGAGTAAGCGGAACCAATACAGTGGGACTTAGGAAAAAGATGCTAGTACAGCCGACGTCTATAACATGACTCACAAATTCTTCATTTTATAGTTTGTTCCAGTAATAAACCATGTCAGGCTGGAATGAGCACTTCTAACTGTCAATATTGCACGTCATATAAGAGTCAATATCAGAGCCAAGTACATTGATAGCTACCGATCTATCCCAAATGTATGATTTGTTATCTATAAATGGTCGGATAATGTATTGAAAGCAACCATAGTCTGATTTAATTATGAAGAATAATGAACAATTCATGTCGAAGGTTTCTATGCCACATGTTGATTATTATTCCCATTTATACCTATTGCACTATTATTGGGGCACAAGGGCCTCTCAAAGATAATTTGCCCTTATCTGCGAAGTCTTCTACTAAAAATGACATTTTTTCAGGGAGTAGAGCGCGGTTTTGGCAATGTTCTTCTCTATTATGTAAATATGCCTTCTTATTTAGTTTCAGGACCTGTGGCTGTCTGAGTGGTGATAGGTTGCCTATTCAGTGTAATCGTTTATTACTTTGCAGTGACCGTTTACATCTATTTGTAACGCACAGGCCTTAAAAAATCAAAATTATGATCCTATTGAAGTCGGAATCCTTGATTTATACCCAGCGTGTGTAGTCACTAGAGAAAAGCTAATGAAACGTTTTCTTCAAACTGGCGTTGATCAGGAAACTATACCTTTAACTGGCAAAAAATATTGGTGAGCATATTGATAAGATCATTTTTTCACTTGGTATGTATCACGGTGATCCTCATTTTACAAATATTTCTCTAAATTCTAGTCGGTTTAAAAATAAACAATACTCACTTTCTATCAAGCTGGAAAACGATCACGTGATCCCCTATTGGTATCATAGAGTACAATAATGGGGTGTTATGAGACCAACCGAGTTAGACGATGGTGTCGAATGGTCTGTGTGCGATCTCGTGATTGTTTTAAGTAGTATATGCCATATAGTATTAATATAGCCGACGAAATTCATCTAGCCGCTGAATTATTGGTCATCAGGGTTTTCCACAAGATCTTAGACCAATTGTAAAGGACGATAATTCGAAATTATGTTTTTTATGACGAAGATATTGGTATAATTGTGCAATGGCTTCGGTCATTCTGAAACTAGTATTTGGACGTATTGTCTGCTAACTATTAATTATTAAAAGAGTAACTTCTTTCAAATAAGTATTCACAAAGTAGTATTGTCGGTTAATTATCTGATTTTAAATCTAATTTTTCATTGGCTTTTGAAGTAATCTTCATTACGCTTAATCAAAACTTCTAATGTATCACATAAATGAAAGCAGAGGTGTCTTCACGCTCTTAATGGAGGTCTGGTTCTCTTGCCAGTACCTTAAAATCCTCTTTAGGCTAAGTAGTATATTCGTTGTACAGTTCAAACAAAATCAGTGGACTTAATGTATGTCACCAATATATATGGGAACCGGGGATATAGCAAACATACATATATGTTAATATGCAAATTGTATGTCCTTGATATACAGTAAGATAATTCACTTGCATGTCCCACACATTAATTGTTTACGCGATCTTGTGATAGCATATTGTAGTGATAAGAGTTGAGTAGAGCGGGGGGGGGGGGGATTGGCGTGGCGAGCTAGCGAGAGAGAGATTTACGTTTTGATGCAATTGATTCAGGGATAACGTGTCTTTCACTTAACCGGTATATTGGTGAACATTTTTATTACACTGTTGTATGCTGATTTTTAATTGAAGTACCCACGTGCAACATTTAAATGACTTTATGTCTCTATGTGCAGGTATTATCCATGATCGATTAGTCACAATGACCCGCTGTGCACATTTCAAACTTACTTCCTGTATAATATTTGTTGAACGAATTTTACGGCGATTTAATAATCAAAGATGAATTATCGGAGCGTGTCGTTTTGTGTAGATCATTTTATGTACTCGATGAAAGAATGTATATTACAATGTTGTGGTTTCAGTCTGTTCAAGATGATCTTCAGCATTACCTTACTAGCATGGCTGATCAAACTGATAGTTCTGTAATTTTGGCACAGCTGGGGATTGACTTTTTTGGGAAGTGTTATAATCAGTGACTGGGTCCATTGTGTTGGCCATTCACCTGTCTGCCAGATCTTGTTGCAGATTTTTGTTAGTAGCTCTTTCACTGATTCTCCCCCATTCTTGATAAGCTCAGCTGGGATGTTGTCTACTCCAGCTGCCTTCCCATTCTTCAGTGCTCTTGTTGCTGACTCCAACTCTTCTTTGAGAATGGGGAAGTCAACATCATTTGAGGAGTTTGGAACTTCAAGCACCTCTGGGTCTCATGTGGACTGATGGTTGTAGAGCTCTTTGTAATACTCAGTCCATCTTTCTGCAATGTCACTCGCTTCTGTGAGGCATTTTCCATTTTTGTCTTGAATGGTACTGACTCTTGGTTGTTTCTGTCTGGTGAGGTTTTTTACAATTTGGAATGCCTTTTTGCTGTTATTGTTTATAAGACTGTTCTCCATTTCTGTGCACTTTTGTCGAATCCAATTTTCTTTTGCTTTGCTCAAGTTTTTTTCTGATATTCTTGTTTATTTCTCGGTACTTCAATGCCCCTGTTGTGTGTCTGGTGTTTTTTTAGTTCTCTTCGGGGGCATCATACAACTTCAGAATCTCTTCTGTAACCCAGGGATTTTTCTTCGGGCGATGGAGGCCAATGATGTCCTTGGCAGCTGCTGTCATGACTGTGTTGAAGGTGTCTGTCATCTCATTGATATCACCATCCATCACAAGGAGTGGAGCAAATTTTCCTCCAGTTGTGGCTTGGAATGACTTGCAGATGTTAGGGTCCTTCAGTTGTTCAAGGTTGAATTTGAGCCTGATGTTCTTTGGCTTGTTAATTTTCTTCAGCCTCACTCGGAAGTTCATAATCACGAGGTCGTGATCACTCCCAACATCAGCACCTGGGAATGTCCTTGTTTTAGCTCTTGTTTTGATGCCAGATCGGTAACGGTTTTGAACCAGTATGTAGTCCATCTGGTTGTGATGGGTTCCATTTGGTGAGTGCCATGTCCAGCATCATGAAGCTTTATGTTTTCCCAGGGTGCTGGCTAGTACCAAGTTGTTGTAGCTTGCGAGCTCAAGCAACCGTCTCCCTCTTTCGTAGGTAAGCTCATTGCAAGAAGGTCCGCAATGTACTTCCCAGTCTTTTAGATCATCTTTGCCAACTTTGGCATTGCAGTCTCCTTGGACAATGAGGATATCTTTCGTACTGACCATGTTTAGAATACCCTGTAGTTTATTGTAAAACTCCTCTATTTCTTCATCATCATGATCGGTAGTTGGAGCATAGACTTGGATAATTGTGATGTTAAAGGGAGATGCTTTCAGACGAATGGAAATGATTCTGCTAGATATGGGGCAGCATTCAAGCACAGCTCCCTTGATGGATTTGTTTATAAGGAAGCCTACTCCATTTATGGACTTGTCACACTTTCCACTATAGTATAATATATGCCCATCTTCGGTTTGGTGTTCTCC
Source organism: Sinohyriopsis cumingii (assembly GCA_028554795.2). NCBI lineage: Eukaryota > Metazoa > Mollusca > Bivalvia > Unionida > Unionidae > Sinohyriopsis > Sinohyriopsis cumingii. The sequence goes on from CM068837.1 coordinate 22,308,788, forward strand.
TATGGATTTCCATCTAACTTCACAGAGTCCCAGAATGTGCCATGTGTAGTGTTCCAGCTCATGTGTCAACTCTTTTAGTCTTCCAATTTGCGCCAGAGTTCTAATGTTCCAGGTGCGATGGCAATGTTGTCTCTCGCTCTGACTGTATGCATAGTACCAGTAGCACACTTGTCACCTCCGTCCTGGTGGACAACTGCAGGCGCGGTCCTTGTTGACCCGGGCGACGACCGATCCGGTATTGTAAGCTCAGATTTGTCCAGCATTATCAGTGTGTCTTGGGCAAAAGTCGTCTGGCGGAGCCCATCCCTCTCCAGACCAAGGAGTTGCCAGAAGGGGATGTATTACATCATCCAGGTGCCTTAGGGTCTCCACTCCGGATTTTCTTTCAGGGTTTACTCCCTTAGCCTTTGGCTACCCAAAGCCGCCCTGCAAGGCAGCAGGACACTCGTGGATGGGCGGATGCGTCCATTTCCCGAGCAGAAAAAGCATCTGCCACTGCCCATACTGTATGAATAGCAACAAACAATTGGAAGATGCCATTCCTGTCATCGACCAAGAAATTACAATCCGTCACTGTAAGAGGTAAATAGAATATTCACTTTCTCCTTGACCTTGACAAAGGTCAACTGAAACAATACTCTGGAATTCACAAATGCTAAGATGCATAATTATTGTATATGAATATAACAACTGTTATTACAAAGATATTGGATACCATTAGGACTAATGCATCATATAGGAAACATTTAACTTTCTATAAACTGTACGCATATCATACAAGCGAATATTCTCCACCACCTCACCACCCAAAAAACAAGAATGACTCTTTCAGTACATATTTCAAAACTTGCATAGCATGTGTTATAATATAATATGAACAATACAACCAAAACAAACAATTATTTCAACATTTTACTGAAAATTGTACATGAAGTTAATAGTATGAACGAAACAAGAGATCTGTCTAATAATATACTTTGCTGCTACTGATGAGGGTGATCTTGAATTCAAAACATAAAATTAAGCTTGTAAAAGAGAACATAATATCTGTAATAAAAGATCCCAACGAATTATTCATAAAATGTAATAGTTACTTAATTTGTTAAATAAAATTCATGATAATTCTTTGGAAGGATGATCTAGATATGATCCAATTAAATTTGAAATATGCATTGCCAATCAGATCTAGCGACAGGTTTTTCATACGCATGGATCTCGGATGATACATATGATACAGACATAAATTCATTTAGGGTTGCTTGTGGGTCCGTTTATTACAAATTTAGTATTTTAGAGTCATCGATAATGCAACAAAATGTACTGCTTGAATGAAAGAAACGTTGCTCCTTCATCAGTGATGACAAAGGTCAGTTAGAAAATATATCTGCCAGTCTGTCTTACTCTCTCTGTGTCCCTCTCGCTCTTGCACGCTGTTATTTAAACACTCACTGTGTTGGACAGATATGAACTAATTGAGCTAATGAATAAAGCAGCAGAGGGGCTGTACAGACCGAAACTTTTTGCACAATAAACCCCTCCAGGAAACTATTCCTCGATAGAGGGCTTATTTCGACGAAATAAACCCTTCTATTCAGAATACAGGACAAAAAAAAATGTCCCCCGAAAACTCGAAGAGTTTCCAGGGACAAACTCGTTGAGTTTGCACTGACAACTTGGGTTACTTCAATAAATCTGAAACAGTTTCCGTGGCGGGGTCGTTATTGAAAAATCCATGGGTCGGGTCCATCCCCTCTGCTGCTCTGGGAAATGAGTTTCCAAGGAAAAACATTTTTATGTTAGCGGAATTAAATCATTGACAAATAAATAATGGCAAATATTGGAGAAGCACATACGACTAGATTAGCTCGAGAACGTCTCGAAGCAATTCAGAAATTTCTTCCTGTCCGTGATAGTGTCAGACAAAAATTACAACTAAGACAGCAAGCACGGGAAGGCTTTGCAGAGACTACGGAGGAATTATTTAAACCCGTGACCAAAGCTACTGAAAAATCCGCAGCTGTTACCAAAGAGGCTTTAATAGAGCAAAGGAAAATTTTACAGGATATTTCAGCTGGACTTAAACCCCCGCCTCCACCCGATGAAGTTGTTGTGTCAGTACCTGCTGGTAAGCGAGTAACAGGGAGAATTACTGACCCCGCCAAAAGATTTACGCCGGATTATATTGAACTTCTTAAAAATGTACCAGAAGAGAAATTACCTGAGACAATACTGTTAGGATTGATTAGAAGAGATGTGTCTTTAAACCCAGAACACGGTTCTATGACAGATGATAATTTTATCAAACATTCGTATCGTATACGTGAAAATAAAAAACAAATCAGCAGGGACGATACAAAATACGATAGACTTGTAGATGCTATACGTAAACTTGAAATTCCACCATCGCAACCTCAAGAAGAAAAATCACCGTTGCAACACACAGAACGACAACAATATCCTTCACGGCGAAGAGCAATAGATCCTGACCTAACTCCGTTAAGTGAATACGAGGCTGCATCTGAAGGAAGTCCGCGGGGCCAAAAATTCAAACAAACTAGGTCGCCGATAATTAGCTTAACAACATCTTCTGAAAGTTTGCCTCAAGACATTTTATCCCCAAGAATTGTACCATCAACAGGGGAGGGTTTAGGATCCGGTTTTATTGCCTGCCCTAATAATATCATCGATGATGTATCACGGTTGGAAGTTCTCATCGGAGGAAGACGTGCCGGAAACAATTCTCCGGAAATTATAAATGAAGCCGCAGATATCTGTCAGAGACTATTTCAGCGTGGCATCATGGATATCAGCATCTACCGGGGGCTCATTGATGAACTCGCAGACGGTTACCACAGCGACTAATAATTAAATTTGCTAGCAAATTCAGTTAGATAAACAATAATTAAATAAAATGATACTACACGATTCTTTTCGCAGACCAAGAAGTGTCAGAGTAGTAAACTCACGATTACCAGTATACGAGGTTGTTTACGGAGATGGAGTCGGTGATGTTGTTAGGGATTTAGTCACAAGAATCGCTCCGAAAGCTGGACCGTTAGCAAAACAATTCGCGATGAAAGCCGCTGATGTTGTCAAGGATAAAGCCATTGGCACTGTTGGTAGTCTTGCCGGGAAAGCATTTCAATCAATCAAGGATCGACTAGCACAGCTGATACGAAAAAAAAACCCAGTCGAGAGGTTGGTGCCAGTAAAACTACCATCCACTGAAGCTATGCCGGCAAATGTTAGTAGCGTAGTAAATAAGGCCGTAAATCAGAAATTAGCTGAGATCGCAACAGCAGGAATTACCTCCAAAGCGTTGCAAGATAGTGTAACTGCTAATTTGATAGCTGGTAGTGGTTTCCGGTGACGATAACATTTTAATTAGATCATCACAAATAATAATAATGTTTGCACGAAAATCCAATGACGCGTTTGATATGTCCAAACCAGTACTTAAAGATGATTCTGTACGTGATTTTCAATATTATTCTTATGAAGCACGTGATCCTAACCAACGCGGAAGAATTGAACTACAGGTCCAGGATACAAGTAGATACTTCTTGCCCGCTGAGGCCTTCATCGAAGTTGAAGGTAGGCTTTTAAAGAATGATAACACTAACTACGGAATCGGCGACCGAGTTGGATTTGTTAACAACGGCATCATGGCGTTATTTAAATCCGCTATTTACATGATAGATGGAAAAGAAATTGAAACAATTCATGATAACGTCGACGTTGCCACAACAATTCTCGGGTTGGCGAGATACTCGGATGATTACACCAGATCAGCCGGACCATCAATGATGTTTGCAAAGGATATAACCGACAGCCCCGAGAACAGGAATGTAACAATGAATAATGCCGGTGACGCAGTTGCATCGATGAACGAAAATTTTAATTTGGGTTTTGCAACACGTAGATCGATGTTAAGTGGAGATGAAGAGTTCTCAGGTGTGATTCCATTGTCTCACATCTTTGGATTCTGCAGAGATGTCCACAAGGTCATATTCGGTGCCAAACACACAGTTGTACTTGTGCGAAAACCTGATGATAATGACGCTATCTGGCGAGATGCTGCTGTTGCCCCTGGTCAGGTAATACTAACTAAACTGTGGTTGTGGATGCCAGTGTTGTCTCCGTCAATCACCGAAGAACAACGACTGTTGTCTTTCATGGACACGGGCGGTAAATCACTGCTATCCTGGAAAACAACAACCACAGACGTTATTCAGGGTGATAATGGTGGGTTGTTTACATGGCATATATCATCGCAACAAGGAGTATCAGCACCACGACATATTTTCATTGCATTTCAATACCGTGCTAGAACAGATAGCCAGGAAAGAAATCCAATGGTATTTGATACACTTGGAGTTTCTGAAGTTTCGTTGAGAATAAATGGGCATCAGGAGCCATCTGAGGATATATTAATAGATTTCGAACATCATCGTGTCGCACGCGCGTATTATCGTCTGATGTCATTTATGGGGCGCGACCTTAATGTAGACACTGGCCTGCAAATATCACAGCGAGACTTTATGAGTTTATATCCGATTTATTACTTTTCGCTGGAACATCTTGATCTGGTTAAACAATCTGTTGTCGACCTACATTTCCGAGCTCGTGTAGGTGTTCCTGCTGGTGGTTACAGAGCGATTGCTGTCATACTCTCCGATAAAGCAATGCTGCTTGAAGGTGTTGGCGGACGAATGAGGGTCATCGACGCTCCAATCGAGAATATGTAACGCAATTAAAATCAAACTTAGGATATAATGTCATACAGTCATGTTAATGTCACCTTGACTTCCGGTCAAACGAAGAAATTGCAATCAAAGAACGCAAGCACGTGCGGGACATCAATAACACTAAAACGAGATCAGATTACTGGTGGTCCAAACAAATTGTCGTTGACTAATACTCAGCTTAAACATTTTAATAAGGCACTAACAGCAAAAACCGGTGTCCGACTTGATTTCTCTGCTGCAGCTATCAAGGACATGACTAAAACCGGTGGAATATTTCCTCTTCTCGCAGCAATACCGGCGTTGATTGCCGCGGCAGCACCAGCCGTAGCAAAAGCCGCAGCACTCGGTGCAGTTGGAACTGCAGCTGGAATGGCACTAAAAAAGGCAACGGGAAAAGGATACAAGAAAAAAAAGGGACGCGGTCTAAGACTACCAGGAACTCCACCATCATGGTATCCAAAAAAATTCTAACGCCGTTGAGCAATTTTGATTTACTCGATGCTGTTAAAAAATTGCGTGTAAAACATTTCAGAGGCGTATTTATGCGAGATCAATTACCGCAACGACCGAATAATCCAGAAACTGGCATTATCAATCTCGACAACAAAGATGGTCCGCACTCACTGGGTTGCTTACGCGATCGATCCACGTGGAATTATCTATTTTGATTCGTACGGTTTAGCACCGCCAGTTGAGTTTCTCAAGTATGTCAGCAGATTTTCTAATGTTCCAGTGTGGCAGTCGACGTTACCAACACAAACATTAATTGATCCGCCCATTTGTGGGAGGGAGGTTTTAAATGTTCTTGATGCAATCTCAAGAAATCCAGCAACTCCTCCTCATAAAGTAGTGTATGAATATACCGCATCGAGAAATGCTAGCATTTGAAAAACAGCAATAAGAATAATGGTGGATATTTACGGAAGACCTTTCACACGAGGAGGTAAACCAAGCACAGATGCTGATCTCTCAAAATATGCGACCAAAGATGAAGTCGATAATCTTTTGAATATAGCTGGAGTTGACCCAGATGAAGTTGCTATTTTCCAAGACAGGCAAGGAAAACTAAGAACGAGCAACATTAAGTGGAATGATATAATTCGCAGAGTTCTTGGAGCTACCAAGGATAACTTCGTTGCATTTAGTGATGGCGGCCGGATCAAGGACTCGAATATATCAATCGCAAGCATCAAAGACAGTATTGATAAAGGTGTTGATAAATGTGTGAAAAAAGCCGGTGACACGATGACAGGCGAACTCAGCATGAGCGGCAACAAAATAACCGCGTTAGCGAATCCCGAATCCGACCAGGATGCGTCAAACAAACAATACGTGGACATCGTCAACGGTAAACTAAATACGCTGCGTGCAGAGCATGATGTTCACGTGGGCGCGTTTACAAGATTTCGAAGAAACTTCGTAAAAACTGATGAGGTCGTGGATAAGTTCTTTGGGACTCCTCCAGTCGTCGATGTAAAACTCGCTGATGTAAAGACCGACATTAACACGATCAAACAAACACAGCAGGATATCGTATCGGGTATTCCTGATATCGTTAACAAAACCAGTTTGATTAAAGTTCCCACTGGAGTTACTCCGGGGCATATCACCAACATCGTATTCACGGTATCATCGGGATTCGCAACATGGTCACGACAAAATAACACTATCAAATATACAGCAACAGCCACCGGTGTTTACAGGTTGTCTGTGTTTTCAGCCGCTAAATTTGAAATCTTCACAACATATCCTTGGAGACATTCCACCGATAAGTATTCCGGGGTTTGCACTGTAATACTAAACAGCGGAACCGAGGAAACATTTATGCTTGAAGCCGAGGACGATAGTTTAACAGCAACATCTTACTGGTTTTGTTTGGAATTCGTCGCTGCAACGCCTCAATTGGTTACCGCGTAATTGAATAATGTCAACGACGCCAGATGCTCAACAATATCGATACAATCAAGTCCGTGAGTGGCAATCTGAGTTAAAAACTGTCATCGAAGTAACTAGTCAAAAAGTAAAAAAATACAAGCGCCGCATAACAGTGCTGGATATTATGGTTTATTCAGTATCTGCCGTTGTTGCATCTGCCGGAGCAATACTATCAGCGGTCACTCCGGTAACTGCAGCAGTCGCCGCCACGATCTGTGTTTCCGCGGCCACAACAACAGCTGAAGTTTTCGGCATCATAGCAAAAAAAATATCATCATGTGCTAACACAAAATTACACGATTACACGACAAAATTAAATACAGCCACGACCGCATATCAGAAATTATCATCGCTGATATCATCATCGTTAGACGTGCAAAGTAGCGACGCTACGATATCAGATTCTGAATTCAAACTAATGTCAGATGCGTACAATGACTATTTGAAAACTAAACAAATAAATAATGTCAATAGAACTGCTTCAACAAATAGTCACAAACACAACACCGGTAAGGACCACAATGATCTCAGTGTCCTCGACGACACCAGAATTCGGTATTAATTTTCGAACTCCAATTCCAGTGAGTGAAATCGCGTTAGCAAAGCTCAGTGTGTATCACAGCTGGCCCAATGTTAGGTCGGCATCATTTGGTGGTCTGCAGCCAAATAATTCATTCGTGTTCGGGAAAAGCAAAGCCGACTCCGGCGAACAGGGTGAACTTGACTGGAATACAATTACACTTCCCACTGGGAGTTATCAGATCGAAGAAATCAATAATGAGATACAACGCCAAATAAAACGAATCACCGGCAAGGAAGCCAAAATATCTATAACAGCTCATGAACCAACGCTGTCTGCGGTCATTGAAATCTCAACGCCAGGATACGCCGTGGATATTTATAACAGCTCAATCCGAACATTATTAGGATGGCCAAAGGCCCCCGAGGTTAAACCTCGTCCACCAAAACCTGAAAAATCGGATTTTATGACCTATAAAGAAGCACTACACGACCTCGAGTACAATTATTATTTACTCCTTGCAGATCAATTACTAGCAAGAAAAAGTACTTTAATGCCCGATACTTGGAGTATAGAAGCTCCACGTGTTAAGGGGGGGCAGGAGCTCCGTGTTTACCGTCTAGATGATATAGAATCTGAATTATTTATTCCGATCAATCTAGTACATAAACAACAGCTACAACTCCTGCGAGTATATTTCCAAGATTATATTTCTGATTTAACAAGTCCGCGTGATAATAATATCACAACCATAGAAAAACTAAACAAACTCGCATCGGCCATGGAAACTATAAATCTAAGAATAATTCAGGCTTTACTGGATCTTAAAGACTATATCGATGATAATTATAGACAGATAGCCAGAGCAGATTTTGCAATTAAATATGGTATTCAAGTGAATGATATTTCAGATTTTAAATTTCCTGGATATAACGTGCCCGAGCTGAGAAAATCAGTCTCTGATCTCATCGATCAATCTTTCGAAGATATTCTTGCCGCGTACGAACGAATAAAACCACAACCTGTTATTCTCAAGCACGACAACAGTACAGCATCCGATGGCAGACACATCTCACCCGGGATCGTAAATATCACAGATGTTATTGCGGTCAATCTTGTATGTGACGTCATCGATGGCAGTTACAGCGCATCAGATACTACGACGGCACAACAGGGGTTTATCCTGTATACGTTCACACCAAGAGACCCCCCTGGTTTTCTGATTGTGCAAGAACCAATCAATCCGGTCTATCTACGGTGTCATAACCCGTGGTTGTCAACGATAAATTTCAAACTCACCGACCAGAGGGGGAATTTGTTGGACCTGCGTGACGAGACTGTTAGTATAAACTTACTGGTGAAGTCCTAAGTCAAGGGATCCATAATATTTATAATAGTTTTTTTTTCTGCACTGATCCATTTTCGTCATTTTATCGTGCAAATACCCTATCAAAACCAGCATAAGTTATCGTTGAAAGTGCTAGCACGCATTTAAAAAAAAACGGTTGTGTATAATGTATCAACCCGAGTACATTCATGCACGAGTTCATATTCATGATAAGCAAATTCTTTACGAGGCAATAAAAACCGCATTTCAAATACAGACATTCCCAGAACAGTATTTCCCCGTTAAAATAGTTATTGACGTGTATGGTGACGAAGACTTCTTGTTAACTCCGTCACAATTAACAGAGCTACAGCAAAATCATATGATCATAGTTTGGTGTCAACGAGAACAGATTATGAACTATTCTCATTCCTGTATTGATGTTGAAACGCTTAAGCAAATCCTGAAAATCTGAAAGCGCCCTTCACTTGAGAAACTCTTTGAGTTTCCAAGGGCAAAAAAAATAATACACTTTTTTTTTACCCGTGGAAATGTGCTTTACACTCCAAGCGGGGGGGGGGGCGCTAGCGTTCTCAGGTTCTACTTTCACTTTGTGCTGTGAGTCACACGCTATGCGGTTTATACTTTCTTGTCGGCCTCGTAGTCAGAAACACTAGTATTTTTGTCAGAAATGCAAGGCATTTCCGTGTCTAGATTCTTTATATAACCTTTTAACCGTCTCACCCTGGTGCTAATTAATTTTCGAGTCTCATACTCTTGTGACAATCCAAGACGAATCTTCTCAACTGCACGGCACAGTGGAATAAATTCAGATACCTGATTTTCAGTTATCCCGGCAAGTGATCTGTAAACACGATCTTGCAAACCCTTAATGAACCTATAACGAGCAGGGAGATTGTTCTTCCCCAAGCGTGATAGCTCATTCAAGGATTCAAAATCTGACATAATTGTTTCAGTGTCTAGTAAAATATTAAAACCTCGCTGTTGTAATTCTTTAATTTCAACAAGTATGGTATTTATATTTTCGTGATTCATATTATTATATATTTTTATATTTTTAATAGAAACACTTTGCATGAGAAACGCTAGCTTTCCAAAACAAAGCGAGACAGTCGGAAACATTTATCCCCTGCAAGGGCCTAGATCGTCAAATAACGTTCTAGAACCCCACGAGGACTGCTTCCGACATGACAATACAACATGTAACACGAAACACTTTATCCCCTGCAAGAGCCTCTAGATATCTATAGGCTCAAGAGGACGTGTTTAGTGAATTGACAAGGACAAACATATAACACGTAACTTATCCTAAGGACGGACCCCTCTGACTGCCAAGTGACTCAGAGGCACATTTATTTACAAGACGAGACAGCCCTGGCTTCTAGGATCGAGTTCTCTAGCAGGCCCGGCAAACATTTATTTGACAACACAAACAACCTTTACCTCTGATTCGAGTATCACAGCAAGCAAAGGTACAATGAACATGTAATCTTATCCTAAGAGACGGTACAGAACAGACAACCTTTACCTCTGATTCGAGTATGACAGCAAGTAAAGGCACAATGAACATGTAATCTTATCCTAACTTATCCTAAGACCTTATCCTATGACGACACAAACATACACAGGTGGGTCATTTTCTACGGTCAGCAGCAGAGCAAAACCATCCATTGAATCGACCATTGGATGGTGCACAAAAGACACCCGCCATTGGCGGATTAAATTTATGGTTTTGCTTGCGCGTGCTGACTTTCGATCGACCCAAAGGTCTTAGGGAGCGATTTCGTATATAACCCAACTGTTACTTGCGAGTTGGAAATTCGCTCTAGCAGTGGGCGGGACTTGTTTAAAATATTTTAATTGTATGTTTTCTTAAGCGCGGTCATATAACAAGCACAGAAGAGCAAAACAGTCGGATATATTCAGTAAAACGAGGATATTGTTTGTAAAAAAATATATATTCTACGGTAAATAAATGATTACATGTTATGAACTCGATAAAATATTTTATCAAGGTGGCTTTCTTAGGGGGAGCAAATCCTCTGACCAGCAACGACAACTCTGCAAAGCGTTACACACTCTCGGAGGAGTTATCGTCGTTTGTGTCAACGATAAGAGTTATATAACAGAATGAAATCTTCTGTTTGAGCTTCTTTGAAAATGCTGTTTTGTAGATCCCATCTGCGACATGCTGTACAGAAGGTGGACAAATACCGAAATACCTACCGGCTGCGCTCATTGATTGAAATATTATTTCTTCACGAGTCTCAACATTCACAGATTTCACTGCTCTTCTTATAGCTGTTTTACATTTAACTCTTCCTCGTATGGTATTCTTGCTCTGAGTGATCGCTTGAAGGTTTTCAATACTGTTATCAAGTCTGTTCCCGTTAATATGATCAATGACAAGGCCTTTAGGGATCTCTCCGTTAAAAACCTCATAGACGAAACGATGACATAAATACCTCCCTTTCCTAACAGTAAATCTTAAATAACCAGCATTATCAACTGTACCAACTTGTTTCCTCAGCCTGTAGTTTCTTACTATGCCATCTCGGTTTGCCTCATAATTTGGAATAGTTGGATGTCGGACGAATTCTTGATTCATTATACTATAAGCAAATCATTGTCTAATTCATAATTTGTCTGAAAACTTATTTATGTAATCACGCTCGCATTTGAGAGCGTTATCACAGTCTGGATTTTTTTTATCATAATACCGTTTTAGTTCTCGATAGCGTTTTCCACCACACGCTGAACATAATTGCGTTTTTCCTCGTACTCCAATGCCGCATCTGATACACGGTATCGGTCCTAGACTCCCACCGCGGACCTGTTGAGCATGTTGTCCACAGTATTCGCCTCTGCAGGGTTTGCTACACGGCGCTGATGAATTTAGTTTGATCCACTTGCATTGGTTCATCATATAATATATTTGTCTATTTAAATATTTGTCTTAATTATAATAATGGGTTTTGAAAGACTATCCAGAATAAAACCCATATCAGGTTCTAGATTCGATCTTGACCGGTTAACCGCTGATCCACGACGAAGAGAGTTAGCAGAGGTAATTGGTGTTATCAAGAATGCCAAAGAAGAGTTTCGTCGTGATGGTGCCGCACACACGTGGTCTTCGTATAAAATTATCCTCGGAAACGCGAGCATTTCTCGTGACCGTATCATTGATGCTACCATGAACGATACAATCGCGCGTAACATAATTGGGTATCTCGACGATAGAAGATATTTCGTACAGATAAAATTTATTGTTGGAGTCGGCGAGGGAACGTGGATTATCAGAGACAAACTAGACCCTGTTCTTGATGCCAGAGGCGTTCGTGGAAAAACCGTTCTGTTAAGTAAAGACTCAAAACCGGGAGTACTTGTTGGGATTGATATACCATATTATGCCAGAGCGTATCCTGTGACCGCAGTTGTTTATGGAATTTATCCGATGAAGAAACCACGCGTTGATAAACTCAAACCGATGAAGGTGTCGGTGTTGAATTGTGTAGCTGAGCGAGTAATGGAACATTTTAAAAATGCAATGCGAGGAAACGGCCTAACACCGCTAAGACAAACTAAAATAACAGCGTGGGCGACACGAGTAGCGGATAAAGGAGCGTCAATAAATGATGTTGCTGAGCTAGAGCGATTACTAAAATTTCCTATAACGGTTTCATCGTTAACCGGTGAGGTATTGTATGAGTGTAAATACAATTCCCGTGGAACACCAATAACTATTATCGATCATAACAGTCACGCCTGGACTGACTCGGTTAGGATATTTCCGCAAGACCGTGTTGTGAAGTATTATCCGGAATTGCAAAGCAATTCTGGGAGCATGTTTGATTTTATTTATCAGATAAGTAAAACCGATCCAGTGTCTGTGTGGTTATTCAGAAGTAGCGAAGATGGAGAATATGATCAGTTTGTGAGACCCAACGGGGAAATATACAGAACAATGGCGTTACAGCAGGAAATGAAAAAACTCGCAGAAAAATATCATGCTGGCAACACTGATACGTTACTGACACACTGTTTTACTGTCCCGGGTGTTGTCGCGCATGTAGCCCGGGAACGAAATTCATGGAGACCAACTCCGAAAAGTTTTCTTGCTGATATCCAGCAGAGCTGTGTCGAATACGGACACGGCGGTTTGTGGAATACTCAGTATGATCACCGCGGTATGATATCCGTGGACATGACGGCGTGTTATCCAGGAAGTTTCCTTGGGCGTGGAGAATGCAGCGAATATTTTAAACGGTTTGGCCACGCTGGCAATACCATGACAAGAGTAGCTGTCAACGGTGTTTTACCCGATTTTGACTTGACCGGATTTGCTTGTGTGTCGTCGTTTAAATTCGCTAAGGATTTACATCCTGTGTGTTATGTTTGGTTTGGCAGACATTTCGTTGAGAAGCGATGGGCACCGATAGTGTTATTGCGATACATGCTTGACAGTCGAATACTGTTGTCGCTGACGGTCAGCGAAGCGATTATATGTTATTGTCGTCAAACCGAAGTTTGGTTGCCAACTCCAACGCCGGTTACGTTAGAAGAAGTCATCGAAGATTGGTCACGAGAATATCCAGAAACTTCTATCGACGCTATCATCAAGAAAGCTCCTGAAGTACTTAAAAGCAAACTCAGAAATGATGAAAGCACAGCAAAAGATCTAGGACGAAGAATAATAGGGAAATTCACTCAAGGTGGAGCGTATGATCATAAACAACATCACAGTCGATTAATCATGGACAAGACTGAATTGGATCTTATTGTCGCTGATGCAGCCACGAACAACATGTTCTGTAACCGCAAAGATGTGTTTCTGTCAAACGGGGAAAAACTAGGGACTGTTTTTAGTTATATTGACGGAGAATCATCTCAGTACATACATTTGAGATCTTCGATGCTGGCTTATGTATCCATAAATTTGTTGTCGATGATCAATAGATTCCCTGTTGCCGCAGTGAGAGTTGCAACGGATTCATTTTATATTGATAAAAAACACTCAGCGCTGTTGGATAATGTTATATCGGATGATCCATCGTGGGGCTCGTGGAGAATAAAGAATGAAATGTTACACGGATATTGTAAATCGGCTGATGTTGAAATCGAGGATGAGTATCGCAGCGCAGAAATATCTTCGATGGTTTCGTCGGGGGCAACTTCGTTGTTGCCGCCGGTGCACGATCCTGTTACAAGACACAAAACAGTTTATCTGAACGGTCCTGGTGGTTCTGGTAAAACAACTCGAGCGATTGAATTATTTAGAAACTCTGACATGATTGTGCTAACACCCACACACAGACTTGCCAGGGAGATGAGACAACGGGATGTTAACGCGTGCATGTATCACAGTTTTTTCAAATACAGCGGCGGCACGTGGACACCTGAACGAATGGGAACGAAATATATTCCCGAGAAAATCATCTGGGATGAGATAGACACTGTGCCGTTGGATACATTAAAACAGTTTCTGGATTGGCTGCTAAAGAAAAATACCGCAGTAGTGATGTGCGGCGATCATGGTCAACCACCCCCATTTACAGGTGAATCTCCACACGAGTGGCTGAAAACTTTTGTAGATTATTATGAGGAAATAACTAACGATGTTAGAGCACTCGATGAAACGCTGAAAGAGTTTAAGGCACTGATCAGGCTACAAACCAATAAAGTCCAGTGTGAGATAATGCGTGAAATAATTCCAGAGACTTCGCTGAGCGACTTTTGGGAAACGTGGAAACCAGGTGATTTAATTGTGGCAAGTAGAAAGATAGTCAGGGACACACTTCAGCAGCGGTTATTTCAGTTACATCAGAAGAAATTTCCCATGTTGCCAGTGCCGTTGTGTTATAGACCAGCTGATACGCGATTGCAGAATATTGATGTTGATATTCCAGGGCGCCTGACTGCGTCGGGTCCGGAGAAACAGAATTTAGTATTAAATGATATTGTCACAGTTGATGTTGATGCTGTTGAACAGGCACTGAAAATGAGCAAATCCCCGTGGACGCTAGGATACGCTATGACCATCCACAGTTCGCAGGGACTAACTATTTCAGATACAACAGTTTGGATTGTTGATGATCGCATCGAGTGGTCAAATTTAGTTTATTTAGCCGTGTCAAGAGTAAGAAGGATAGGTCAGTTACGAAGAATTGTATTAGATGATGTTGTCAACGACAGCTCAATCGCTGATGACACAATAAGAAAGAAATTAGCCGGTTACAAACAGAGCGACAAAAAAAATGGTAGAGAGTTTGATCCCAAACAAAGTTTGGATGTTGAATTTGTAATACAATTACAACAACAGCAGAATAATCACTGTGCGAGTTGTAATTGTTTATTGCTGTGGCAGTATTCGAAAAACGACCCAAGGCAATTCACCGTAGATAGAATAGATAGCAGTCGCGGTCATACACGTGAAAATGTGATGTTGACCTGTCTTGAGTGTAACCGACGCAGAGGTGTTGCTGCAGTTATTTAAATGATTGAATCACTTCAGTGCGGATCACTTTAGTGATCGGGGTGGTAATTGTGTATCCTCGGGAATCACCTGAAGTTGCTCGCGTTTAAATCCGCGTTGAGGAGCAGTCGAATCTAATCTGTAGATTGCGTTTCTCCCAGTTGATCTGGTTATGCTGGATATCTTATGTGTAGTAACACTCCATGTGGGATCGGTTGCTCTTTTTTTTCCTCCTTCTAGTTCGCCTGGTTCGTATAAATACCTAACGGTGACATTACCCAGCAGTGGGGACGCTAGCGTCCCTGGCTGCGTTGAAACATTTTGTTGCTGTTGTCCGCGTTCACTGACGCGGGGTATATATTTTTTTGTGATTGCATTTACAGGTCTCATGTTTGTTGTTCTGGTAATTTCATTATTCAGTGCGGCTATCACGTTTGGCAGTCTTGCAACCCATTCACGAGATCTGGTATCGTAAATGAATTCCCTCGCGTACTGGTATCCGAATAATCTCTCAGCGAGTGTTCTATTAAATCGCTCAACAATTGCCTGATCCCGATGAATTTCAGTATGTCCTCGTCGTATGGTAACGTTATGCTGCTTTGTCAGTGATGACACCGCGCCCTGAAATTCCTTGCCAGGATCAACTTGTAATAATCGTGGCCAGTTTAGAGGTCCTCGTTGATAAATTCGTTTAAACGCAGAGGCGACTTCGGACGCTGTTTTAGTCGCTAACGGTTCTGCTTCTTTGTATCTACTGGCAACATCAACTACTGTTAGCGCGTATTTGTATATTTTTCTACGGACAGTATCATGAGGCAGGAATAGTATGTCAGCCTGATGAACTTCATTGGGCACACTAACATCAAAATGTGCAAAGTTGATTTGTCGAGGTGGTGGTAAGTAGATTTGCCATATTGCTTGTTTTGATAGCCAATTTTTGGCAACCTCGCGTGTTACTGATGCTGCGTTGGCGAGTTTATTAATTGCTGAGTTACCTCTCCAGTATCCGATTGGGGAATAATAAATCGCTTGCATTTTTATTTAATTATCCAGCGCCTAATACTAATTTAGATTTCATCGCTGATCTTACTAACCAATTAGCGAGTGACTCCTTAAATGATTTATTTTTTATGGCGCTTAGTGCATGAATTAATTTCACATCCGCGATATGCCTGTCTTGTAGATCTTTACTTCGATAAGCAACATCATGTATGTGACACGCTGCGTCGATAGCGTTTATCGGATACTCTCCCGGTTTTGGTTTAGATTGTTCATCAAGTCTGATATCTAGTCGGGTCCCTGGACCGCAGTAATTGTATCCTGGGAGATGTTTTTCTCCGGGATACTTTGCCCAGGGAGTTCCGGGGAGCTTTCCAAGTTTGGCTGCAATGTCACCTCCGCTAAATTCTCGCTTTTTTTTTGAAATCTAAATTTTTTTGTGCCACATCGCGTACACTTACCAGAAAGTGCTTGTCTGTTATTTTTTGTTGTAATGGTTGTTAGATCATTCGTAGGGGTTCGTGCCTTACACTTCACACAATATAGATCCATAATTATTATTCTTTATATACAAATGGAAATTACAGATTTTTCTGCGACAAAAAAGAAAGAGCCAGTTAAGCATAATTCAGTGCTACCAAACTCTATCCGCGCGATTATAATTGGGCCATCCGGTTCAGGTAAAACACAGCTGTTGCTGAACTTGATAATGAAGTGGATGAAATGGGATAAACTGTATTTGATAGCTCCATCTGTAGATGATCAACGATGCTATAACGTTATAAAAGATTTTAATGAGAGTGCAAGCGCGCTGAGTAAAGACGGTGAGGATGTTGTTGAATTTATCACTGATATCGAAGAAGCCCCCAGCGTCGAGGATCTTGATGAATCAATTAACAACCTAGTAGTGTATGATGATGTTATGTTGGACAAGCAAAAAAATCCCGCAAGAATATTTTCCCGGGGACGTCACAAAAACACTGATGTGATTTATGTTACTCAGCGTTATACACAAATTCCTAAAGTAATCAGGGATAATTGTAATCTTCTTGCGATATTCAATGGAGTTGATACACATACACTGAGAAATATTCATCAAACCTGGTGTGGTGGCGATATGGATTTAAATAAATTTAAAAATTTCTTCAGTCATGCTCAAAGAAAACCTCACGGATTTGTGACAATAAATTTACACGATCCCAGAACAAGATACCGTATTGGACTTGATACACTATTTGCAACATAAAAATGTTTTTCCTTGGAAACTCATTTCCCAGAGCAGCAGAGGGGATGGACCCGACCCATGGATTTTTCAATAACGACCCCGCCACGGAAACTGTTTCAGATTTATTGAAGTAACCCAAGTTGTCAGTGCAAACTCAACGAGTTTGTCCCTGGAAACTCTTCGAGTTTTCGGGGGACATTTTTTTTTGTCCTGTATTCTGAATAGAAGGGTTTATTTCGTCGAAATAAGCCCTCTATCGAGGAATAGTTTCCTGGAGGGGTTTATTGTGCAAAAAGTTTCGGTCTGTACAGCCCCTCTGCTGCTAATAACAAGGATCTCACTTTTTTGTTGTTGGCATCCGTCAGTCTCGAGAGACGATGAAACTCCGCCCATTAGAGATGTCCCGGTTGGTGATTGTGCAGCGTCTGCTGTGGCTATGTCGTTCAATACGGGAGTGGAAGTCCCTGCTGCATTTGCTGCACTTGAAGGTTGGGTCTGGTGTTGGTTGGAGCCGCTTCTTCTTTCTCTGCGATCGTCTTTCATTAGCTAGCAATCGTAGCTTGTCCTCTCTGGCTTTCAGACCAGTGATTAGAGCATGTCGCCAGCTTGATCTGTCTAGAGCGAGCTCTTCCCAGGTGTTGACATCGATATCAAGGGCTTTCATGTCATGCTTGCAGACATCCTTGAAGCGTAGATGTGGCCGTCCGATCGACCTTTTGCCAGAGGCGAGTTCCGAATAAAGAATGTCCTTGAGGATCCGTCCATCATCCATCCGACGTACATGGCAAAGACATCGCATCCGACGTTGGCCGAGGAGTGTCATCATGCTGGGAATCTTGGTACGCTCGAGCACCTCATTGTTTGTTACTCGATCGTTCCAGGTGACCCCGAGTATGCGTCGGAGGCATCGCATGTGAAAGGCGCTCAGTCTTTTCTCTTGTGAGGTGTACAGAGTCCAGGTTTCACTAGCATACATGAGAGTGCTTAGCACGCAGGCACGGTACACGGTGATCATAGTGTTCAGGGTCAGCATGCTGTTTTTCCACACTCTCTGCGACAACCTGGAGAGAGTTGTTGATGCTTTTCCGATCCGCTTGTTGAGCTCAGCATCGAGCGAGAGGTTATTAGTGATGGTAGAGTCGAGGTACATGAACTCACTCACCACCTCAAGTTCGTAGCTGTTGATGATGATGCTTGAGGGTTCCGCGTCCTGAACCATCACGTTTGTTTTCTTTAGGCTTATGGTTAACCCAAACCCATCGCATGATTTAGCAAAGCGGGCCAACAGGTGCTGTAGCTCAGCTTGTGTGGGTGCCTAGAACAACATCTTCTGCGAAGAACATGTTTCTGATGGTTACTTCACGACTTTGCTCTTTGCCTTCAGTCGTGATAGGTTGAACAGTCTGCCGTCTGATCGCGTGTGCAGATAAATCCCTTCTGTGGTCGTCCCAAAGGCGTGCTTGAGCAGGACTGCGAAGTAGATGCCGAAGAGCGTGGGGGCAAGGACACAGCCCTGTTTAACTTCACTGCGGATGTCAAAGGGGTCGGATGTTGAGCTGCACTGTTTCTTTCAATGTTATCGTGGAAGGACTGGACCATGCTTAGCAGCTTTGGGGGGCAACCATTTATCGCCAGGATTGTGAAGAGTTCGTCTCTACTGACCAGATCGAATACCTTGGTGAGGTATATAAAGGCCAGGAAGAGGGGTCTGTGTTGTTCTCTGCATTTTTCCTGCAGTTGCCTGACAGAGAAGAACATGTCGATTGTGGACCTCTCTGAGCGGAACCCGCACTGCGACTCTGGGTAAACTCTGTCAGCAAGGGTCTGCAGTCTGTTCAGGATGACACGTGCGAAACCTTTACCCACGATGCTGAGAAGCGATATGGCCCAATAGTTGCTGCAGTCGATTATGTCGCCCTTGTCCTTGTACAGGGTTATGATGTTAGCGTCTCTCATGTCCTGAGGCACTGCACCCTCGTCCCAGCACTGGCAGAGGTGGTCGTGCAGGTGTGGGAGCATCACGCTACATCCGCACTTGATAAGTTCTGCTGTGACGCCATCCTACCCTGGGGCTTTACCTAGGGACAGTTTCTCTAAGGCCTTCTTTATTTCGTCTACAGTAGGTTTCTCGTCCAGTTCGGCCATGAGAGGGAGGTTTTCAATAGCGTTGAGGGCATCATTAGTCACGTGGTTCTCTTTGGAGTACAGTTCGGAGTAGCATTCCACCCAACGCTCCATCTGCTTGCCCTCGTTGTGGATGGTATCGCCTGTGGCAAACTTCAGTGGTGCTGTCAGTTTTTTCGTGGGACCCATTGCTTTCACTATCAACATACTATTTCATATATATATATATATAGAGAGAGAGAGAGAGAGAGAAAGAGAGATAAAGAGAGGGAGAAAGAGAGTGAGAGAGACATATATATATATATATATATATATATATATATATATATATATATATATATATATATATATATATATATATATGTATGTATGTATATATATACGTGTATGTGTGAGTGTGCGGTTGTGTGTGCCTTTTGCTGATTTTTATGCTTCCGCCTACCAGGAACGTTTATGATATAATTTAAGTCAACTGCTTTCGATTTAACTTATAAGGATTGTACTTCTTAGTCTGAAGATGATTTTTAAGTACGGTCAAAAGAGCATGATCTCTATTAGCAAGTTGAAGACTTATTTCCTTCGTGTTTCCCTCATATCTTAGCTTCTTGTTAGGTTGAATATATTGAAGATTACTTCACGCTACGTTTCACACATTGGTATATAAAAAACCCGTGTGTCCAAATATTTTTCAAGGACTAAAACCATTTCACAAGTATAGCAATACTTACATTTATTACAAACATACTTTCCTATTTTCGGGAAATGCTGATGAAAGATCTTGTGGTAGGTCGTATGACTCCTAAATGACGAGCCGATAGAGTTCCGTGAGATAAAATAAAGACTTGTAAATACAACCCATGAACAATAACTAGATATCCCACTGACTACTCGACACCATTGGCGACTTCAGCTTGTCTAAAAAATGACACAAAATATCAAGTTGGTTCTTGAATGGCATCATATTTGCTAAAAGCCATCTGAAACTAAGACGTGATTCCAGATTCTTGATCCTTTTCATTCAACTGATTAGAACTGAACGTTTAGTAAATCTCGGATCACCGCGATAAATGAGGATTGTTGTGATCAATATATTTGAAACCATCAATACAAGGCACAAAAGTAATCCATCGAAAACCTTTCCAAACCATGCGTCAACAAACGGTATACATTCCGATCAGCATCGTTCTTAAGCGAATCATTCGCCATAGTTCTAATAACTGCACACGCACGGTATACATTAGCTATCTAGCTCTCGATAGGATCAACCTTTTGATGAGAAACAGTTTTGTCAAAATTAAGTGGATCTGATCATTCATTACGTAGCAATTAATGAATAATCTCAATAGGCACAAAGTAA